>CM026269.1:20099877-20438925 GCA_014851425.1 Senna tora
CGAAAACTTGATATTCATTTTTCTTTTTTTAATCAGTTTTCGTCGATGAGTGTGTCACGGCCCCCTACCGGGCGCCCGTGACCGGCACGGGAGGTAGGATTTCTCCTATCCCGTAAGCCTCTAATTCCTGATTGACATTCTTATATATGCATAACTACCCATTTCTAATACAAACAATATAGTATTTATATGGCCATCCCTATCCGATGACCTAAGTAGCACACAATCCACGGCTCGCTCAACCCCGCTTCAGTCTATACATATACACATAATCAATCACACGTACGTATAATATACATATTGATCACGCGCTTAAAGGCGGGTGATCTATCCTATTCACATGCAGAATCCCTGTGTACATTCAAGTATATATATTCAATCACACACCTGCATAAAATATACATATTGATCACACGCCTCAATGCGTGTGACCTATCCTATTCACATGCGGAAGCCGTATTTTCACACAATCAAGTATTCAGTCACACACATATATATAATTTACATATTGACCACACGCTCAGTGTGAGTGGTCTATCCTATTCACATGCGGAAGTCACATCCATATATGTATATATACGCATAATATTCATCATATCATAACCTATGATCCCAACAACCAGACCAATCTTTAATCTGTATGAAGCCGACAATTCTAGAGTGTGACATATACATATATGCATATAGCAGCTGTACAAAACAATGCTATACCAAAAGAATCATATACATATACATCCTGTCAAAAATACATATAACAGTACTACCCACGCGGACAATGCGTGCGGTCTCTAAGTCTGTCTGCCTCCCTGAGATGAAGTGGAAGCGCTCCCGATGCCTATACCACCTGTGTCTGTAACATGTAATATTGGGGTGAGTCAAACAGACTCAGTGAGAGGCTTTCCCATCCCTGGTGTAGTAGCGGGTACCACTACAACTGGGGAAGAGGAGCCAATCACAAACACATACGCATATAACTGATTAAATTTCCATATATTAAGTGGTCAGGCAATTAGCTTATATCATATTCACATAAAGAATTTAAAGCATGGATTTACATACATTTAAATTCACACATACATCATATCGTGATTTGACATATAATTCCATGTAGTCCTCTGTATTCAAGTAATCATAATCATAAACTGGCCCGAAGGCAATATCTCACGTGAGCAACATGGGAACCTAGTTGATCATTCTAGGAACCCCTGGTCCCAAGACTATACTTGGAACAATAGTCTGACCCCAAGACTTCACTTGGAGCAATAGCCGGCGACTCACCTGACCTCGGTTTACCCAAGGCAATAGCCACAATGTGGTGTACTCAAATACTTGTATTCCTGTGGTTTGACTCAAGACAAGAGACTCAATCTACCCGGACTACCCGTGATAGACTCGGTTCCAGCGTTGCACAATAAATGACCCCTATGGACCACTACTTGTTCATTTTACTTCTTCTTAGGCAAATTTAGATTTCCAAGTGGTTTCTAATTTGGACTCTTGGTTCAGAACAAAGTCACCTAGGTTTATTCTCTTTAAGGACTTACTTACAAAACCACACCCTTCAGATAATAATTACTCGATCCTACCCCCCGGTGTCGTATAGGTCTCGAGGACCTTCTGTTCGTATAGGGCTCCTTGAGCCACCGTTGCTTTTACAATTCACATACACACATATAGCACATTTTCACATATACTGTAATTTAGGAACAACAATAGCATGTTATCTAACATGTAATTCCTACAAATAGGCAAGAAGGTAAACCATATATCCATATCCGCAGTCAACCCTATAGGGCAAGGATAGGAAAGCCCCTCACCTGGTTGGCCCCTCGTATCGGCTCTCGGTGTGCCCGAAGGTCCGCTTACTGTACGGTGATACACATTTATTTGAGAGATTTCAGAAGTTTAAAAATTCAACCACTATCGTGTACATGCAACGCTAGTGCTCATGTTCTCTCTAATTAATTCCATAGGCTAGTTGTTGGCTTGGAAATGCCCTAAACTAGTTTTAGGACACCTAGCATGCTTCTAATCGTGTCCAACCCTTGCTAAATCACACTATTCGGAAGCCTTGAGGTGGGAATGCAAGGTTACCTAATTCCATCTCTATGTGTCCATATGAAATTCCCATTACCCAAGTCTTGAATTTATGACTCAAGAGAGTCATAAATTCTACTTGTCTAAAATTTCCATTTACCGAATTAACTTTCAACACCTTACCTGCATATGCATACACATATCCGGACACGCTTAAAATTGGAAAATTGTCTCTTTTTCCCCGAATCGGGTTCCGGGTGAGACGGGAATTACTCGGGTTTTAATCCCTCGTACATTCCAATAATTTTTAATAATTATATAATTATCATTCAACTTTTCAATGCACCCCAAATCATTCCACAACACCCTTAAACATTACCAAACACATTTTCCTACTAGTTTTCCAACCCGGATAAATTCCATCAAATTAATTCCGGTTCCTAAGCTTCCAACTCACTTAATAACATGCAAATACTTCAATTTAGGACCCAGAATACTCAGATTGAATCAATTGGGGTCTTTCCAAAAATCTCTAAAATTAATAAAATTGGGGTTTGAGAGTTTCGGGACTTCTCACCTCGATTCAACCGGATAGAAGGACGATATGGAGTAGAGGAGACTCCCAGCTATCTTCCCCGGTGAAGAGACAGCGTTTTCCGGCGATTTTTTCGGCGAGAAAACTCTCCCCCTTTGCTTTCTCTCTCTAACCCGAGCTCTCTCTCTCTCCTCCAGCCACAAGACGGTGACCGGCTCCAGTGGGCAACGATTCCGACCTCCTCTCGCGTTGCTCCGGCCACCACGCGTTGGCCTTCCTCCTCCTCTCCCTCTCGTGTTTCCCGTGCGTGAAGAATGGACGCCCAGCTCACGTTTTTGTTCCTTTCCCCACGCCTTCCTTTTCTTTCTTTTCTTTTCTTCTCTCTTCTCTGCTCTCTCTTATCTAATATATATATACATATATATTACAAACAGCAACTAATAATAAAATAAAAAGAAAATCTGATTTCTTTTTTTTTTACATATATATACATTTATATAATTAATTAATATATACATATTAAAAGAAAGTAAGTCTGATTATTAATAAATATTAGGATCTAAAATACTTTGTATTCACAACATAGTAGGTAATAGGGTAGTGTGTATTTTTATCTCATCTTCCACATTCTAAATTAATTAATTAAATTAGACCAACGACGCTAATTAAATATCCTCGGGTATTACAGAGTGTTTCGAAAACTTGATATTCATTTTTCTTTTTTTAGTAAGTTTTCGGTAATGAGTGTTTCGAAAACTTGATATTCATTTTTTTTAATTAGTTTTTGCCGATGAGTGTTTCGAAAACTTGATATTCATTTTTTTTAATTAGTTTTTGCCGATGAGTGTTTCGAAAACTTGATATTCATTTTTCGTTTTTTAATCAGTTTTCGTCGATGAGTGTTTTCGAAAACTTGATAATTATTTTTCCTTTTTTTAATCAATTTTCACCGATGAGTCTTCTGAAAACTTGTTATTCAGTTTTCTTTTTTTTAATCAGGTTTCGACGATAAGTGTTTTGAAAACTTTATATACATTTTTCTTTTTATAATCAGTTTTCGCTGATAGTAATTTTTCATTTTTTTTTATTAGTTTTCGCCGTTGAGTGTTTTGAAAACGTAATATTCATTGTTCTTTTTTTAAATAATTTTCGCCGATGAGTGTTTCGAAAAATTGATATTCATTTTTCTTTTTTTAATCAGTTTTCGCCGATAAGTGTTCTGAAAACTTAATATTCATTTTTCTTTTTTTTAATAAGTTTTTGTCGATGAGTGTTTTGAAAACTTGATATTCTTTTTTCTTTTTTTTAATCAGTTTTCGCCGATGAGTGTTTCGAAAACGTAATATTCATTTTTCTTTTTTTTAAATAGTTTTTCCCAATGAGTGTTTCGAAATCTTGATATCCGTTTTTCTTTTTCTTAATCAGTTTTCGCCGATGAGTGTTTTGAAAACGTAATATTCATTTTTTTAAATTGTTTTCCCCGATGAGTGTTTCGAAAACTTGATATTCATTTTTCTTTTTCTTAATCAATTTTCGCCGATGAGTGTTTCAAAAACGTGATATTTATTTTTCTTTATTTAATTAGTTTTCACCGATGCGTGTTTAGAAAACTTGATATTCATATTTCTTTTTCTTAATCAGTTTTCGCCGATGAGTGATTCGAAAACGTGATATTCATTTTTCTTTATTTAATTAGTTTCCACCGATGAGTGTTTCGAAAACTTGATATTCATTTTTCTTTTTTAATCAATTTTCGCCGATGAGTGTTTCGAAAACTTGATATTTATTTTCCTTTTTTAATTAGTTTTCGCCGATGAGTGTTTCAAAAACTTGATATTCATTTTTCTTTTTTTAATTAGTTTTTGGCGATGAGTGTTTCGAAAACTTGATATTCATTTTTTAATCAGTTTTCGCCGTTGAGTGCTTCGAAAACGTAATATTCATTTTTCTATTTTTAAAATAGTTTTCGCCGATGAGTGTTTCGAAAACTTGTTATTCATTTTTCTTTTTTTAATCAGATTTCGCCGATTAGTGTTCTGAAAACTTGATATTCGTTTTCTTTTTCTTTTTAATTAGTTTTTGCCTATGAGTGTTTCGAAAACTTGATATTCATTTTTTAATTAGTTTTTTCCGATGAGTGTTTCGAAAACTTGATATTGATTTTTTCTTTTTTAATCAGTTTTCGTCGTTGAGTGTTTCAAAAACGTAATATTCATTTTTCTTTTTTTAAATAGTTTTCGCCGATTAATGTTTCGAAAACTTGTTATTCATTTTTCTTTTTTTAATCAGTTTTCGCCGATGAGTGTTCTGAAAACTTGATATTCATTTTTCTTTTTTTAATCAGTTTTCGCCGATGAGTGTTTTGAAAACTTGAAATCTATTTTTCTTTTTTTTTAATCAATTTTCTCCAAGTAGTGTTTCGAAAACGTAATATTCATATTTCTTTTTTTTTTCTAAATAGTTTTCGCCAATGAGTGTTTCGAAAACTTGATATTCATTTATCATTTTCTTATTCAATTTTCGTCGATTAGTTTTTTGAAAACGTGATATTCATTTTTCTTTATTTAATTAGTTTTCACCGATGAGTGTTTCGAAAACTTGATATTAATTTTTCTTTTTCTTAATCAGTTTTCGCCGATTAATGTTTCGAAAACGTGATATTCATTTTTCTTTATTTAATTAGTTTTCACCGATTAGTGTTTCGAAAACTTGATATTCATTTTTCTTTTTTAATTAGTTTTTGCCGATGAGTGTTTCGAAAACTTGATATTCATTTTTATTTTTTTTAATCAGTTTTAGTAGATGAGTGTTTCGAAAACTTGATATTCATTTTTCTTTTTTTAGTAAATTTTTGCTAATGAGTGTTTCGAAAACTTGATATTCATTTTTCATTTTTTTAATTAGTTTTTGCCGATTAGTGTTTCGAAAACTTGATATTTATATTTCTTTTTTAATTAGTTTTTGTAATACCCAAGAAAATTTTTTCGAAGTTAAAAATGAAATGAAAGGGAAAGAAAAGAAATAGAAAATAATTTTTAGGATTTAATTCAGGACCTAAGAAATTGGAAACCTGAATTAAATAGGGAAAGAGATTAAATTAAAAATACATATTAGTTATTATTTATTTAATTATTAATTAATTTAAATTTAAATTATATTTAATTATTAATTAAGTATTTAATTATTATAATTATTTTATTAATTTGTAATATTTATTATTTTAATTGGGTGGGGGTTGCCGTGGGTTTAGGTGTAAATAAAAGAAAGAAAAGAAAAGGAATAAGAAAGGAAAGAAGAAGAGAAAGAGAAAGAAAGGGTAGAGAGAGAAAGAGTCGAGAAAGAAAGAGAGAGATAGGAGACGAGAAGAAGAAGAAGGGGAAGGAGGGGGATCTTGCCGGAAAAGTGGCCGGAGGGAGCTAGCTGAAGCCGGAAAAAGTCACCGGAGCTCGGGTACGACGTCTCCCACACCTTCCACCGATCGAATCAAAGGTTGGTAACCCCAATTTCATTCGAAGCCCTCAATTTCTCCATTTTTAGGGATTTCTTCGATTCACCTTCGATTGAATTGTTTTGAGGGTAGATTGAGACCTAGAAAGTGTTCTTGAACACTTAGTTGGGGTAGGAATCGAGACTATATCCTCGGTTTTGACCGGATTCGAATTTGGAAGGATTTGGGGTTGAAATTATAATTAACTCTAAATTGGAGAAATTATTGTTAGCTTAGGAATTGAGCTTGGGTTTGAGTAAATAGGTTTGGATTAGTATTATTGAAATTATATTATTGAAATATTAGCTGAATAAGACCCGTGAAGAGCTGGCCCGATGTTACAAATGTGGAACCTTGACATTAACGTGTCGGGTCCATGCTCGGATTGCCCAATTACACTTTAAGTGTGATATTGAGGGCTCCAAACCTCTTCTTTTCAATCTTAAACACCCTAGAATAATTCTAAATATGCAATCAAGCATCAAGAATTATTTTAGGTATTTTCTTGTTTCTCAATGATGGAAACTTGCGGAACAATAGAGTCCAAAATTTAAAATGGCAATTTAATTCCTTTGTAATTATTAGGAAACCTTAAGTAGGATAATTTAGAAGCATATCGAGGTTTAGTAACTCAAATCCAAGGCTCCAATATTAATTCAAGGTCAGCGATAATTATACGAAACCAAGTATGTAGCACTTGAGACTCTCATGGAAGAGAGGGAAGACGGATAAGACCAAGAACTCGGTTCTTGGCGATGTCTAGATGCATTTTTAGGCACGAGCATGTCATATGCATATGAATTGCATATAGTTTGAGATGTTAACCACATGAATGCATTTGTTAGGAAACCACGACTCGTCTGGAGCGGGAATTACTCCAGGACTAGCGCAAGGAAGCCGTCCAGGTGAGGGGTTTCCCATCCTTGCCCTACAGGGTGATTGAGGATGTGGATATGTGGTTTGCCTACTTGTCTACTTGTAAGAATTGTTTAGTGGTTAACATGCTATTGTTGTTCCTAAATTATTATCCATGAAAGTATTTCTATATGTGTGTTTGACTACAGGTAAAGAGGTACTGGAGGGTATCCATGTGATGACATGAGGTACGCCGGACAGTACAAGCAAGGGGGTAAGTTGTTGATTGAGTCCAAGGTTTGATTTACCCTATTAATTAGAAAATCATTAAAGAAATCGTAAAGAAGGTGTTAGTAAACGTCGACGTTTTATGGTAATTGAACTTAGGAAATGCCTTAGAGCTAGGTTATGATCTAATCAAGGGTTTGGGTATTACATAAGGATTAAAACGATCTCATAAATTGATTAGTGAGTCATAGGGAGGTTCACACTACCTAGGTAAAGTCAGTCTAGGATAGTAATGGGTAGATAGAGTCAGAATCCCAACTGAAGGCTCGGGAAGAGAAACAAGTCAGAAAAGATTGTCCGTTGAGGCCATTGCCCTAGCCTGGCACTACGGTCAGTTAAAGATTAAAACAATTGCCCGTTGAGGCCATTGCCCTAGCCTGGTACTAGGGTCAATTAAAGAGTAAAGCATTTGCCCGTTGAGGCCATTTCCCTAGCCTGGCACTAGGGTCAGTAAAAGACTAAAAGATTTGCCCGTTGAGGCCATTGCCCTAACTTGGCACTAGGGTCAGTTAAACATTAAAAGAATTTGCCCTTTGAGGCCATTACCCTAGCTTGGTACTAGGGTCAGTTAAGTGATTTATAGTTTTCATATTATATGTTAAAAAAACGTGATTGCTTGTTTACGAGAAGCATGATAGAAAAGCATGATCTGTAGGTTTATCTGTGATTTTAATGTTATATTAACATTGCCTGATCGTAATATAACATTTGATAAACTGGAATTTCATGCGCAACCACTACGTGGCTTTTCTACTTCGAACCCGTGCACTCGGGTTACTGGCCACCACGTGACAAAGCATACTTAACCCATTCACTTGGTTACTGGTCACCTCGTGACAATCCTGTTAATCAAACAATACTTAACCCCTTCACTTGGGTACTAGTCACCTCGTGACAATTCTATTAATCAAGCACAATCAACTTCTATCTATCAAACAACTGATACGTAGCCACCACGTGGCAAAGCATACTTAACTCATTCACTTGGGTACTGGTCACCTCGTGACAATCCTGTTAATCAAACAATACTTAACCCCTTCACTTGGGTACTAGTCACCTTGTGACAATTCTATTAATCAAACACAATCAACTTCTATCTATCAAACAACTGATACGTAGCCACCAGGTGGCACGTCCTGACCCCTTGCTGCGGGGCAATAGCTTGAGCCCACTCGTCCATTACCCAACCAGGCCACGTGGCGGGCACGGTACGACGTCTCGAAGCATGGCCCCTAACACACCCTGGACCAACTCCACAGGATGATTTCTCTTTTACTAGGTTAGGCTCACGGTTCACCCATAGGTTCCTCCTGTGCCTCCTTACCTAAGTCTCACATACTAATAGGATTCTTTGTATCTTTCCCGAAGGATCAACAATTCTTCTCCTTATTAATATGTACAAGTATCCTCAACAGGATATAACTCATATACCCGTCCAGATGCACTCTCTGAGTCTCAAGCTATCGTCATAGCAATATAAATTCTTTCTGACCCTATTGCCAGGATAGGGCAATGACCATCGTCATGGTGATTATAAAACTAAGGTCTCAAGTGCCATCTGACGTTGTTCTAGTCGATGTCTAACATCGCTAGCATAACCAAATCCGAAACCCACCAATAACTCCCTTTGCATGATTTTAATTTAAGTCACCGTCGTGACGAGTTTTCAAAATAAAGTTTATCCCTTCCGTACAAGGACTCTTGCCACCATCGTGGAAAAGATTTAATAAAGTACTCATCATGCCTTCGGAGTGTATGAGTTGGATTTGTAACGCCCCAATCATAGCAACACAATTATACTCTACTCCTATATCTTCCTATCCAAGCTACTTTCCACAACCTATTTTATAGTTCTTTCATTCTTTTAGCATTCTATATCTCTAGCTAACACATACCAGACAAGCAGAGAATATACATACTCATGTAATCCACATAAGCATACAACCCTAGGAGCAGAGATGGAAGAACCCTCACCTTGGCCAACCTTCCATGCAATCCTCTCCTGTAACTTTAGTCTCCTCGGAGTTCCTGTTGCACTCAATCGTGTGCCGTTGTTTCTATAAGAACAACATTTACTTCATTAAGGTTATTACTTAGCTTAACTTGTTATTTATCTCTCCATTACTCTCACGTGTAGTCCCTGGTTGCCACAGAGTCAAGCTCTTGGTCTTATCGAAGTTCTGTATCCCGACTTGTGCGTATCCTTCCTCGGACACTTGACTTACTCGCATATAACACTCTACTTGAGTGTTTCACATACTTGGATTTGAGTATTAGACCTCTATCTAACTTGTATTCGCATCTAAGGAAGCTTATCTAGCTTGGTTGGAAGGAATCCTAATTTTTTAGGAAGGTCTAAACATTTTGTTTCAACTTGTATTCCTACTTGGGTTCTAGAAATCTGGTTTCTAAACCTCAATACACCTCTAATTCATCCTACTTAAGGCTTCCTAATAATTATGAAGGAATAAAATTACCATTTTAGAATTTGGGCTTCATTGCTCCGCAAGTTTTCCTCCTTGAGAAACAAGAAGGTACCTAAAATAATTCTTGATGCTTGATAGAATATTTAGAATTATTCTAGGGTGTTTAAGATTGAAAAGAAGAGGTTTGGAGCCCTTAACATCACCCTTAAGTGTATTTGGGCAAATCGAGCAGGGACCCGACACGTTAACGACCAAGTTCAACCTTAATAATCTCGGGCTAGCTCTTCATAGGTCTTGTTCAGCTAATATTTCCACAATATAATTTCAATAGGACCAATCCAAGCCTATTTACTCAAATCCAAGGTCAATTCTTAAGCTATCAACAATTTTCCCAATTTGGAAATAATTATAATTTCAATAATATCAATCCAATCCTATTTACTCAAATCCAAGCTCAATCCTAATTATCAACAATTTTCCCCAATTTGGAATTAATTATAATTTCAACCCCAAATCCTTCCAAATTCGAATTTGGGCAAATCCGAGAATATAATCTTGATTCCTACCCCAACTAAGTGTTCAAGAACACTTTCTAGGTCTCAATCTAACCTCGAAATAATTCAATCGAAGGTCAATCGAAGAAATCCCTAAAAATTGAGAAATTGAGGGTTTCGAATGAAATTGGGGTTACCAACCTTTGATTCGATTGGTGGAAGGTGTAGGAGACGTCGTACCCGAGCTCCGGTGACTTTTTTCGGCGTCTGCTAGCTCTCCCCGGTCACCTTTCCGGCGAACCCACCTCTTCTCCTTCTTCTTCCTCCGTCCGTCTCCACCCTCTCTCTCTCTCTCTACGTTTTCTTTCCCTCTCTCTTCTTCCTTTCTTTCTTTCTTTTCTTTCTTTCTTTCCTTCTTTTCTTTCTTTTATCTACCTACCCCACGTCTACCTCCCCTTTTTAAAATAATAATAATAATAATAAGTAATGATAAAATATATAAATAATAAATAAATAAATAAATGTAAATAAATTAATTAATTAATAATTAAATAAATAATAACCTGTATGTGTTTTTAATTTACTCCCTTTCCCTATTTAATTCAGGTTTCCAATTTCTTAGGTCCCGAATTATATCCCAAAAATTATTTTCTACTTCTTTCCTTCATCTTTTATTTTATTTTAAACCTCGAAAAAAAATTTTAGATATTAAAATCTTCGAAAAAAAAAATTCCTTTCCGGTTCCTTTTAACTTTCATATTTTTTTATATTCTTTTAAAGTTTTAAATTCCTAGCCCCGAAATAATAATTCTTTAATCCTCGAAATTTTTAAATAAATCATTCCTTAATCCTCGAAATTTTCCGGGGTATTACAATTTTTCTTTTTTTAAAATATATTTCGCCGATGAGTGTTTCGAAAACTTGTTATTCATATTTCTTTTTTTAACCAGTTTTTGCTGATGAGTGTTTTGAAAACTTGATATTCATTTTTCTTTTTTTAATCAGTTTTCGCCGATGAGTGTTTTGAAAAATTGATATTCATTTTTCTTTTTTTTAATCAGTTTTCACCGATGAGTGTTTCGAAAACGTAATATTCTTTTTTCTTTTTTTAAACAGTTTTCGCCGATGAGTGTTTCGAAAACTTGATATTCATTTATATTTTTCTTAATCAGTTTTCGTCGATGAGTGTTTCGCAAACGTGATATTCATTTTTCTTTATTTAATTAGTTTTCACCGATGAGTGTTTCGAAAACTTGATATTCATTTTTCTTTTTCTTAATCAGTTTTCGCCGATAGGTGTCTCGAAAACGTGATATTCATTTTTCTTTATTTAATTAGTTTTCACCGATGAGTGTTTCGAAAACTTGATATTCATTTTTCTTTTTCTTAATCAGTTTTCGCCGATAGGTGTCTCGAAAACGTGATATTCATTTTTCTTTATTGAATTAGTTTTCACCGATGAGTGTTTCGAAAACTTGATATTAATTTTTCTTTTTCTTAATCAGTTTTCGCCGATGAGTGTTTCGAAAACGTGATATTCATTTTTCTTTATTTAATTAGTTTTCACCGATGAGTGTTTCGAAAACTTGATATTCATTTTTCTTTTTTTAATCAGTTTTCGCCGATGAGTGTTTCGAAAACTTGATATTCATTTTTCTTTTTTTAGCATGTTTTCGCTAATGAGTGTTTCGAAAACATGATATTCATTTATCATTTTTTAATTAGTTTTCGCCGATTAGTGTTTTGAAAACTTGATATTCATTTTTCTTTTTTAATTACTTTTGGTCGATGAATGTTTCGAAAACATGATATTTATTTTTCTTTTTTAATCAGTTTTTGCCGTTGAGTGTTTCGAAAACGTAATATTCATTTTTCTTTTTTTTAAATAGATTTCGCCGATGAGTGTTTCGAAAACTTGTTATTCATATTTCTTTTTTTAACTAGTTTTCGCCGAAGAGTGTTTTGAAAACTTGATATTCATTTTTCTTTTTTTAATTAGTTTTCGCCGATGAGTGTTTTGAAAAGTTGATATTCATTTTTTTTTAATCTATTTTCGCCGATGAGTGTTTCGAAAACGTAATATTCATTTCTCTTTTTTTTAAACAGTTTTCGTCGATGAGTGTTTCGAAAACTTGATATTCATTTATATTTTTCTTAATCAGTTTTTGCCGATTATTGTTTCGAAAACGTAATATTCATTTTTCTTTTTTTTTTTTAAATAATTTTCGCTGATGAGTGTTTCGAAAACGTGATATTCATTTTTGTTTATTTAATTATTTTCACTATGAGTGTTTCGAAAACTTGATATTTATTTTTCTTTTTCTTAATCAGTTTTCGTCGATGAATATTTCGAAAACTAGTTATTCATTTTTATTTTTTTAACCAGTTTTCGCCGATGAGTGTTTTGAAAACTTGATATTCATTTTTCTTTTTTTAATCAGTTTTCGTTGATGAGTGTTTGGAAAACTTGATATTCTTTTTTCTTTTTCTTTTTAATCAAATTTTGCCAATTAGTGTTTCGAAAACGTAATATTCATTTTTCTTTTTTTTTTAAAATAGTTTTCGCCGATTAGTGTTTCGAAATCTTGATATTCATTTATATTTTTCTTAATCAGTTTTCGCCGATGAGTGTTTCGAAAACATGCTATTCATTTTTCTTTATTTAATTAGTTTTCACCGATGAGTGTTTCGAAAACTTGATATTCATTTTTTTCTTAATCAGTTTTCGCCGATAAGTGTTTCAAAAATGTGATATTCATTTTTCTTTATTTAATTAGTTTTAACCGATAAGTGTTTCGAAAACTTGATATTCATTTTTCTTTTTTTAATCAGTTTTCGCCGATGAGTCTTTCGAAAACTTGATATTTATTTTCCTTTTTTAATCAGTTTTCGCCGATGAATATTTCGAAAACTTGATATTCATTTTTATTTTTTTTAATCAGTTTTCGTAGATGAGTTTTTCGAAAACTTGATATTCATTTTTCTTTTTTTAGTATGTTTTCGCTAATAAGTGTTTTGAAAACTTGATATTCATTTCTCATTTTTTTAATCAGTTTTCGCCGAAGAGTGTTTTGAAAAGTTGATATTCATTTTTCTTTTTTAATTAATTTTGGTCGATGAATGTTTCGGAAACATGATATTTATTTTTCTTTTTTTTAATAAGTTTTCACCGATGAGTGTTTCAAAAATTGATATTCATATTTCTTTTTTAATTAGTTTTGGTCGACAAGTGTTTCGAAAACTTGATATTCATTTTTCTTTTTTTAATAAGTTTTCACCAATGAGTGTTTCGAAAACTTGATATTTATTTTTCTTTTTTCTTTTTTAATTTTTTCGCCGATGAGTGTTTCGAAAACGTAATATTTATTTTTCTTTTTCTTTTTAAAACCTCGGGCCAGCTCTTGTCGGGTCTTGTTCAGCTAATATTTACACAATATAATTTTAATAATATCAATCCAAGCCTTTTTGCTCCAATCCAAGCTCAATCCTAATTATTAACAATTTTCCACAATTTGAAAATAATTATAATTTCAAAAATAACAACCCAAACCTATTTACTCAAATCCAAGCTCAATCCTAATTATCAACAATTTTCCCCAATTTGGAAATAATTATAATTTCAATAATAACAACCCAAACCTATTTACTCAAATCCAAGCTCAATCCTAATTATCAACAATTTTCCCCAATTTGGAAATAATTATAATTTCAACCTCAAATCCTTCCAAATTCGAATTTGGGCAAATCCGAGAATATAATCTTGATTCCTACCCCAACTAAGTGTTCAAAAATACTTTCTAGGTCTCAATTAACCCTCGAAATAATTCAATTGAAGGTGAATCGAAGAAATCCCTAAAAATGGAGAAAAGAAAAATGAAAATCAAGTTTTCGAAACACTCATCGGTGTAAACTAATTAAATAAAGAAAAATGAATATCACGTTTTTTGAAAGACTAATCGGCGAAAAATGATTAAGAAAAAGAAAAATGAATATCAAGTTTTCAGAACAGTCATCGGCGAAAACTGATTAAAAAAAAGAAAAATGAATATCAAGTTTTCGAAACACTCATTGGCGAAAACTGATTAAGAACAAAAAAAATGAATATCAAGTTTTTGAAACACTAGTCTACGAAAACTTATAAAAAATAAAATAAAAATGAATATAAAGTTTTCGAAACACTCATTGGTGAAAACCAATTAAATGAAAAAAAATGAATATCATGTTTTCGAAACACTCATCGCTGAAAACTGATTAAGAAAAGAAAAATGAATATAAAGTTTTCGAAACACTCATCGGCGAAGAATAATAAAAAAAGAAAAATGAATATCAAATTTTCGAAACACTAATCTACGAAACCCGTCCACTTCTTCTCAGGGAGGCGGACAGATCTGAGGACCGTACGCTTAGTCCGCGTCGGTAGTTATTTTGATTACGTACACATGTTGTGATGTATATGTATATGAATCCTTTTTGGGTGTAGCATTTGTACAAATACAACTGCAGTATATATATACGTCCTATTCTAGCATTGTCGGCTTCATACAGATTAAAGTTAGGTCTTGGTGTTGGAAATTTAGGCTATGATATAGCATATATAATGTATGTATATATATGACTTCTTCATGTGACTAGAATAGATCACACTCCTTGAGGCGTGTGATCAATATGCAAATTATATGTATGTGTGGTTGAATGTCTGCTTGTATGAAAATATGGCTTCTGCATGTGAATAGGATAGATCACACGCATTGAGGCGTGTGATCAATATGTAAAGTATATGCAGGCGAGTGATTGAATATATGTATAACTGTATACAGGACTTCTGCATGTGAATAGGATAGATCACCCGCCCTGAAGCGCGTGATCAATATGTATACTATATGTACGTGTGAATGAATATGTGTATATATATAGACTGAAGCGGTGCTGAGCGAGCCGTGGATTGCAAATTGCTTAGGTCAACCTCAAGTAGAGACAGGTGCACCTTCCGTGGCGGAAATGCTCACGGCAGGATTTCAGGAACTAAGAGAAGAGATGACGAGACAAATACAGAGGGAAGTACGCCGGTTAGTAGTCGGCAAGGAAGAACAAGAGAGAGTTCCTAGCAATCAAGGGATGGAGGTTGTTGAGGAAGAGGATAGGGAATGGCAACAACCACAGGAAATGCCTCGTGAGCCACGGGCAGCACCCAGAGAGCTGCCAATTTCAAAATTTCAGAAGCTTCATCCACCCACTTTCTGCAGAACTAGTGAGAAAGAGGATCCGCTGTAATTTATCAGAGATATGGTCAGAATTGGGCACATGCTGAGGTGCTCAGGGCATGAGTTAGTGGAATTAGCTTCATTCCAGCTGAGGGGAGCAGCTAGAGTATGGATAAAGTCCGTACAGACGAGGTATTCATGAAGGGTGGCACCGATGACCTGGGAAGATTTTCAGAGGGAATTCCTGTGTCAGTTTCTATCTGAAGGCACTAAAGATGCAATGCGTCAGCAATTCGAGGAGTTGTGGATGACGCCTAACATGACCGTGACGGAGTATGAGTTACTTTTTACGGAACTGGCTCAATTCTCACCTGAGTTGGTTCCTGATGAAGAGGCGAGGATCAAGAGATTCATACACCGTCTTACGGAACTGTTATTTACTGCTTTGTTACCTTCTGTTAATCCCAAAGTCAAGTTAATTACAGGCAGTGACAACCAAGGAGGTGGAAGTAAGAACAGGAAGACAATAGGTGGAGGTGCAGGACATTCAGGGTTCGCAGGAGGACAATCCTCTACCACCACCCATGACACAGGTACAAGAGGTAATTTTCAAGGGGGACAGAGAGTGCAAGGGGGTGGAAATTCCGGTAAGACAAGGCCCTAATGTGGGACTTGCAGCTGATTTCATTTTGGAATATGTCGGAGACTGACAGGTGGGTGTTACAACTGCGGCCAGGTGGGCCATATGGCTAGAGAGTGTCCAATGAGAAAAGAGGGTACAAGTGTGAGAAGCAATCCGACGCCGAGAGGTACACCTATTCCAGCCCCACCAGTGGGAACTGTACCACCACAGACAGCAAGTACATGTACAGTTAGAGGCCGTGGTGCGGGATCTAGTGGTAGAGGGCCAGGGGCAGTAGGTGGAGGACAAGTGCGGGTATTTGCACTTTCTCAGAAAGACGCTCATGCATCAAATGCAGTTGTGACAGGTACCCTTATTGTTTGCTCTCTTAAAGCACGAGTCTTAATTGATTCCGGCTCCACTCATTCCTATGTGTCGCATGCATTTGCCTCTAAATTCAACAAAAGTCCATCTATAATGAAAGAAACAGTACTGGTCTCTACTCTAATGGGAGAATCGGTACAAGTAGAGTATATGCACAAGTCTTGCATTGTGGAGGTCGAAGGTCATGAGACTGTGGTAGACCTTCGGTTGTTGTGTATGGTTGATCTTGATGTGATCCTCGGAATGGATTGGTTGTCGTCTTGCCATGCGGTTGTGGACTGCAGGGCTAAATGTTTGAAGTTTAATATGCCAAACGAGGAGCCTTTTGTGATACGGGGTGATGGAGCTGCACCGTATCCAAACTTGATCTTGGCATTGAAGGCATCCGAGTTACTTGCAAAGGGATGTAAGGGGTATTTGGCCTTGGTCCAAGATACCATGAAAGCAGTACTTTTACCGACTCAAGTACCGGTAGTGCGAGAGTTCTTGGATGTATTTCCAGAAGAATTGCTGGGGTTGCCGCCCGATCGTGAGATTGAATTTGAAATTGAGCTACAACCGGGCACCCAGCCTATCTCCACAACACCTTACCGGATGGCTCCGAAAGAGTTGAAGGAGTTACATACACAGTTGCAAGAATTGCTTGACAAGGGTTTTATAAGACCCAACTTCTCTCCTTGGGGTGCACCAGTCCTTTTTGTGAAGAAGAAGGACAAATCTTTGTGGTTGTGTATTGATTACCAGAAGTTAAACAAGGTGACGATCCGTAATTAATACCCACTGCCAAGGATAGATGACTTATTTGATCAGTTGCAGGGCGCAAAGCAGTTTTCCAAGATTGATTTGCGATCTGGGTATCATCAACTAAATATTCGAGAATCAGATATACCTAAGACCGCATTCCGAATCTGATACGGACATTACGAGTTCTTGGTGATGTCTTTTGGATTAACTAATGCTCCTGCAGCGTTCATGGACATGATGAACATGGTCTTTAAACCATTTCTGGACCGATTTGTCATTGTCTTCATTGATGACATCTTGGTTTATTCTAAGAATTCTGAAGAACATGCAGAACACTTGAGATTAGCCTTGCAGAAGTTGAGAGAAGAGAAACTGTATGCCAAGTTCTCTAAGTGCGAATTCTGGCTTGACCGAGTTGCCTTTTTGGGTCACGTGGTATCATTAGAGGGAATCCACGTTGATCCAAGTAAGGTAGAAGCGATGAAGAATTGGTCCCAGCCTACCTCAGTTACTGAAATTCGTAGTTTCTTGGGCTTGGCTGGATATTATAGAAGATTTGTGCAGGATTTCTCTAAGGTTGCTGCACCTATGACTAAGTTGACTCAAAAGGGAGTAAAGTTCGTATGGGATGCCAAGTGTGAGCAGAGTTTTCAGAAGCTGAAAGACAGCCTCACTACCGCTCCGGTGTTGGCATTACCTGAAGGCACATGAGGGTATGTGGTATGTGGTAAGGTGATTGCGTATGCATCACGACAAGTGAGGAAACATGAGAAGAACTACCCGACTCACGACCTCGAGATGGCCGCTGTAGTATTCGCTTTGAAAATATGGAGACATTACTTATATGGTGAGACTTGTGAAATCTATACAGACCACAAAAGTCTTAAATACATTTTCGAGCAGAAAGACTTGATCTTGAGACAACGTCGATGGTTAGAGTTGTTGAAAGACTACGACTGCACGATCTTGTATCATCCAGGAAAGGCTAATGTGGTAGCCAATGCTCTGAGCCGGAAATCCATGGGCAGCCTTGCTCATATAAGTGAAGAGAGAAGACCGTTGATCAGAGAGTTGCACGAGCTAGAACAAACGGGGAATCAGTTTGAGATTGGGAGTTCTAACTCACTTTTAGCCCATTTGCAAGCTAAATCCTCTATGGTAGAAGAAGTGAAGGCTAGACAGGATGAAGATACTGACCTCAAGCAAATCAGAGATACTGTAACTAGAGAGAAGGGGGACGACATTCGAATCTCTATTGATGACTTCGGGGTACTTCGGTTGGAGGGACGATTGTGGGTCCCTATGGTTGATAACTTGAAGGAAAGGATTCTTGAAGAAGCACACCGGACAGCTTATACAATCCATCCGGGAGCTAATAAAATGTATCAGGACCTGAAACAGCTATATTGGTGGAATGGCATGAAAAGGGATGTTGCAAACTATGTAGCCAGGTGTTTAGTGTGTCAGCAAGTCAAGGCTGAACACTAGAAGCCCGCCGGAACATTACAACAGATAGAAATACCTGAGTGGAAATGGGAAAGAATAACGATGGACTTTGTAACAGGGTTGCCAAGATCACAACGGGGATTTGATTCGGTTTGGGTGATAGTGTATCGCATGACTAAGTCAGCGCACTTTCTGCCAGTTAAGACCACTTACGGAGTGAGTCAATATGCACAGATTTATCTATCAAAAATCGTTAGATTGCACGGTGTGCCAGTGTCCATAATATCTGATAGAGGGCCACAGTTCAGTTCCAGGTTTTGGAAGTCATTACAGGAAGTGTTGGGTACGAGAGTTGATTTGAGTACTGCGTTCCACCCACAGACTGACGGGCAATCAGAAAGAACCATTCAGATTCTTGAGGACATGCTTCGGACGTGTATTATGGATTTCGGCAGAAGTTGGGAAAGGTATTTACCTTTGGCTGAGTTTGCATACAATAACAGTTATCAAGCAAGTATTCAAATGGCACCTTTCGAGGCTCTATACAGTCGTAGGTGCAGATCCCCGATTGGGTGGTTCGAGGTTGGAGAGGCTAGTCTAATCGGCCCAGAATTGCTACAAGATGCCTTGCAGAAGGTGAAGTGCATAAGGGAGAGACTGCTGACGGCTCAGAGTAGGCAAAAGTCTTATGCAGACAATCGGAGGAGAGAACTTGAGTTTGTCATTGGTGAACGGGTGTGCTTGAGAATATCGCCGATGAGAGGTGTGATGCGGTTCGGTAAAAAGGGAAAGCTAAGTCCTCGGTATATCGGACCGTTTGAAATCCTAGAACGAGTTGGGAATGTGGCGTATCGGTTGGAATTGCCTACGGAATTGGAGGGAGTACATCCTGTTTTTCATGTATCGATGCTTCGGAAATATCTTCCAGACCCCTCGCACGTGATTCAATCGCAAGACGTGCAACTAACCGAGAATCTGACATATGAAGAGGAGCCAGTGGAAATCTTAGATCGACAGTTGAAGAAACTCAGAACGAAGGAGATTCCATTGGTTAAAGTTTTGTGGAGAAACCACTCGATCGAAGAAGCTACATGAGAGGTCGAGGGTGAAATGCGCAGGACATATCCTCATTTGTTTCAAGACTAAGGTTAGTATATTGTTGATATTCAAGGACATAATTTCTTAAGGGGGAAGATTGTAATATCCGAGATATTTAAATTTAATTACTGTAATTATTATATAATTTATTTTTTTCAGAAAGAAAAGTAAATTAAATTAAATAATTAAAGAGTTGAAATAAAAATGAAGAAGGGAAAAATAGGGAGTGTATAAAAAAAATTTTAGGACCTAAAAGAAAAGAGGATTAAAAAGCATGAGGAAAAAATATGATATAACAAGTAAATAAATTTTTCTAATACACACACACAAATAAACAAAAAAAGAAAAAGAAAAGGGAAGGCTGCCCCATCCAATTCATTAAATCACATATTTAAAAAAAAGAAAGAAGCAAGCAGATGCGTGAACGGAGACACACAAGCAACGAACACACACGAGAAGAGAGAAGTTTTGACCGGATTTTCGCCAGAGAAGACATTCCGGTGCCGGAGAAGGTGACTGGACCTCATCTTTCATCACCACCAAGCTTTCTATCTGATTGAAATCAAGTAAGAAAGCCCCAAATCTCTCAAACCCCAATTTCTCCAATTTTGGGTATTTTAGGAATTCTTCAAATACTTCCAATAGGGGCATTATGGGGTTTAATTTGAGTTTAGTGGGTGTTATTGAAATCTTAGTGAGGTTCAGAATCGAAGTTAAACCGTAGGATTTTGACCGGGTATGGAAATTAGGAAAATTGGGTAAGGAAATTGCTCTAAAATTCGAAATTGATAGTTTGATGCATGTTTAGGCCTTGATTGGAGTAGTATAGGTGTTATAAATGTTGGAAATAGTCAAGGCAATAAAGTCCGAGTATTTACCGTCTCAACCGAAACCCAATCCGGTGAAAAAGAGACGAAATACTAAGCCAAAATACCGTAAAGAGTTGTGCGGTGGGTTGAACACCTCGGTCTAGTCCGTGGGGGACACCTAAGACTCGCTAAATTAGTTCCAAGGCTCTAATTATACCCAATTATATTTTTATATATAATTAAAGAGGTAGTAATTAAGCTTTTACTCGGCGAATAAGGGAGACGGTGGAATGAGTAAGCTAAAGCCTCTTTTAATTTGAACCGTGAATTTAATTCTTTTATTAGTTAAATACCCATATGAACACATGAAGGGAAATTTAGACATATGAGAATCTCTAACCTGAGCATTTAGAGGTCCTAAATAGCTCGAATGTGTGGAAGCTAATATAAGATAGTATGGACTTTTAAAAAAAGCAATTTAGACGACGTGACGAACTAAATAATTAGTTCTTGGAAAATAGCTAAAGGGTGCATAAGCATTAGCATGACACGTGCATGGTAGATGCTTAGTTACGCATTCTAAATTTCTTAAATATAATGTGTATAGGGCACCACAGAGTGATTGGAGCTTCAGGCACTCTGAGGACCGATCAGGAGGGCCAACGAGGTGAGGGGCTCTCCCATCCCTGCCCCACAGGGTTGGATGACTACGTGGAAAATGTGGTTTGCTCTATTTTCTGCAAATTGATATATGGAATATATTTATATGAATATATGTGTGTTGCGCGTGTATGATTTGCAAGTAAGTAGTCAAGGTGGAATAGTATATGTGCTTATATGATTAATCACAAGGTGTATATGTGCTATTGTGGTTCACCGAGCCTTATATGATACCGTGGGTAGGATTGAGTCAGAATTTCATATGTGAGAGTTTATTAATATTAGGAACCCACTTAAATTGATCATCGTGCAAAGGTTTTGACCGTATGGTACATTGAGGAAAATGAACATAGGTTGTTAAGTGTGAGTGAGAGTGATGCATAATTGAAAAGGGGGAAACTAAGCCTAACTAGTAATCACGTATAATATTCAGCTAGTTCTCATAGGGCGTCTTTCAGGGTTAAATATGTTAGTTAAGTTGTTTAGATTGTCCGGGTAGATCGAGTCGGTCATCCTGATCGGACAGACAGGATTATGACGTCAGCAAGTAAGCCATATAGTGGCCATTACCTTGGTTTAAACTGAGGTCAGACAAGTTGCCGGCTATTACTCTAAGCATACCTTGGAGTCAGGAAGTTCCTGGTGTGATCAACCAGGTTCGTACATGAAATTGCCTTTGGGCCAGTATTTCTCTTAGCGTAATGCGGGAGACAGAAATTGAGTGCATACGTGCACAAGTATATGTTAACTATGGAACCATATGATATATGTTTATGATTGATTTACATGCGGATTAATAAATATGTTAGGAGCATGAATTAGGATATTAATTATGAATATGATTTACTGACTGCCTGATCACACTAAAGATTACAATATAAATCCATTTCATGCGCATGTGGTCGTGGTTGCTCCCTTCCCCCAGCTGTAGTGGTACCCGCTGCTACGCCAGGGATGGGGGAGCTTCTCACTGAGTCTGTTCGACTCACCCCCTTGTTTACATGTTTCAGATACAGGTGGTTCAAGAGTCGGAAACGCTCCCACTTCTTCTCAAGTAGGCGGACAGATCTGAGGACCGTACACTTAGTCCGCGTCGGTAGTTTTTTTGATTACGTACACATGTTGTGATGTATATGTATATGAATCCTTTTTGGGTGTAGCGTTTGTACAGATACAACTGCAGTATATATATACGTCCTATTCTAGCATTGTCGGCTTCAAACAGATTAAATTTAGGTCTTGGTGATGGGAATTTAGGCTATGATAAAGCATATATCATGTATATATATATATATGACTTCCGCATGCGACTAGGATAGATCACACGCCTTGAGGCGTGTGATCAATATGTAAATAATATGTATGTGTGGCTGAATATCTGATTGTATGAAAATATGGCTTCCGCACATGAATAGGATAGATCACACGCATTGAGGCGTGTGATCAATATGTAAACTATATGCAGGCGTGTGATTGATATATGTATAACTGTATACAGGACTTCTGCATGTGAATAGGATAGATCACCCCCCTGAAGCGCATGATCAATATGTATACTATATGTACGTGTGAATGAATATGTGTATATATATAGATTGAAGCGGCGCTGAGCGAGCCGTGGATTGCAAATTGCTTAGGTCACCAGAAATGGATGACCATATGTATTATATATTGTTTGTATTAGAAATGGGTAGATATACACATATTAAAATGTCAATAAGGGATTAGAGGCTTGCGGGATAGGAGAAATCCTACCTCCCGTGCCGGTCACGGACGTCCGATAGGGGTCGTGACACTCAATTTCCTGGGTACTCCCACAAGTGCCTTTTTACTCCCACGTTGCGCCCGAGTTCACAACGAGACGTAAAATGACACCAGTCATACCTATGGCTTCATACAGTTTAAAGATAACCTGGCTCTGATACCAAGTTTATCACGACCCCTTATCAGACGTCCGTGACCGGCACGGGAAGTAGGATTTCTCCTATCCCGTAAGCCTCTAATCCCTGATTGACATTTTCACATGTTTATAACTACCCATTTCTAATACAAACAATATATATAATATATATGTATATGGCCATCCATTTCCAGTGACCTAAGCTGTTTGCAATCCACGGCTCGCTCAGCGCCGCTTCAGTATATATATATACACATAATCATTCACACGTACATATACTATACATATTGATCACGCGCTTCAGTGTGAGTGATCTATCCTATTCACATGTAGAAGCCCTGTATGCAGTCATACATACATTCAATGACACACTTGCATATAGTTTACATATTGATCACACGCCTCAATGCGTGTGATCTATCCTATTCACATGCGGAAGCCATATTCTCATAAAATCAGGTATTCAATCACACACATATATATAATTTACATATTGATCACATACCTCAAGGCGTGTGATCTATCCTAGTCGCATGCGGAAGTCATATATATATATATATATATATATATATATGTACATGATGTATTCTATATCATAGCCTAAATTCTCAATACCAAGACCTAACTTTAATCTGTATGAAGCCGACAATGCTAGAATTCAAGTGTTACATATATATATACACAGCAGATGTAAACGTACATACGCCACGCCCAAAAAGGATTCATATATATATATATATACATCACAACATATATACATAATCAAAATAACTACCGACGCGAACAAAGCGTGCGGTCTTCAGAGTTGTCCGTCTCCTTGAGAAGAAGTGGACGCGTTCCCGACTCCTGAACCACCTGTATCTGAAACATGTAAACAAGGGGGTGAGTCGAACAAACTCAGTGAGAAGCTCCCCCATCCCTAGCGTAGCAGCGGGTACCACTACAAATGGGGGAAGGGAGCAACCACAACCACATGCGCATGAAACAGATTCGTATTATGATCTTTAACATGATCAAGCAATCAGTAAATCATATTCACAATTTAAAATCCTATTTCATGCTTCTAACATATTTATTAATCCGCATGTAAATCAATCATAAACATATATCATATGGTTCCATTGTTAACATATACTTGTGCACGTAAGCACTCACTTTCTGTCTCTCGCATTACGCTAAGAGAAATACTGGCCCGAAGGCAATTTCATGTACGAACCTGGTTGATCACACCAGGAACTTTCTGACTCCAAGGCATGCTTAGAGTAATAGCCGGCAACTTATCTGACCTCAGTTTAAACCAAGGTAATGGCCACTATGTGGCATACTTGCTGACGTCATAATCCTGTCAGTCCGATCAAGATGACCGACTCGAACTACCCGGACAACCTAAAAAAACTCAACTAACATATTTAACCTTGAAAGACGCCCTATTTGTAACCTACTGAATATCATACGTGTTCTTTAGTTAGGCCTAGATTTCCCCCGTTTCAATTATGCAACACTCTCACTCACATTTAACAACCTAGGTTCATTTTACTCAATGTACCATACGGTCAAAACATTTGCACGATGATCAATTTAAATGAGTTTCTAATATTAATGAACCCTCATATATGAAATTCCGGCTCAATCCTACCCACGGTAACATGTAAGGCTCAGTGAGCCACAATGGCACATATACACCTTGAGATTAATCATATAAGCACATATACTATTACACGTTGACTGCTTACTTGCAAATCATACACGTGTAACGCAAATTTATTCATATAAATAAATTTCATATAACAATTACACAAATAGAGCAAACCACATATCCACGTAGTCATCCAACCCTGTGGGGCAGGGATGGGAGAACCCCTCACATCGTTGGCCCTCCTGATCACTCCTCGGAGTGCCTGGAGCTCCAATTACCCTGTTGTAATACCCGGATATTTTCCAGTCAACGTTAAGGTCCTAAATTAGTTTTTATTTTAATTTGGAAGGAAAGGGGGAAAATTTTAAATAAATGAAATTTTATTTGGACCAAAATTGGGACCTAATGGGAAATATTGGGTGTAAGTCTACCGACCCCAAAGTTGACTTTAAATATAAATAAATATATATATACATGCAGTTTCTTTTTTTTTAAAAAAAAAAGAAAAGAAAAGAAAAGAAAAGAAAAGAAAATAATTAAATAATAAAATATATGTATATGGTGGCAGAAGGGGGTCACACACGTGACCCCCCTTAATACTAAAAATATGATCCCATTTCATTTTCCTCCAGAAAGCCAAACTGAGAGCCTTCAAGCAAAAAAAAAAAAAGAGAAGTGGAGTGAGGGCCGCACGACGTGAGCTACGGAGGAAGAAGAAGGAGGTTATGGTGGCGGTTTGAGGCGGAGCTGGGCAGCGCTGGACCGTGTTCTGGCCGGAGAAGACATCCACGGTGGTTGGAGGCGGCGTGCACGGCGGAAAACGGCGGTGGTGACGGGAAAAGACGGAATTTACGGGAAAGAGGATTTTGGCCGGAATCTCGCCGGAAAACGGCCATTTCAAGCTCGGGGAAGGTGACCGGAGGCTTACTCTACCCCGTAGCATCACTCAATCCGATCGAATCGAGGTAAGGAGTCCCCAACCACTCAAACCCCAAATTTATCAAAGTTAGGGATTTTTGGAAAAGTTCCAAATTGATACATTTGGTCATTCTAAGCTTCAATTGGATGTTGTTGGGTTGATTGGAAGTATGTGGGAGTAATCATATTGATAAATTGATGTTGGAAGTTATTAAGGTGGAAAAACCTAGACTAATGAGTTTCCAATAGGATTTAAAGTGATTTGAAATGTTGGATGGATAGTATTAGAGCCGATTGGAGTGTTGAATTATTATTTATAATGGTACAAATTATTAGAATAGACAAGGGGTTGAAGAATGAATAATTTGGCTTTAATTGGAAACTAGATTATTGATGAAGGAGATAAATTCTAGTTCATATAACCAATTTGGGATTAGGAGGTGAATTAGGAAGTTGGTTAGCCGTGATAGACGCAGGAGAATTATTTAGTTAGTGAAATTCCTTAGTTGGGGCAAATTCCAACTTTTGAGTATATTGACCCACATGTGTGTATATGTGATAATAAGTTATGAGTGGAGTTGGAAATTGGTGAGTATGGGCCATTGGAAATTATGATTTTCATAGGTTATTAAATTAATAAAGGAATGAGAAAAGTCACATATGCACATTTGTTGGTAAATGGATAACTTGGGAAATTTAAGTTGAAGGGAGATTGGAAATTTAAATATAAATTTCAATGAACGTTCAAAGAAGGGGTAAAAAGGTAATGAGAACAAGTGTGAGACACTTGAAAAATGGCATAAAGAGAAAAAGAGAAATTTAGACCAAGAATGTGATTCTTGGCAAAGTTAAACACATTTATATAGCATAAGCATTTCATATGCATACATGTTGCATAGAATATAAATGTTAATGACGTGCGTATATATTCGATAGGTAACCGCGAGTCATCTGGAGCGGGAGTGACTCCAGAATTGGAGCCAGGGAGCCGTCCAGGTGAGGGGTTTCCCATCCTTGCCCCAGGGTTGGATGTGGACGTGTAAAGGTGGTTTGATTGATTTCTTGATTGTAGAAATTATTAGAAATTGACATGCTATTGTTGATCCTAAAAAGGATTTATTTGAATATACTTGTGTTTGCGAATATTACTCGTGATAATATAGTACTGAAGGGTGTTCACGTGATGACACGGGGCACGCCTAATGGTACGGATAAAAGGGGTAGGATATTGATATGAATTGAGAACTGGTTGTCTTAATAACTAGAAACACACTCAAGAAACTAAACTCGTTTTCTCAAAACGTCGACGTATCTTGTTTTAAATGAATTTAGGATCTCCTTAGAATTAGGGATTTTCGAAACAAGGGCTGGGTACTAATTAAAGATTAGGCAAATTTCATAATGGGTTAGGAAGTCTTAGGTGAGTTTTCACTAGTTAAGAGCAACAGAATATTTTATACAGGGTAGATAGAGTCAAAACTCCAAGGTATGGCTTGGAAGGTGAATAGAGTTAAACAAAAGATAATCGCCCGTTGAGGCCATTGCCCTAGCCTGGCACTAGGGCCAGTTAAAACTAAAGATAATCGCCCGTTGAGGCCATTGCCCTAGCCTGGCACTAGGGCCAGTTAAAACTAAAGATAATCGCCCGTTGAGGCCATCGCCCTAGCCTGGCACTAGGGTCAGTTAAAATATATATATAATTGCCGTGGAGGCCATTGCCCTAGCTTGGTTCTAGGGTCAGTTGTGTGATTTATTGCATTTAGTTTATCATGTAAATTGTGAATGTTTATGAGGAGTATGCTAGAGAATGCATGATATTAGGTTTATCTACGTGTAATGTTATATAAATGTTGCCTGGTCACTGTATAACACATGTTAAACCAGAAATTTCATGCGCGCGTGGATGTGAGTGTTTCCCTCTCCCCAGCTGCTGTGGTACCCACCACTTAGCCGAGGATGGGATTCTCCTCACTGAGTCAAGTGGTTAAGACTCACTCCTCTTTTTTTTAAACATTTCAGATACAGGTATTGGACAGGCGTCGACGTCCGGGCAGTGACACGGACATCTCACCACTTGTAACGTTTCGTTCGCGTGGGTGGTTTTGTTTTGGTTATTCATATTTTATATTTTGAGTTGTAAATATATATATATATATTCAAACTTGTAAATGGGATGTAAATATTTACAACTTTTGAATTATATATGTTATCTAGCATTGTCGGCTTCACATGAACTTATAGATAGGATTCTGGGTGTTGGGAAGTCAATTATTTGTTTATATATATATATACGTTCCAACGCATGTGAATAGGATAGGTTGTACGTATTGAGATGTACAACCAATATGATATGGATAAATACATACGTGTGAAGTTGTACATGGATGTGTGGAATATATATACTTGCATGCGAATAGGATAGATTACACGCATTGAGGCGTGTGATCACGTATATACATAACTGTGAATGTGTATGTATATAAGATTGGTTGAACAGGTTATACATATGTTGCGTGTGAATAGGATAGATCATTCCCTTGTGGTTTGATCACTGTATATATATATAACTATGTGTGATTGATTGTGTGATTGGTTGAATATACCGACTTGAAATGGGCTGAAGCGGCAATGAGAGCCGTGGATTGCAGGTTACCTAGGCCACAAAGGATGGTGTGGCCACTACCTATTATGTGCATATTGTTTGTTGAGTGTGAAACAGGGTAGTTATATTATATGGTCATAGGGAAGGCTTACGGGTTTAGGGACGAAATTCTAACCCCGTGCCGGTCACGTACTCCTAAAATTGGGGTCGTGACAAAGTTGGTATCAGAGCCAGGTTTGTTTCTTTAAGTCATGTGAAGCCATTGGTATAACCGGGTGTCGGTTTACCCTTCTTTGTGTACCCGGGCACAAAGTGGGAGTAAAAAGTCACTTGTGGGAGTACCCAGGACAGTTTGAGTCCGCTTTTCTTTCATTCCATCTTATGTTGTCATAATTGTATGAATACTCATCAGGTGACGTTCTTGTGCAGTATAGGGATGCCGCCAACTACCAGACGAGGTAGGAGGGGTGGTAGAGCTACTGCCAGAACTGATGAGGAATCAGTTAGGGAGGAGAGAATACCTCCTAGAGGCCGAGCAAGAGGTCGTGCTCGTGGCCGTGGAAGAACAAGAGGGAGAGAGACACCAGTAGAACAACCCTCAGAGCCACAGGTAGAGACGGGTGCTCCGTCGGTGGCCGAAATGCTGACTGTGGGATTTCAGGAGCTGAGAGCTGAAATCACCCGCCAGATTCAACAAGAGGTCCGTCGACTAGTGGTCGGCGAAGTGGAAGAACCGGTACTACCCGAGGGACAAGGGGTAGGAGAAGTAGAAGAAAGAGGTGAAGGGCCAAGAGAAGATTGGCAAATGGGGGAGGTGCCTAGAAGACCGAGGGGCGGCCCAAGAGAGTTGCCAATTACAAAATTTCTGAAATTGAATCCGCCTACCTTTTGCGGAACCGAAATAAAAGAGGACCCTCAACACTTCATTCGTGATGTAATTAGAATTGGAGAGTTGTTGAGGTGTTCGGGTGGAGAAATGGTAGAACTTGCCTCGTTTCAGTTGAGAGGCGCTGCAAGAATATGGTTTGAGTCAGTAAGGAAGAGATATGCTCAGAGAATTGCACCTATGACCTGGGAAGATTTTCAGAGGGAATTCCTAGGTCGGTTTCTATCTGAGGGAACTAAATATGCTAAGCGTCAACAGTTTGAAGATTTGTGGATGACGCCTAACATGACAGTGACAGAGTTTGAGCTACAGTACACGGAGTTAGCTCAATATGCTCCTGAATTGGTTCCAAATGAGAGGGAATTAATTAAGCGGTTCATCCATAGATTGGTTGAGCCATTGTTCATGGTACTGCTACCCCAGTGTGATCATTTTGAGACTCTAGCACAGGCTGCTGATTGTGCCAGAGTGATAGAGAATAGAAGAAAATTTGGGACGTCGGCAAATCCCAAGAACAAGCTGTTGATGAGCAGTGAAAGTCAAGGGTGGAAGAAGAAACAAAAGGTGACAGGAAGCTCGGGCGTAGTCTCAACTTTTGTGGGACAAGCAGGTGGACAAACTACTACTACCGCCACAGGTACTTGGGGGAACAATAGGCAGGATGGGCAGAGATCCCAAGGTAGTGGTCAGAGTGGTAGCCAGAGGCAGCAATGTGCAACATGTGGCAGGTATCATTTCGGTGTATGCCGAAAACTGGTGGGAGCGTGTTATACATGTGGCGAAATGGGCCACCTATCTAGGGAGTGTCCCAAAAGAAGGGAAGGTACAAGTGTAAGGAGTAATTTAACTCCAAGAACGACACCGATTCCAGCTCCACCGGTAAGGACGGTACCCCCTCAGATTAATACTTCTGGCGTGGGCAGAGGCAGAGGCACAGGAGCAGGTGGTAGAGGTACAGGTGCACCGGGAGGAGGACAGGCACGTGTATTTGCTTTGTCCAGGCAGGATGCGCATGCTTCCAACACTGTGGTAACAGGTACACTTACCGTATGCTCTCTCAAGGCCTTTGTATTATTTGACTCTGGGTCCACACATTCATACATGTCACATGCATTTGCACGGAAGTTAGAGAAACGCCCAACCAAGTTAAAAGAGACAGAAAAAGTCTCTACTCCGATGGGTAATTCAGTTCAAGTCAAATATGTTTATGAGTCGTGTGTGGTTGAAGTCGAGGGTCATGAGACAATGATAGATCTTCGCTTGCTACATATGGTGGATCTAGATGTTATTTTGGGCATGGACTGGTTGGCATCTTGTCATGCAGTGGTTGACTGTAGGGCCAAGTGCTTAAAGTTCAATATGCCTGGTGAAGAACCATTTGTGATATGGGGTGATGGTGGTGCATCACGGCCAAGCTTGATTTCGGCAATGCAAGCTTCCAAGTTACTTGAAAAAGGGTGTAAGGGGTATTTGGCATTCGTGAAAGACACTATGAAGGAAGTAGCTTCACCGGATCAAGTACCAGTGGTGCGGGAATTCTTAGATGTATTTCCAGAAGAGTTGCCGGGGTTGCCTCCCGATCGGGAAATTGAGTTCGAAATTGAATTGCAACCCGGTACTCTACCTATTTCTACACCACCATATCGAATGGCTCCTAAAGAATTGGAGGAGTTACACGCTCAATTGCAAGAATTGCTTGATAAAGGCTTTATTCGGCCAAGCTTTTCGCCGTGGGGTGCTCCGGTATTATTTGTGAAGAAGAAGGATGGCACTTTGAGATTGTGTATTGATTACCGGAAGTTGAATAAGGTAACGGTTCGCAATCAATACCCGCTTCCAAGAATCGATGATTTGTTTGATCAACTGCAAGGTGCCAAGCGGTTTTCCAAGATTGATTTGAGGTCTGGGTATCATCAGTTGAAGATCAGAAGTGAAGATGTACCCAAGACTGCTTTTCGAACCCGATACGGCCACTATGAATTTCTAGTTATGTCGTTCGGTCTTACTAATGCACCAGCAGCTTTCATGGATTTGATGAACCGGGTTTTCAAGCCATTCCTAGATAAGTTTGTCATTGTTTTTATAGATGACATTCTAATCTATTCTAAAAACGCGGAGGAGCACGCAACCCACTTGAGAATGGCATTACAAAAGCTCAGAGAAGAAAAGTTGTATGCTAAGTTCTCAAAGTGTGAATTTTGGCTGGATAGAGTCGCCTTTTTGGGTCACGTGGTATCATCAGAGGGAATCCACGTTGATCCAAGTAAGGTGGAGGCGGTGAAGAATTGGTCCCAACCAACCTCAGTCACAGAGATACGCAGTTTCTTGGGTTTGGCTGGGTACTACAGGAGGTTTGTGCAGGATTTTTCAAAGATCGCTGCACCTCTTACAAAGCTAACTCAGAAAGGGGTAAAATTTGAATGGAGTGACAAGTGTGAAGAAAGTTTTCAGAAATTGAAGGAGAGTCTCACCACAGCACCAGTCTTAGCACTTCCTGAAGGTACTGGAGGATATGTGGTTTACTGTGATGCTTCACGGATTGGGTTAGGGTGTGTTCTTATGCAACATGGGAAAGTAATTGCTTATGCGTCTAGGCAACTTCGGAAGCATGAGAGGAACTACCCGACTCACGATCTTGAGATGGCAGCGGTGGTATTTGCCTTAAAAATATGGAGGCATTACCTATATGGAGAAACTTGTGAAATTTATACAGACCACAAAAGCCTCAAGTACATATTTGAACAGAAAGACTTAAATTTGAGGCAACGCAGGTGGATGGAATTGATAAAGGATTATGATTGTACAATTCTTTACCATCCTGGCAAGGCAAATGTTGTAGCAGATGCTCTGAGCCGGAAGACAATGGGTAGCTTAGCCCATATTAGCGAAGTCCGGAAACCATTAATTCGGGAGTTGCATGAACTAGAGCAGTATGGAACTCAGTTTGAAATTGGAGATTTCAACTTGTTCTTAGCTCATATTCAAGCGAAATCAACTCTTATTGAGGAAGTGAAGTCCAAGCAAGATCAAGACGCCAACCTCAACCAGATTCGAGATGCAGTTAATGAGGGGAAATGGAATGATACTCGATTCTCTATTGATGAGAATGGTATACTCCGGTTGGAGGGAAGATTGTGTGTACCTATGGTGAATGGTTTAAAAGGAAAGATTCTTGATGAGGCACACAAGACCGCTTATACAATCCATCCCGGAGGTAACAAAATGTATCAAGATCTTAGGGAGTTATACTGGTGGAATGGTATGAAGAGGGATGTGGCAGACTATGTATCTAGATGCTTAGTGTGTCAGCAAGTTAAGGCTGAACACCAAAAGCCCGCCGGAACGCTTCAGCAGATAGAACTTCCAGAGTGGAAGTGGGAGAGAATTACGATGGATTTTGTGTCAGGATTGCCGCGATCACAGAGGGGTTTTGATTCGGTTTGGGTTATAGTTGATCGGATGACCAAGTCCGCTCACTTCTTGCCGGTTAAGACCACTTACGGAGTGGGTCAGTATGCCCAATTGTACATATCAGAGATAGTGAGGTTACACGGAGTTCCGGTGTCGATTATCTCTGACAGGGGGCCACAGTTTACCTCTCGGTTTTGGGGAGCATTGCAGGAGGCATTGGGGACTAGGGTCGATCTGAGTACCGCATTTCATCCCCAGACTGATGGGCAATCTGAGAGAACCATTCAGGTGTTAGAGGATATGCTTAGGGCGTGTGTTATGGATTTCGGCGGGAGTTGGGAGAGGTATCTACCGTTAGCAGAGTTTGCCTACAATAATAGCTACCAATCCAGTATACAGATGGCACCATTTGAGGCTTTATATGGCCGGAGGTGCAGATCCCCAATTGGGTGGTTTGAGGTCGGAGAGTCCAAGTTAGTTGGTCCGGAACTTGTTCAAGAAGCTATAGACAAGGTAAAGATAATCAGAGAAAGGCTTGCGACGGCTCAGAGTAGACAGAAGTCGTATGCTGACAACCGTAGAAGAGAATTAGAATTCGCTGTGGGCGAGCAAGTGTTCTTGAAGATTTCACCGATGAGGGGCGTAATGAGATTTGGCAAGAAGGGCAAGCTATGTCCGAGGTACATTGGACCATTTGAGATTCTAGCACGTGTAGGAACTGTCGCCTACCGTCTTCAATTGCCGGCGGAACTAGAAGGAGTTCATCCGGTGTTCCACGTATCTATGCTTCGCAAGTACTTGCCAGATCCTTCTCATGTCATTCAACCCCAAGAGGTACAACTAACCGAAGACTTGACATATGAGGAAATACCAGTGGAAATCTTAGATTATCAAGTAAAGAAGTTGAGATCGAAAGAAATCCCGTTGGTGAAAGTTCTGTGGCGAAATCATTCAGTCGAAGAAGCCACATGGGAAGTCGAGGCTGATATGCGCAGGACGTATCCTCGTCTATTTGAAAACTAAGGTTAGTATGTGATTGAAATTCGGGGACCGAATTTCTTAAGGGGGGAAGATTGTAATACCCGGATATTTTCCAGTCAACGTTAAGGTCCTAAATTAGTTTTTATTTTAATTTGGAAGGAAAGGGGGAAAATTTTAAATAAATGAAATTTTATTTGGACCAAAATTGGGACCTAATGGGAAATATTGGGTGTAAGTCTACCGACCCCAAAGTTGACTTTAAATATAAATAAATATATATATACATGCAGTTTCTTTTTTTTTAAAAAAAAAAGAAAAGAAAAGAAAAGAAAAGAAAAGAAAATAATTAAATAATAAAATATATGTATATGGTGGCAGAAGGGGGTCACACACGTGACCCCCCTTAATACTAAAAATATGATCCCATTTCATTTTCCTCCAGAAAGCCAAACCGAGAGCCTTCAAGCAAAAAAAAAAAAAAGAGAAGTGGAGTGAGGGCCGCACGACGTGAGCTACGGAGGAAGAAGAAGGAGGTTATGGTGGCGGTTTGAGGCGGAGCTGGGCAGCGCTGGACCGTGTTCTGGCCGGAGAAGACATCCACGGTGGTTGGAGGCGGCGTGCACGGCGGAAAACGGCGGTGGTGACGGGAAAAGACGGAATTTACGGGAAAGAGGATTTTGGCCGGAATCTCGCCGGAAAACGGCCATTTCAAGCTCGGGGAAGGTGACCGGAGGCTTACTCTACCCCGTAGCATCACTCAATCCGATCGAATCGAGGTAAGGAGTCCCCAACCACTCAAACCCCAAATTTATCAAAGTTAGGGATTTTTGGAAAAGTTCCAAATTGATACATTTGGTCATTCTAAGCTTCAATTGGATGTTGTTGGGTTGATTGGAAGTATGTGGGAGTAATCATATTGATAAATTGATGTTGGAAGTTATTAAGGTGGAAAAACCTAGACTAATGAGTTTCCAATAGGATTTAAAGTGATTTGAAATGTTGGATGGATAGTATTAGAGCCGATTGGAGTGTTGAATTATTATTTTATAATGGTACAAATTATTAGAATAGACAAGGGGTTGAAGAATGAATAATTTGGCTTTAATTGGAAACTAGATTATTGATGAAGGAGATAAATTCTAGTTCATATAACCAATTTGGGATTAGGAGGTGAATTAGGAAGTTGGTTAGCCGTGATAGACGCAGGAGAATTATTTAGTTAGTGAAATTCCTTAGTTGGGGCAAATTCCAACTTTTGAGTATATTGACCCACATGTGTGTATATGTGATAATAAGTTATGAGTGGAGTTGGAAATTGGTGAGTATGGGCCATTGGAAATTATGATTTTCATAGGTTATTAAATTAATAAAGGAATGAGAAAAGTCACATATGCACATTTGTTGGTAAATGGATAACTTGGGAAATTTAAGTTGAAGGGAGATTGGAAATTTAAATATAAATTTCAATGAACGTTCAAAGAAGGGGTAAAAAGGTAATGAGAACAAGTGTGAGACACTTGAAAAATGGCATAAAGAGAAAAAGAGAAATTTAGACCAAGAATGTGATTCTTGGCAAAGTTAAACACATTTATATAGCATAAGCATTTCATATGCATACATGTTGCATAGAATATAAATGTTAATGACGTGCGTATATATTCGATAGGTAACCGCGAGTCATCTGGAGCGGGAGTGACTCCAGAATTGGAGCCAGGGAGCCGTCCAGGTGAGGGGTTTCCCATCCTTGCCCCAGGGTTGGATGTGGACGTGTAAAGGTGGTTTGATTGATTTCTTGATTGTAGAAATTATTAGAAATTGACATGCTATTGTTGATCCTAAAAAGGATTTATTTGAATATACTTGTGTTTGCGAATATTACTCGTGATAATATAGTACTGAAGGGTGTTCACGTGATGACACGGGGCACGCCTAATGGTACGGATAAAAGGGGTAGGATATTGATATGAATTGAGAACTGGTTGTCTTAATAACTAGAAACACACTCAAGAAACTAAACTCGTTTTCTCAAAACGTCGACGTATCTTGTTTTAAATGAATTTAGGATCTCCTTAGAATTAGGGATTTTCGAAACAAGGGCTGGGTACTAATTAAAGATTAGGCAAATTTCATAATGGGTTAGGAAGTCTTAGGTGAGTTTTCACTAGTTAAGAGCAACAGAATATTTTATACAGGGTAGATAGAGTCAAAACTCCAAGGTATGGCTTGGAAGGTGAATAGAGTTAAACAAAAGATAATCGCCCGTTGAGGCCATTGCCCTAGCCTGGCACTAGGGCCAGTTAAAACTAAAGATAATCGCCCGTTGAGGCCATTGCCCTAGCCTGGCACTAGGGCCAGTTAAAACTAAAGATAATCGCCCGTTGAGGCCATCGCCCTAGCCTGGCACTAGGGTCAGTTAAAATATATATATAATTGCCGTGGAGGCCATTGCCCTAGCTTGGTTCTAGGGTCAGTTGTGTGATTTATTGCATTTAGTTTATCATGTAAATTGTGAATGTTTATGAGGAGTATGCTAGAGAATGCATGATATTAGGTTTATCTACGTGTAATGTTATATAAATGTTGCCTGGTCACTGTATAACACATGTTAAACCAGAAATTTCATGCGCGCGTGGATGTGAGTGTTTCCCTCTCCCCAGCTGCTGTGGTACCCACCACTTAGCCGAGGATGGGATTCTCCTCACTGAGTCAAGTGGTTAAGACTCACTCCTCTTTTTTTTAAACATTTCAGATACAGGTATTGGACAGGCGTCGACGTCCGGGCAGTGACACGGACATCTCACCACTTGTAACGTTTCGTTCGCGTGGGTGGTTTTGTTTTGGTTATTCATATTTTATATTTTGAGTTGTAAATATATATATATATTCAAACTTGTAAATGGGATGTAAATATTTACAACTTTTGAATTATATATGTTATCTAGCATTGTCGGCTTCACATGAACTTATAGATAGGATTCTGGGTGTTGGGAAGTCAATTATTTGTTTATATATATATATACGTTCCAACGCATGTGAATAGGATAGGTTGTACGTATTGAGATGTACAACCAATATGATATGGATAAATACATACGTGTGAAGTTGTACATGGATGTGTGGAAATATATATACTTGCATGCGAATAGGATAGATTACACGCATTGAGGCGTGTGATCACGTATATACATAACTGTGAATGTGTATGTATATAAGATTGGTTGAACAGGTTATACATATGTTGCGCGTGAATAGGATAGATCATTCCCTTGTGGTTTGATCACTGTATATATATATAACTATGTGTGATTGATTGTGTGATTGGTTGAATATACCGACTTGAAATGGGCTGAAGCGGCAATGAGAGCCGTGGATTGCAGGTTACCTAGGCCACAAAGGATGGTGTGGCCACTACCTATTATGTGCATATTGTTTGTTGAGTGTGAAACAGGGTAGTTATATTATATGGTCATAGGGAAGGCTTACGGGTTTAGGGACGAAATTCTAACCCCGTGCCGGTCACGTACTCCTAAAATTGGGGTCGTGACACCTGTGGTGCCCTATACACATATATATTTAAGAAATTTAGAACACGTAACTAAGCATCTACCATGCACGTGTCATGCTAATGCTTATGCACCCTCTAGCTATTTTCCAAGAACTAATTATTTAGTTCGTTACGTCGTCTTATTTGCTCTTCCTGAAAGACCAGAATGCCCCATATTCGACTTTCACACTTTCGAGCCACTTAGAACCTCTAAATGCTTAGGTTAGAGATTTCCACTTGTCTAAATTTCCCTTCATGTATTCATATGGGTATTTAACTAATAAAAGAATTAAATTCACGGTTCAAAAGAGGCTCTAGTTTACTCATCCCACCGTCTCCCTTATTCGCCGAGTAAAAGCTTAATTACTACCTCTTTAATTATATATAAAAATATAATTGGGTATAATTAGAGCCTTGAAACTAATTTAGCGGGTCTTAGGTGTCCCCCACGGACTAGACCAAGGTGTCCAACCCACCGCACAGCTCCTTATTGTACGGTGGCTTAGTATTTCGCCTCTTTTTTCACCGAATTGGGTTCCGGTTGAAACGGTAAATACCCGGGCTTTATTCCCTTGTATGTTTCCAGCAATTAGAACACCTATACTACTCCAATCCAAGCCTATACATGCATCAAACTATCAATTTCGAATTTATAGCAATTTTCCTAACCCAATTTCCATGATTTCCATACCCGGTCAAATCCTACGGTTTCACTTCGATTCTAAATCTTACTAAGCTTTCAATAACACCCACTAAGCTCAAATTTAACCCCGGAATGCCCTGATTAGAAGTATTTAAAGAATTCCTAAAATACCCAAAATTGGAGAAATTGGGGTTTTGGGAGTTTGGGGCTTTCTCACCTTGAATCAATCGGCTAGAAGGCTTGTGAGTGTTGAAAGAGACTTCCGGTCAGCTCTCCGGTCACCGGCGCCGCCTCTCCGGCTTGAATCCGGCCAAAATCGTGCTTCCCGTGGCTTGTTCTTCTTCCTCGCGTGCGTGCGCCTCTACTTCCGTTTCGTGCGTGCTTCTCCTTATTTTTTTTAATGGGTGTGTGTGTTTTTACTGAATGGCGCACATGGCTTTTTTTTTTTATGTATGTTGGCAGATTTGGAGTGTGTGTGTGTGTTTTGTTTAGTGGAATGGGGGTCACGGTTTTGACCCCCATTTTACATATTATGAATTGAAAAAGGGGCACACGGTTTATCACCAAAAAAAAGAATAAAAATAATATAAATTAATATATTACTTAAATCCTAATTTCTTCCCAACTTTTTAAATCCCACACTTTCTTTTATGTCCAAAAATTAATATATTATCCCCATTTTTTTTCTTCTTATTATTTCTACTTTTTAATTTAATTTATTTTTCTTTCCCAAAGAAAAATAAATTAATAACAATGATACTAATAACAATTAATATCTCGGATATTACACTTACTAAAACAGAAAAATGAATATCAAGTTTTCGAAACACTCATCTGCGAAAACTGATTGAAAAAAAATGAATATCAAGTTTTCGAAACACTAATCTACAAAAACTGATAAAAAAAAGAAAAATGAATATCACTTTTTCGAAACACTCATCGTTGAAAACTGATTAAGAAAAGAAAAATGAATATCAAGTTTTCGAAACACTCATCGGCAAAAACTGATTAAAAAAGAAAAATGAATATCAAGTTTTCGAAACACTCATCGAAGAAGACTGATTAAAAAAAGAAAAATGAATATCACGTTTTTGAAACACTAATATACGAAAACTGATTAAAAAAATTAAAATGAATATAAAGTTTTCGAAACACTCATCGACGAAAACAGATTAAAAAAGAAAAATGAATAACAAGTTTTCGAAACACTCATCGACGAAAAATGATTAAAAAAAGAAAAATGAATATCAAGTTTTCGAAACACTAATCGGTGAAAACTGATTAAAAAAAGAAAAATGAATATCAAGTTTTCGAAACACTAATCTACGAAAACTGATTAAAAAAAATAAAAATGAATATAAAGTTTTTGAAACTCTAATCGACGAAAACTGATTAAAAAAATAAAAATGAATATTGTGATATCTGAAAAAAAATTTGTTGGTAAAATAGAGGTAGAATTTTTTTTTTAAAGAAAATAGGGGAGGGATTTTGTAAAGGGTAAAATATAAGGGGGGATTTAAGTGAAAGGAAAAGGTGGAAGTGGGGTTAAAAATTTGGAACCCTCCCTTTCATTTTTTCAGCTTATATGTCGAGCCCTCACTCCCACCCAAACCATTTTCAGCTTGAACAAAAGAGAGGCAAGAGAGGAGACACGCTAGGGCAAAGGGGAGAAGGTGGAAGAGAGCCTAACTGACCGGAATCCGGCGAACCACAACCGGAGAAGCTCACCGGAGAATAAATCTGACATCCTCTACATCCCCTCAACATCATTCAAGGTTAGTTAGAATCAAAACTTCAACTCTTTCTCCAAATTCATCTCATCTCATATTTAGGGTTCATGGGTGAGGATGGGTTTGATTGGGGCTTGATTGAGGAGGAATGGATGTTCTTGAACATCCATTGGTAGTACGAAACACGGCTAGGTAGTCGGAGATGGCCAGAAATGTAGGTTGTGGTGTTAGGATTCATGAAACCCATTTTTCCCCAAATCGTAAATGTTGATGGTTGATTGGTGATTTGAGCTTTGATTAGGTGTTGTTTTGATGTTATAAATGATGCATATGTTTAGGAAACCAACACTTAATGTTTATATCAAGTTTTTATGCCTTGGGACACCCAAAAATCGAAGCAAGGGAGCTTAGAACAACAAAAATACGAAGTTCCCAGGCATGGTTCGCTGCAGCGAGAAAAAACAACACTTTTGTTCGCTGCAGCGAGCAGATTTGTTCGCTGCAGCGAGCCCTACTTCAAATGGGCATAACTTCTTCGTCCGGTGTCCGTTTTTCACAAACCATATATCGATTTTCAACGTTTTTCCGTCCTATACGCAATGGAATAGGTTTTGAAGCCTAATAAATTCAAATAAAGTTGCAGTAGATGGATTTCCACACATTGCCAGATTTTTAGTTTTGAAAAGTTTATTTTTCTTCCCTATTTTCCATGGTTATTTTTCCTATGATTAAAAAGGGTTAAATTCTTGTGTCTACCTCCCATTGGGAACTCAAATCACTCTCCTTGATCTCAAATGTGTTAAAAAATGATTTCTTACCTCTCAAGATGTCAGAACTCCTTGACCAACATAAACCACTCACCTTAGTCTTCAAACTTCTATCTTGAGTTGTCTAAAGTTTCCTAAACTAGGAGTTTAGGATAAGTAGAAGTTAATTACTCAAATCCAATGCTCCACACACACTCAATGTGAGTGAGGAGGATGAGTAAAAGGTATCAAACCTTCAGGTACTCTCAAAGATAGAGAGAGAAAGGGATCTTGAGAGACCAAGAGTGCAAAGTCATCCTGGTGGCACCCCAGAACGGAGTTGCTCAGGGAGGCACACTTGGGAGTTGTCCAGGTGAGGGACCCTTCCATCCTAGCCCCAAGGGTTGTATGTTAACCTTGATTTGTGGGCTTGTTATACGTGAATGGTTGTAAACATTTAATTTTATGCTTGCTAGTAATACTCTGTCATCATATTGGCGATTGCTGGAATTTTGTACAATAAATTGTTTGTGATTGTTAAAGTGGAAATATGGTGGATCAAGTACATATGGGTGACGATGAAGAATTCCGTGCTTGAATCGAGAATTATGGCAATAACATGTATGGTACCAAGGGTAAGGGCTTTTCGTCGGGTCAGGTTCGGAAAGTGCCTTCATGTTGGCATTTCGTCGGGTAAGGTTCGAAATTGCCTTCATGTATATATACACTTGTGGATACTCTGTTGAGCCGGTCCGGAGTATGCCACCATTACCAGTTGGTTAATCCGTTGAGTTGGTCCGGATTGAACCAAGCGGGCTTCCCGAGATGATGGTCCGGAAAGTGCCGATGTAGATGGACACCTCAGCGGGTTGGTGCCGGGGTGCGCCACCGAACACAACATTCCGTATAGACGGTCCCGGAATGGGTCGTGTGCCTATGCATATCGATGTAAGATACCGAGCGTATAGGTACTCAACATTAGTGTAAACCCTCAATGTCCTTGGTATGCACTATGACTAGATTTCCTTTTCTTCGAACATGCCATGACGATGGTCGGTATCCTCACGTGACGTCAAGCTAAAGCTATTTTCTTAAAAAGGTCATGACATTGATTGTTGTCTTGACGTGGCATTGAGGAAACCTTGTTTTTAAATTACTATATTTCAAATCCAACCGACCGTGACGATGGGTTAAGTCTTATAGTGCATCGAGATTGATAGGGAGGACCGACACGTCACGGCGGCAACAAGGTAAGCAAAGGTACGTAAGTTTGGCGGGTGAACCGCACTTGGATGTTAATTTATGTTCGGTGTTTCTCGATACACGCATGTCAGCATGCATGATTAATGTATGTTGTGGTACGGTTAAAGTAGAGTTTGTACATGTTCTATTGCTTGAGAACAGTTATATAATTATCAAAGATTAATTGAAGTGTATGCGTATGTGAATGTGGTTTCTCCCCTTCCCGGTCGTAGTGGTACCCGCGACTACACCTAGGAAGGGAGAGTCACTCACTGAGTCGTCGACTCACCCTCTAGTGGTTCACCTTTTTCAGATACAGGTAACGGTCAGGCTTCCACGTCGGCTCAATGAAGGCGAAGTTTTGCTAGCACTCACATTCTGCCTCCGTGGGTGGCTTTGATTTTATTTTGGTTATTGTAATAAATTGATTACACTTTGTGGTTATTATACTCTAGACTTGTGAGCTCCACATACTTAAATAAAGGAATATTTTGGGGGACTTATTATTATTATGTATACGATTTTGCATGTGAATAGGATATGTCACTCACCGGAGTGTATGGCAACGTATATGACAGATATATATATATTATGTGTGTTTGAGTATACATATAAACTGAAGCAGTACTTGGCTGTGGTCCACAGGAGATGTGAGCCATATATATTGATAATGTGTGTATGCGAATGGTAATGATAGTTAAATGAAATAGGCGTTAAGGCTAACAGACTCAGGGTTAGGCCCTCTATCTGTGCCGGTCACGTGCCTCCGGGTGGGGGTCGTGACAAATATAAAGTTTTCAAAACACTTATCGGCAAAAACTGATTAAAAAAAGAAAAATCATCATCAAGTTTTCGAAACACTAATCTACGAAAACTAATTCAAAAAAGAAAAATGAATATAAAGTTTTCAAAACATTTATCGGCGAAAACTGATTAAAAAAAGAAAAATAGATATCAAGTTTTCAAAACACTAATCTACGAAAACTGAATATCACGTTTTCAAAACACTCATCGTTGAAAACTGATTAAGAAAAGAAAAATGAATATCAAGTTTTCGAAACACTAATCGACGAAAACTGATCAAAAAAAGGAAAAATGAATATCAAGTTCTCGAAACACTTATCGGCGAAAACTGATTAAAAAAAGAAAAATGAATATCAAGATTTTGAAACACTAATCTACGAAAACTGATTAAAAAAAATAAAAATGAATATAAAGTTTTCGAAACACTCATCAGCGAAAACTGATTAAAAAAAGAAAAATGAATATCAAGTTTTAAAAACACTAATCTACGAAAACTGATTAAAAAAATATAAATTAATATAAAGTTTTTGAAACACTCATCGGCGAAAACTGATTGAAAAAGAAAAATAAATATCAAGTTTTCGAAACACTCATCGACAAAAAATGATTAAAAAAAGAAAAATGAATATCAAGTTTTCGAAACACTCATTAGCTAAAATTTACTAAAAAAAGAAAAATGAATATCAAGTTTTCGAAACACTCATCTGCGAAAATTGATTAAAAAAAATAAATATCACATTTTCGGAACACTTATCGTTGAAAACTGGTTAAGAAAAGAAAAATGAATATCAAGTTTTCGAAACACTCATCGGCGAAGACTGATTAAAAAAAGAAAAATGAATTTCAAGTTTTCGAAACACTAATCGACGAAAACTGATTAAAAAAAAGAAAAATGAATATCAAGTTTTCGAAACACTTATCGGCGAAAACTGATTAAAAAAGAAAAATGAATATCAAGTTTTCGAAACAGTAGTCGGGGAAAACTGATTAAAAAAAGAAAAATGAATTTCAAGTTTTCGAAACATTAATCGACGAAAACTGATTAAAAAAAAGAAAAATGAATATCAAGTTTTCGAAACACTTATCGGCGAAAACTGATTAAAAAAAGAAAAATGAATATAAAGTTTTCGAAACACTCATCGGCAAAAACTGATTAAAAAAAAAAGTAAAATGAATATCAAATTTTCAAAATACTAATCTACGAAAACAGATTAAAAAAATAAAAATGAATATAAAGTTTTCGAAACACTCATCGACGAAAACTGATTAAGAATGAAAAATAAGTATCAAGTTTTTGAAACACTTATCGACGAAAAATGATTAAAAAAAGAAAAATGAATATCAAGTTTTCGAAACACTCATTAGCTAAAGCTTACTAAAAAATGAATATAAAGTTTTCGAAACACTCATCGGCGAAAACTGTTTAAAAATGGAAAATGAATATCAAGTTTTTGAAACACTCGTCAACGAAAAATGATTAAAAAAAGGAAAAATGAATATCAAGTTTTCGAAACACTCATTAGCTAAAACTTATTAAAAAAAATGAATATCAAGTTTTCGAAACACTCATCTGCGAAAACTGATTAAAAAAAATGAACATCAAGTTTTCGGAACACTAATCTATGAAAACTGATTAAAAAAATGAATATCACGTTTTCGAAACACTCATCGACGAAAACTGATTAAAAAAAGGAAAAATAAATATCAAGTTTTCAAAAAACTAATCTCCGAAAACTGATTAAAAAAAATAAAAATGAATATAAAGTTTTCGAAACACTCATCGACGAAAACTGATTAACTAAGAAAAATGAATATCAAGTTTTCGAAACACTCATCTGCGAAAACTGATTAAAAAAATGAATATCAAGTTTTCGAAACACTAATCTATGAAAACTGATTAAAAAAATGAATATCACGTATTCGAAACACTAATCGTTGAAAACTGATTATGAAAAGAAAATTGAATATCAAATTTTCGAAACACTCACCGGCGAAGACTGATTAAAAAAAGAAAAATGAATATCAAGTTTTCAAAATACTAATATACAAAAACTAATTAAAAAAATAAAAATGAATATAAAGTTTTCGAAACACTCATCGGCTAAAACTGATTAAAATGAAAAATAAATATCAAGTTTTTGAAACACTCATCGACGAAAAATGATTAAAAAAATAAAAATGAATATCAAGTTTTCGAAACACTCATTAGCTAAAACTTACTAAAAAAAGAAAAATGAATATAAAGTTTTCGAAACACTCATCGGCGAAAACTGATTAAAAATGGAAAATGAATATCAAATTTTCGAAACACTCGTCGACGAAAAATGAATAAAAAAAGAAAAATGAATATCAAGTTTTCGAAACACTCATTAGCTAAAACTTACTAAAAAAAGAAAAATGAATATCAAGTTTTCGAAACACTCATCAGCGAAAACTGATTAAAAAAAATGAATATCAAGTTTTCGGAACACTAATCTATGAAAACTAATTAAAAAAATGAATATCACGTTTTCGAAACACTCATCGGCGAAAACTGATTAAAAAAAGAAAAATGAATATCAAGTTTTCAAAACACTAATCTCCGAAAACTTATTAAAAAAATAAAAATGAATATAAAGTTTTCGAAACACTCATCGGCGAAAACTAATTAACTAAGAAAAATGAATATCAAGTTTTTGAAACACTCATCTGCGAAAATTGATTAAAAAAATGAATATCAAGTTTTCGAAACACTATTATATGAAAACTGATTAAAAAAAATGAATATCACGTATTCGAAACACTAATCGTTGAAAACTGATTATGAAAAGAAAAATGATAACCAAGTTTTCAAAACACTAATCTACGAAAACTGAATATCACATTTTCGAAACACTCATCGTTGAAAACTGATTAAGAAAAGAAAAATGAATATCAAGTTTTCGAAACATTCATCGACGAAAACTGATTAAAAAAAGAAAAATGAATATTAAGTTTTCGAAACACTAATTTACGAAAACTAATTAAAAAAAATAAAAATGTATATAAAGCTTTCGACACACTCATCGGCGAAAACTGATTAAAAAAATGAATATCAAGTTTTCAAAACACTAATCTCCGAAAATTGATTAAAAAAAATAAAAATGAATATAAAGTTTTCGAAACACTCATCGGCAAAAACTGATTAACTAAGAAAAATGAATATCAAGTTTTCAAAAAACTCATCTGCGAAAACTGATTAAAAAAATGAATATCAAGTTTTCGAAACACTAATCTATGAAAACTGATTAAAAAAAATGAATATCACGTATTCGAAACACTTATCGTTGAAAACTGATTAAGAAAAGAAAATTGAATATCAAGTTTTCGAAACACTCATCGGCGAAGATTGATTCAAAAAAGAAAAATGAATATCAAGTTTTCGAAACACTAATCTACAAAAACTAATTAAAAAAAATAAAAATGAATATAAAGTTTTCGACACATTCATCGACGAAAACTAATTAAAAAAGAAAAATTAATATCAAGTTTTCGAAACACTCATCGACGAAAAATGATTAAAAAAAGAAAAATGAATATCAAGTTTTCGAAACAGTAATCGGTGAACACTGATTAAAAAAAGAAAAAATGATTATCAAGTTTTCGAAACACTAATCGACGAAAATTGATTAAAAAAAAGAAAAATGAATATCAAGTTTTCGAAACACTTATCGGCGAGAACTGATTAAAAAATGAAAAATGAATATCAAGTTTTCGAAACATTAATTTAAGAAAACAGATTTAAAAAAATAAAAATGAATATAAAGTTTTCGAAACACTCATCGGCGAAAACTGATTAGAAAAAGAAAAATGATACTACAAGAAAGTGGACTTTCAGTGACGACTTTCAGTGGCGACTCAAAAAAGTCGTCACTGAAGGTCGACCTTCAGTGGCGACTCAAAGTCAACCTTCAGTGATGAATTTTTCATGTCGCCACCGAAGATCTTCAATGGTGACTTTTTAGTCGTCATCGAAGGTCTTGGGTGACGATTACGATTTAGTCGCCACCAAAAACCTCTTCAGTGGCGACATTATTGTCGCCACCAAATACACATCAGTGGCGAAAATTGAAATGTCGCCACCAAAGGGTTTTTAGTGGCGACCATTCTTCTCGCCACTGAAAACCTTCAGTGGCGAAATTTTAAAAGTCACCACCAAAGGGTTTTCAGTGGCGACACTTCCACTCGCCACTGAAAACCTTCAGTGGCGAAATTTTAAAAGTCGTCACCGAAGGGTTTTCAGTGGCGACTTTTCAAGTCGCCACTGAAGGGTTTTTGTGGCGACTTTTACAAAGTCGTCACCGAAGGTAAAAATTTAATTAATTATAATTTTTAATTTAAAAGTAGTTAGATGACAAATAGGAATATACTTATATAAAATTATTTATATATAATTTTTAATTTCTCCAAAATAAAACATGTAATGGGTGAGAATTAATTGTTTTTAATTATTTATATTTATATCAAAATAAAACACGTAAAAAAATTAAAAAGAATAATCATAAAAGAGATGAGTTGCACAAATTATATGAATATTACTCTTTTTGGTAGAACCTAAAGATAAAGATATAAAATTACAATAATAATTGAGAATTAATATCCATCAAATACATTGTTCTTTATATATGTTCATATATTATTATTTTTACTTTTTCTTATTTAAAGTTCATAATAATACATTTTCGAAAATATTAATTGAAGTATTAGAAGACTAAACTTGTTATTATATTATTTAAAAAAGAAAATGATATATATTTTATTTTTTAAAATTAATAATAAAATATTTATAAGTAATGTATTATATATTTTAAAACCTTCGGTGGCGAAATTTTAAAAGTCGGTACTGAAGGGTTTTCAGTGGCGACTATTCCTCTCGCCACTGAAAACCTTTAGTGGTGAAATTTTAAAAGTCGTCACTGAAGGGTTTTCAGTGGCGACTATTCGTCTCGCCACTGAAAACCTTCAGTGGCGAAATTTTAAAAGTCATCACTGAAGGGTTTTCAAAGTCAACCATTTCGGTGTAGCCATGATGTTATAATGCATGTGAATGTATTTTCAATAATAGATATTCTGTCAATTAGGTGATAAGGCTTACAGGCATAAGGGTATTCCCTATGTCTGTGCCGGTCACGGTCCTCTAAACGGGGTCGTGACAAACTTGGTATTAGAGCTAGGTTGTTCTTTAAGGGTGTGAAGCTAACTAGTAGTCACGGGTGTGAAGCTAACTAGTAGTCACGGGTGTGAAAAGTGTTACATGTCACTTAACCCATTCACTTGGGTCACGGTCACATGCATTTAACAGATATAAGCATGCAGCAGTTTATTCCACGTCATCAATCAGCAAGTAACATGTAACACATAGTGCCGGCTTTTACCTACCGGTCTTCTCACGTTCAGCATGTTTGAATCAACAAGACACGTGGTGACGTAGTCCTGTACGTTACCACTATGCTGCACAATCAACAATTAAATGCAACCACAGACAATTTATACATGCTAACTAGTAGTCTCGGGTGTGAAAAGTGTTACATGTTACTTAACCCATTCACTTGCTGATTGATGACGTGGAATAAATTGATGCATGCTTATATCTGTTAAATGCATGGGTGTGAAAAGTGCCATGACCCCCGTTTAGAGGACCGTGACCGGCACAGACACAGGGAATACCCCTATGCCTGTAAGCCTTATCACCTAATTGACATAATACCTATTAATGAAAATACATCCACATGCAATATAATACCATGGCTACACCGAAATGGTGGCCTATCCTAGGAAAGCAAATTCACGGCCAGTGCCGCTTCAGGATATAGATATAGGAAAACACACATAATATATAACCTGTGTACTGGCTACACATCCAAAGATGCTACCTATCCTATTCACATGCAACAGATATATATATATATATATATATATATATATATATATATATACACGTATATGTATATATATATGTATATGTACATATACATATATATATACATATACGTGTATATATATATATATATACATATGTATATATATATGTATTTTGAAAACAAGTTTTCCCTGTATCGCAGTGAAATAAATCCTGATCTTTAAGGTGTGTGAAGCTGACAGTTCTAGATTTAGTAATACAATCTAATTGGGTACGTCTACCCTTTACTTTATGCTACATAGATAAAGTAAATTAAATTACAATTACAATTTATTCACCCACATGAACAAGTTGTGGGTCTTGGAAAGTTTTCCTTGTCCCTTGTTCCACCGAGACTTCTTCCACCTGTACTTAACCTGTCTCTGTGCAGTAAAAATGAGGTGTGAGTCTTAACCACGCGACTCAATGAGAACTCTCCCATCCCCGGCGCAAGGCGGGTACCATGGCGCTAGGATTGGGAGTCATACACAACCACATGCAAAAACAACTGGTTACTGTTAATTAGCATACATTCTTGGCGACCAGTTGACCACACAACAACAGAAATTTCACCCAAACACTGACATGCATTTAATAACTGTAAACATGCAGTAGTTTATTCCACGTCACCAATTAGCAAGTAAACATGTAACATATAGTGCCGGCTTTTACTTACCGGTCTTCTCACGTTTCAGCACGTCTGAATCAAACAAGACGTGCGGTGACGTAATCCTGTACGTTACCACTACGCTGCACAATCAACAATTATATGCAAACACAGGCAATTTGTACATACACACACATGCTAAACATACATCTTCTTAATCTCCCCAACTCTGGGGTATCTACTAGCCACTACGTGGCTTTCCCACTTCGAACTCATGGACTCGGGTTGCTGGCCACCACGTGGCAAAACATACTTAACCCATTCACTTGGGTACTGGTCACCTCGTGACAATTCTGTTAATCAAACAATACTTAACCCATTCACTTGGGTACTGGTCACCTCGTGACAATTCTATTAATCAAACACAATCAATCTCTATCTATCAAAAAACTGACGCATAGCCACCAAGTGGCACGTCCTGACCCCTTGCTGCGGGGCAATAGCTTAAGCCCACTCGTCCATTACCAAACCAGGCCACATGGCGGGCACGACACGACGTCTCGAAGCATGGCCACTGACACACCCTGGACTAATTCCACAAGATGATTTCTCTTTTACTTGGCTAGGCTCACGGTTCACTCGTGGGTTCCTCTCGTGTCTCCTTACCTTAGTCTCACATATTAATAGGATTCTTTGTATCTTTCCCGAAGGATCAACAATTCTTCTCCTTATTAATATGTACAAGTATCCTCAACAGGATATAACTCATACCCGTCCAGATGCACTCTCTGAGGCTCAAGCTATCGTCATAGCAATATAAATCCTTTCTGACCCTATTGCCAGGATAGGGCAATGACCATCGTCATGGTGATTATAAAACTGAGGTCTCAAGTGCCATCTGACGTTGTTCTAGTCGATGTCTCGCATCGCTAGCATAACCAAATCCGAAACCCACCAATAATTCCCTTTGCATGATTTTAATTTAAGTCACCGTCGTGACGTGTTTTCAAAATAAAGTTTAGCCCTTCTGTACAAGGACTCTTACCACCGTCGTGGAAAAGATTTAATAAAATACTCATCATGCCTCCGGAGTGTATGAGTTGGATTTGTAACACACCAATCATAGCAAACAATTATTCTCTACTCCTATGTCTTCCTATCCAAGCTACTTTCCACAACCTATTTTCTAATTCTTTCATTCTTTTAGCATTCTATATCTCTAGCTAACACATACCATAAAAGCAGAGAATATACATACTCATGTAATCCACATAGGCATACAACCCTAGGAGCAGAGATGAAAGAGCCCTCACCTGGACCGCTTCACTTAGCATTCCCTTTGAGCACTCTGGTCTCCAAGGAAGTACTTGAACCCTATCACCTACAACCAATTCAATCGATTTCAAATTTCATACATTTTCCTAGTTTCTTTTCTTATGACTTCTTACATTGTATCCAACCCCTAAGTTCATTTACTTGGCCTATGGTCATCATTTGGTGTTCTCTTTTAGTTCAACTCAATTAATGCATAAATAAACAAGTTTACAAACTTGTTCACTCTCCAACCTCCATCAATGGAGAATTTGCCAAATATGAAAAGTTCTCATTTTCACCAAATGTTCACATATCATTATTCCTGTCACAACCCCCTATCGGAAGTCCGTGACCGGCACGGGAGGTAGGATTTCCCCTATCCCGTAAGCCTCTAATCCCTGATTAACATTCTTATATATGCATAACTACCCATTTCTAATACAAACAATATAGTATTTATATGGCCATCCCTATCTGATGACCTAAGTAGCACACATCCCTCCGATGACCTAAGTAGCACACAATCTTCATCTTGCCTAGCCTTCACCTCTTCTACCAAAGAGGACTTAGATTGCAAATGGGCTAAAAGTGAGTTAGAACTCCCAATCTCAAACTGATTTCTCGTTTGCTCTAGCTCGTGCAGTTCTCTAATTAACGGTCTCCTTTCTTCACTTATATGAGCAAGACTGCCCATGGACTTCCGACTCAAAGCATCCGCTACCACATTAGCCTTTCCTGGATGATACAAGATCGTGCAGTCGTAGTCCTTCAACAACTCTAACCATCGGCGTTGTCTCAAGTTCAAATCTTTCTGCTCAAAAATGTATTTGAGGCTTTTGTGGTCTATATAAATTTCACAAGTCTCACCATATAAGTAATGCCTTCATATTTTTAAAGTGAATACTACAGCCGCCATTTCGAGATCGTGAGTTGGGTAATTCTTCTCATGCTTCCTCAGTTGTCGTGATGCATACGCAATCACCTTGCCATGCTGCATCAAGACACACCCTAACCTGATCCTCGACGCATCACAGTATACCACATACCCTCCTGTGCCTTCAGGTAAAGCCAGCACCGGAGCGGTAGTGAGGCTGTCCTTCAGCTTCTGAAAACTATGCTCACACTTGTCATCCCATACAAACTTCGCTCCCTTCTGAGTCAATCTAGTCATAGGTGCAACAACCTTAGAGAAGTCCTGCACAAATCTTCTATAATGTCCCGCCAAACCCAAGAAACTGCGAATCTCCGTAATAGAGGTAGGCTGGGACCAATTCTTCACTGCCTCTACCTTACTTGGATCAACGTGGATTCCCTCTGATGATACCACGTGACCCAAAAAGGCAACTCTGTCAAGCCAGAATTCGCACTTAGAGAACTTGGCATACAGTTTTTCCTCTCTCAACCTCTGCAATGCTAGTCTCAAGTGTTCAGCATGTTCCTCAGAATTCTTTGAATAAACCAATATGTCGTCAATGAAGACAATGACAAATCGGTCCAGAAATGGTTTAAAGACCCTGTTCATCATGTCCATGAACGCTGCAGGAGCATTAGTTAATCCGAAAGACATCACCAAGAACTCGTAATGCCCATATCGGGTCCGGAATGGGGTCTTAGGTATGTCTGATTCTCGAATCTTTAATTGATGGTACCCAGATCGCAAATCAATCTTGGAAAACCGCTTTGCACCCTGCAACAGATCAAATAGGTCATCTATCCTCGGCAGTGGATACTGATTGCGAATCGTCACCTTGTTTAACTTTCGGTAATCGATACACAACCGCAATGATCCGTCCTTCTTCTTTACAAAAAGGACCGGTGCACCCCAAGGAGAGAAACTGGGTCTTATAAAACCCTTTTCAAGCAATTCTTGCAATTGTGTACATACTCTACTTGTACCGATTCTCCCATTGGTGTAGAGACCAGTACTGTTTCTTCCATTCTAGATGGACTTTTGTTGAATTTATAGGCAAATGCATGCGACACATAGGAATGAGTGGAGCCGGAATCAAATAAGACTCGTGCTTCAAGAGAGCAAACAATAAGAGTACTTGTCACAACCGCATTTGATGCATGAGCATCCTGCTGGGAGAGTGCAAATACCCGCGCCTGTCCTCCACCTACCGCCCCTGGCTCTTGGCCACTGGACCCTGCACCACGGCCTCTAGCTGCACCTGTACTTGCTACCTGTGGTGGCACGGTTCTCACTGGTGGAGCTGGAATAGGTGTACTCCTCGGCGTTGGATTGCTTCTCACACTTGTACCCTCTTTCTTCTTTGGACACTCTCTAGCCATATGGCCCATCTGGCCGCAATGGTAGCATCCACCTGTCAGTTTCTGACATATACCAGAATGAAATCTGCTGCAAGTCGCACACTGAGGCTTTGTCTTACCGGCATTTCCACCCCCTTGCTCTCTCTGTCCCCCTTGAATATTACCTCTTGTACCTGTTTCATAGGTGGTAGTTGAGGATTGTCCTCCTGGGGACCCTGAATATCCTGCACCTCCACCTGTTGTCTCATACCTCTTCATGGTTTCAATCATTCTAGCACAGTCTGCTGCTTGAGCTAAAGTCTCAAACTGTCTCCTCTGAGGTAGCAAAGCAGTAAACAACGGCTCCGTGAGTCGGTGTATGAATCTCTTGATCCTCGCCTCTTCATCAGGAACTAACTCAGGTGAGAATTGAGCCAGTTCAGTAAAAAGTAACTCATACTCTGTCACGGTCATGTTAGGCGTCATCCACAATTCCTCGAATTGCTGACGCTTTGCATCCTTGGTGCCTTCAGGTAGAAACCAACCCAGGAATTCCCTCTGAAAATCTTCCCAGGTCATTGGTGCCGCTCTGCGTGAATACCTCGTCTGTACGGATTCTATCCATACTCTAGCCGCTCCCCTCAGTTGGAATGAAGCTAATTCCACCAATTCATGGCCTGAGCACCTCAGCATGTGCCCAATTCTGACCACATCTCTGATAAAGTACTGCGGATCCTCTTTCTCACTAGTTCCGCAGAAAGTGGGTGGATGAACCTTCAGAAATTTTGAAATTGGCAGCTCTCGGGGTGCTAGCCGTGACTCACGAGGCATTCCCTGTGGTTGTTGCCATTCCATATCCTCTTCCTCAACAACCTCCATCTCTTGATTGCTAGGAACTCTCTCTTGTTCTTCCTCGCCGACTATTAACCGGCGTACCTCCCTCTGTATTTGTCTCGTCATCTCTTCCCTTAGTTCTTGAAATCCTGCCGTGAGCATTTCCGCCATAGAAGGTGCACCTGTCTCTACTTGGGGTTGAGGTTCCGTTGACGGTCTCCTCTTTTCCCCTCTCACTTGTGCTCTGCGTCGACCTCGAGCTCGACCTCTACCTCGGCCTCGGGTACGGCCTCTACCTCGGCCTCGGGTGGGCATTCCCTCCTCCTGAACTGACTCTTGATCAATTTCAGCAGGAGTTCTCCCTCCACACCTAGTCCGTCTCGTAATAGGTGACATCCCTATACTGCAAAAGGACCACACCTAATAAGTACACATATACTGATGACATTTCATATCAAAGAGAGTAGAAAGAAAGGCTGACACAATTTCCTAGGTACTTCCACGAGTGCCTTTTTACTCCCACGTTGTGCCCGGGTACACAAAGAGGGGTAAACCGACACCCGGTCATACCTATGGCTTCATACAGTTTAAAGTAACCTGGCTCTGATACCAAGTTTGTCACGACCCCCTATCGGACGTCCGTGACCGGCATGAGAGGTAGGATTTCTCCTATCCCGTAAGCCTCTAATCCCTGATTGCATTCTTATATATGATAACTACCCATTTCTAATACAAACAATATAGTATTTATATGGCTATCCCTATCTGATGACCTAAGTAGCACACAATCCACGGCTCACTCAACGCCGCTTCAGTCTATACATATACACATAATCAATCACACGTACATATAATATACATATTGATCACGCGCTTAAGGGCGGGTGATCTATTCTATTCACATGCGGAATCCCTGTGTACAGTAAAGCATATATATTCAATCACACACCAGCATAAAATATACATATTGATCACACGCCTCAATGCGTGTGACCTATCCTATTCACATTCGGAAGCCGTATTTTCACACAATCAAGTATTCAGTCACACATATATGTAAGTTTACGTATTGACCACACGCTCAGTGCATGTGATCTATCCTATTCACATGCAGGAGTCATATCCATATATATGTATATACACATGATATTCATCATATCACAACCTATATCCCCATCAACAAGACCAATCTTTAATCTGTATGAAGCCGACAGTTCTAGAGTGTGACATATACATATATGCATATAGCAACTGTACAAAACAATGCTATACCAAAAGAATCATATACATATACATCCTGACAAAATACATATATCAATACTACCCACGCGAACAATGCGTGCGGTCTCTAAGTCTGTCCGCCTCCCTGAGATGAAGTGGAAGCACTCCCGATGCCTATACCACCTGTGTCTGTAACATTTAAAATTGGGGTGACTCAAACGGACTCAGTGAGAGGCTTTCCCATCCCTGGTGTAGTAGATGGTACCACTACAACTGGGGAAGAGGAGCCAATCACAAACACATACGCATATAACGGGTTTAAATTTTCATATATTAGGTGGTCAGGCAATTAACATATATCATATTCACAATAAAGAATTTAAAGCATGAATTTACATATATTTAAATTCACACATACATCATATCGTGATTAAACATATAATTCCATGTGGTTACCCATATTCAATTAACCGTAATCATAAACTGGCCCGAAGGAAATATCTCCGTTAGGAGGGAATCTGGCCCGAAGGCAATATCTCACGTGAGCAATATGGGAACCTAGTTGATCATTCTAGGAACCCCTGGTCCCAAGACTATACTTGGAACAATAGTCTGACCCCAAGACATCACTTGGAGCATAGCCGGCGACTCATCTGACCTCGGTTTACCCAAGGCAATAGCCACAATGTGGTGTACTCAAATACTTGTATCTCTATGAGTTTGACTCAAGACAAGAGACTCAATCTTCCCGGACCACCCGTGATAGACTCGGTTCCCGCGTTGTACCATAAATGACCTCTATGGACCTCTACTTGTTCATTTTACTTCTTCTTAGTCAAATCTAGATTTCCAAGTGGTTGCTAATTCGGACTCTTGATTCCGAACAAAGCCACCTAGGTTTATTCTCTTTAAGGACTTACATACAAAACCACCCTTTCAGATAATAATCAATGAGGTTTGTCTCTAGTACCACAAGACCCTCACAAATAAAATAGACTCGATCCTACCCCCGATATCGTATAGGTCCCGAGGACCTTCTTTCCGTATAAGGCTCCTTGAGCCACCATTGCTTTTACAGTTCACATATACACATACAACACGTTAACACATATATTACAATTTAGGAACAACAATAGCATGTTATCTAACATGTAATTCCTACAAATAGGCAAGAAGGCAAACCATATATCCATATCCGCAGTCAACCCTATAGGGCAAGGATAGGAAAGCCCCTCACCTGGTTGGCCCCTCTGATCGGCTCTCGGTGCGCCCGAAAGTCCACTCACAGTATGGTGCCCTATACACATATACTTGAGAGATTCAGAAACTTGCAATTTCAACCCCTATCGTGTACATGTAACGCTAATGCTCATGTTCTTTCTAATTAATTCCCTAGACTAGTTGTTGGCTTGGAATGCCCTCAACTAGTTTTCGGAACACCTAGCATGCTTCTATTCATGTTCAGCCCTTTCTTAATCACACTATTCGGAAGCTTTGACTTGAGAATGCAAGGTTACCCAATTTCATATCTATGTGTCCATATGAAATTCTCATTACCCAAGTCTTGAATTTATGACTCAAGAGAGTCATAAATTCTACTTGTCTAAAATTCCCATTTACCAAATTAACTTTCAACACTTTACCTACACACGAATACACATATTCGGATACGCGTAAAATTAGGAAAGTGTCTCTTTTTCCCCGAACGGGGTTCCGGGTGATACGGGAATTACTCGGGTTTTAATCCCTCATACATTCCAATAAATTTTAACAATTATATAATTATCATTCAACCTTTCAATGCACCCCAAATCATTCCACAACACCCTTAAACCTTTCCAATCATACTTTTCCTACACTTTTTCCAACCCGGATAAATTCCATCAATTTGGTTCCGGTTCCTAAGCTTCCAACTCACTTCCTAACATGCATATACTTCAATTTAGGACCCAGAATACTCAGATTGAATCAATTGGGGTCTTTCCAAAAATCCCTAAAATTGATAAAATTGGGGTTTGAGAGTTTCGGGACTTCTCACCTCGATTCAACCGGTTAGAAGGACGATATGGAGTAGAGGAGACTCCCAGCTACCTTCCCCGGTGAAGAAACGACGGTTTCCGGCGAGAAAGCTCTCTCCCTTTGCTTTCTCTCTCTAACTCGAGCTCTCTCTCTCTCCTCCAGCCACAAGACGGCGTTTTTCGATGCCGCTCGCACGTCCGGCCACCCCACGCGTCCTCTCCGTCAAGCTCCGGCCTTCCTCCATGAGCTCCTCCCTCCAATGACGCCTCAAGGTCTCTCTCCCTCTCTTCTCTCGTGTTTCTCCGTCAACCCCCTCCCCTTTCACGTGTTTCTTCCCATTTCTCTCTTTATCCCTTTTCTTTCTATAATATATATATATATATATATATATATATATATCACAAACAGAAAATAAAAAAAAATTCTGATTTCCTCTTACATATATATATATATTTATATAATTAATTAATATATACATATCAAAAGAAAATAAGTCTGGTTTATTAATAAATAAAAAGAAAAATAGAAATATTAGGATTTAAAATACTTTGTATATATATAAAAAAATATGCAGTAGGATAGTGTGTATTTTTATCTCATTTTCCACATTTTAAATTAATCAATTAAATTAGACCAATGACGCTAATTAAATATCCTCGGGTATTACAATCTTCCCCCCTTAAGAAATTCGGTCCCTGAATTTCAAACCAAACACTAACCTTAGTCTCGAAATAGATGAGGATACGTCCTGCGCATTTCACCCTCGACCTCCCATGTAGCTTCTTCGGTCGAGTGGTTTCTCCACAGAACTTTAACCAATGGAATCTCTTTCGTTCTGAGTTTCTTCAACTGCCGATCTAAGATTTCCACTGGCTCCTCTTCATACGTCATATTTCGGTTAGTTGCACGTCCTACGATTGGATCACGTGCGAGGGATCGGGAAGATACTTCCGAAGCATCGACACATGAAAGACAGGGTGTACCCCCTCCAATTCCGTAGGCAATTCCAACCGATACGCTACATTCCCAACCCGTTCTAAGATTTCAAACGGTCCGATATACCGAGGACTCAACTTCCCCTTCTTACCGAACTGCATCACGCCTCTCATCGGTGATATTTTCAAGAACACCTGATCACCAATGGCAAACTCCAGTTCTCTTATTCGATTGTCTGCATAAGACTTTTGCCTACTCTGAACCGTCAGCAGTCTTTCCCTTATACATTTTACCTTTTGCAAGGCATCATGTAACAATTTCGGGCCGACTAGGCTAGCTTCTCCGACCTCGAACCACCCAATCGAGGATCTGCATCTACGACCGTACAGAGCCTCGAAAGGCGCCATCTGAATACTTGCTTGATAACTGTTATTGTACGCAAACTCAGCCAAAGGTAAATACCTTTCCCAACTTCCGCCGAAATCCATAATACATGCCCGAAGCATGTCCTCAAGAATCTGAATGGTTCTTTTTGATTGCCCGTCGGTCTGTGGGTGGAACACAGTACTCAGATCAACTCTAGTTCCCAACACTTCCTGCAATGACTTCCAAAACCTGGAAGTGAACTGTGGACCCCTATAAGATATTATGGACACTGGCACACCGTGCAATCTAACGATTTCTGATAGGTAAATCTGTGCATATTGACTCACTCCGTAAGTGGTCTTAACTGGCAGAAAGTGTGCGGAGTTAGTCATGCGATCCACTATTACCCAAACCGAATCAAATCCCCGTTGTGATCTTGGCAACCCTGTTACAAAGTCCATCGTTATCCTCTCCCATTTCCACTCAGGGATCTCTATCTGTTGTAATGTTCCGGCGGGTTTCTGGTGTTCAGCCTTGACCTGCTGGCACACAAAACACCTGGCTACATAGTTTGCGACATCCTTTTTCATGCCATTCCACCAATACAACTGTTTCAGGTCATGATACATCTTATTAGCTCCCGGATGGATTGTATACGCTGTCCGGTGTGCTTCTTCAAGAATTCTTTCTTTCAATTTATCAACCATAGGAACACACAACCGTCCCTCCAACAGAAGTATCCCAAAATCATTTATAGAGAATCGGACGTCGTCCCCTTTCCCTTTAGTTACGGTATCCCTGATTTGCTTGAGGTCGGTATCTTCATCTTGCCTAACCTTCAGCTCTTCTACCAAAGAGGACTTAGCTTGCAAATGGGCTAAAAGTGAGTTAGAACTCCCACTCTCAAACTGATTTCTCGTTTGCTCTAGCTCGTGCAGTTCTCTAATTAACGGTCTCCTTTCATCACTTATATGAGCAAGACTGCCCATGGACTTCCGACTCAAAGCATCGGCTACCACATTAGCCTTTCCTGGATGATACAAGATCGTGCAGTCGTAGTCCTTCAACAACTCTAACCATCGGTGTTGTCTCAAGTTCAAATCTTTCTGCTCGAAAATGTATTTGAGGCTTTTGTGGTCTGTATAAATTTCACAAGTGTCACCATATAAGTAATGCTTCCATATTTTCAAAGCGAATACTACAGCCGCCATTTCGAGGTCATGAGTCGGGTAATTCTTCTCATGCTTCCTCAGTTGTCGCGATGCATACGCAATCACCTTGCCATGCTGCACCAAGACACACCCTAACCCGATCCTCGACGCATCACAGTATACCACATACCCTCCTGTGCCTTCAGGTAAAGCCAGCACTGGAGCGGTAGTGAGGCTGTCCTTCAGCTTCTGAAAACTCTGCTCACACTTGTCATCCCATACAAACTTCGCTCCCTTCTGAGTCAATCTAGTCATAGGTGCAGCAACCTTAGAGAAGTCCTGCACAAATCTTCTATAATGTCCCGCCAAAGCCAAGAAACTACGAATCTCCGTAACAGAGGTAGGCTGGGACCAATTCTTCACTGCCTCTACCTTACTTGGATCAACGTGGATTCCCTCTGATGATACCACGTGACCCAAAAAGGCAACTCTGTCAAGCCAGAATTCACACTTAGAGAACTTGGCATACAATTTTTCCTCTCTCAACCTCTGCAATGCTAGTCTCAAGTGTTCAGCATGTTCCTCAGAATTCTTTGAATAAACCAATATGTCGTCAATGAAGACAATGACAAATCGGTCCAGAAATGGTTTAAAGACCCTGTTCATCATGTCCATAAACGCTGCAAGAGCATTAGTTAATCCGAAAGACATCACCAAGCCGGAATGCGGTCTTAGGTATGTCTGATTCTCGAATCTTTAATTGATGGTACCCAGATCGCAAATCAATCTTGGAAAACCGCTTCGCACCCTGCAACAGATCAAATAGGTCATCTATCCTCGGCAGTGGATACTGATTGCGAATCGTCACCTTGTTTAACTTTCGGTAATCGATACACAACCGCAATGATCCGTCCTTCTTCTTTACAAAAAGGACCGGTGCACCCCAAGGAGAGAAACTGGGTCTTATAAAACCCTTTTCAAGCAATTCTTGCAATTGTGTATGTAGCTCCCTCAGCTCTTTCGGAGCCATACGGTAAGGTGGTGTGGAGATAGGCTGAGTACCAGGTTGCAGCTCAATTCCAAATTCAATCTCACGATCGGGCGGCAACCCCGGCAACTCTTCTGGAAATACATCCAAGAACTCTCGCACTACTGGTACTTGAGTCGGTGAAAGTACTTCTTTCGTGGTATCTTGGACGAATGCCAAGTACCCTTTGCATCCCTTTGCAAGTAACTTGGACGCCTTCAAAGCCGAGATCAAGCTTGGATACGGTGCAGCTCCATCACCCCGTATCACAAAAGGCTCCTCGTTTGGCATATTAAATTTTATACATTTAGCCCTGCAGTCCACAACCGCATGGCAAGACGACAACCAATCCATTCCGAGGATCACGTCGAGATCAACCATACACAACAACCGAAGGTCTACCACAGTCTCATGACCATCGACCTCCACAATGCAAGACTTGTGCACATACTCTACTTGTACCGATCTCCCATTGGTGTAGAGACCAGTACTGTTTCTTCCATTCTAGATGGACTTTTGTTGAATTTAGAGGCAAATGCATGCGACACATAGGAATGAGTGGAGCCGGAATCAAATAAGACTCGTGCTTCAAGAGAGCAGACAATAAGAGTACCTGTCACAACCGCATTTGATGCATGAGCATCCTGCTGGGAGGGTGCAAATACCCGCGCCTGTCCCCCACCTACCGCCCTTGGCTCTCGGCCACTAGACCCTACACCACGGCCTCTAGCTGCACCTGTACTTGCTACCTGTGGTAGCACGGTTCTCACAGGTGGAGCTGGAATAGGTGTACTCCTCGGCATTGGATTGCTTCTCACACTTGTACCCTTTTTCTTCTTTGGACACTCTCTAGCCATATGGCCCATCTGGCTGCAATGGTAGCATCCACCTGTCAGTTTCCGACATATACCGGAATGAAATCTGCCGCAAGTCGCACACTGAGGCTTTGTCTTACCGGCATTTCCACCCCCTTGCTCTCTCTGTCCCCCTTGAATATTACCTCTTGTACCTGTTTCATAGGTGGTAGTTGAGGATTGTCCTCTCGCGGACCCTGAATATCTTGCACCTCCACCTGTTGTCTTCCTTTTCTTACTTCCACCTCCTTGGTTGTCACTGCCTGTAATTAACTTCACTTTGGGATCAACAGATGTCCCATACCTCTTCATGGTTTCAATCATTCTAGCACAGTCTGCTGCTTGAGCTAAAGTCTCAAACTGTCTCCTCTGAGGTAGCAAAGCAGTAAACAACGGCTCCGTGAGTCGGTGTATGAATCTCTTGATCCTCGCCTCTTCATCAGGAACTAACTCAAGTGAGAATTGATCCAGTTCAGTAAAAAGTAACTCTTACTCCGTCACGGTCATGTTAGGCGTCATCCACAATTCCTCGAATTGCTGACGCTTTGCATCCTTGGTGCCTTCAGGTAGAAACCGACCCAGGAATTCCCTCTGAAAATCTTCCCAGGTCATTGGTGCCACTCTGCGTGAATACCTCGTCTGTACGGATTCTATCCATACTCTAGCAGCTCCCCTCAGTTGGAATGAAGCTAATTCCACCAATTCATGGCCTGAGCACCTCAGCTTGCGCCCAATTCTGACCACATCTCTGATAAAGTACTGCGGATCCTCTTTCTCACTAGTTCTGCAGAAAGTGGGTGGATGAACCTTCAGAAATTTTGAAATTGGCAGCTCTCGGGGTGCTAGCCGTGACTCACGAGGCATTCCCTGTGGTTGTTGCCATTCCCTATCCTCTTCCTCAACAACCTCCATCTCTTGATTGCTAGGAACTCACTCTTGTTCTTCCTCGCCGACTATTTACCGGCGTACCTCCCTCTGTATTTGTCTCGTCATCTCTTCCCTTAGTTCTTGAAATCCTACCGTGATCATTTCTGCCACGGAAGGTGCACCTGTCTCTACTTGGGGTTGAGGTTCCGGTGACGGTCTCCTCTCTTCCCCTTTCACTTGTGCTCTGCCTCGACCTCGAGCACGACCTCTACCTCGGCCTCGGGTACGGCCTCTACCTCGGCCTCGGGTGGGCATTCCCTCATCCCGAACTGACTCTTGATCAATTTATATGGCCATCCCTATCCGATGACCTAAGTAGCACACAATCCACGGCTCGCTCAACGCCGCTTCAGTCTATACATATACACATAATCAATCACACGTACATATAATATACATATTGATCACGCGCTTAAGGACGGGTGATCTATCCTATTCACATGCAGAATCCCTGTGTACAATCAAGCATATATATTCAATCACACACCGGCATAAAATATACATATTGATGACACGCCTCAATGCGTGTGACCTATCCTTTTCACATGCGGAAGCCGTATTTTCACACAATCAAGTATTCAGTCACACATATATATAAGTTTACGTATTGACCACACGCTCAGTGCGTGTGATCTATCCTATTCACATGCAGGAGTCATATCCATATATATGTATATACACATGATATTCATTATATCACAACCTATATCCCCAACAACAAGACCAATCTTTAATCTGTATGAAGCCGACAGTTCTAGAGTGTGACATATACATATATGCATATAGCAACTGTACAAAACAATGCTATACCAAAAGAATCATATACATATACATCTTGACAAAATAAATATATCAATACTACCCACGGGAACAATGCGTGCGGTCTCTAAGTCTGTCCGCCTCCCTGAGATGAAGTGGAAGCGCTCCTGATGCCTATACCACCTGTGTCTGTAACATTTAAAATTGGGGTGAGTCAAACGGACTCAGTGAGAGGCTTTCCCATCCCTGGTGTAGTAGCGGGTACCACTGTAACTGGGGAAGAGGAGCCAATCACAAACACATACGCATATAATGGGTTTAAATTTTCATATATTAGGTGGTCAGGCAATTAACATATATCATATTCACAATAAAGAATTTAAAGCATGAATTTACATACATTTAAATTCACACATACATCATATCGTGATTAAACATATAATTCCATGTGGTCACCCGTATTAAATTAACCGTAAACATAAACTGGCCCGAAGGCAATATCTCCATCAGGAGAGAATCTGGTCCGAAGGCAATATCTCCGTTAGGAGGGAATCTGGCCCGAAGGCAATATCTCACGTGAGCAATATGGGAACCTAGTTGATTATTCTAGGAACCCCTGGTCCCAAGACTATACTTGGAACAATATTCTAACACCAAGACTTCACTTGGAGCATAGCCGGCGACTCATCTGACCTCGGTTTACCCAAGGCAATATCCACAATGTGGTGTACTCAAATACTTGTATCTCTATGAGTTTGACTCAAGACAAGAGACTCAATCTACCCGGACCACCCGTGATAGACTCGGTTCCCGCGTTGTACCATAAATAACCTCTATGGACCTCTACTTGTTTATTTTACTTCTTCTTAGGCAAATCTAGATTTCCAAGTGGTTGCTAATTCGGACTCTTGATTCCGAACAAAGCCACCTAGGTTTATTCTCTTTAAGGACTTACATACAAAACCACCCTTTCAGATAATAATCAATGAGGTTTGTCTCTAGTACCACAAGACCCTCACAAATAAAATAGACTCGATCCTACCCCCGATATCGTATAGGTCCCGAGGACCTTCTTTCCATATAAGGCTCCTTGAGCCACCATTGCTTTTACAGTTCACATATACACATACAGCACGTTAACACATATATTACAATTTAGGAACAACAATAGCATGTTATCTAACATGTAATTCCTACAAATAGGCAAGAAGGCAAACCATAAATCCATATCCGCAGTCAACCCTATAGGGCAAGGATAGGAAAGCCCCTCACCTGGTTGGCCCCTCTGATCGGCTCTCGGTGCGCCCGAAAGTCCACTCACAGTATGGTGCCCTATACACATATACTTGAGAGATTCAGAAACTTGCAATTTCAACCCCTATCGTGTACATGTAACGCTAATGCTCATGTTCTTTCTAATTAATTCCATAGACTAGTTGTTGACTTGGAATGCCCTCAACTAGTTTTCGGAACACCTAGCATGCTTCTATTCGTGTTCAGCCCTTTCTTAATCACACTATTCGGAGGCTTTGACTTGGGAATGCAAGGTTACCCAATTTCATCTCTATGTGTCCATATGAAATTCCCATTACCCAAGTCTTGAATTTATGACTCAAGAGAGTCATAAATTCTACTTGTCTAAAATTCCCATTTACCGAATTAACTTTCAACACTTTACCTACACACGAATACACATATCCGGATACGCGTAAAATTAGGAAGGTGTCACTTTTTCCCCGAACGGGGTTCCGGGTGATACGGGAATTACTCGGGTTTTAATCCCTCGTACATTCCAATAATTTTTAACAATTATATAATTATCATTCAACCTTTCAATGCACCCCAAATCATTCCACAACACCCTTAAACCTTTCCAATCATACTTTTCCTACACTTTTTCCAACCCGGATAAATTCCATCAATTTGGTTCCGGTTCCTAAGCTTCCAACTCACTTCCTAACATGCATATACTTCAATTTAGGACCTAGAATACTCAGATTGAATCAATTGGGGTCTTTCCAAAAATCCCTAAAATTGATAAAATTTGGGTTTGAGAGTTTCGGGACTTCTCACCTCGATTCAACCGGTTAGAAGGACGATATGGAGTAGAGGAGACTCCCAGCTACCTTCCCCGGTGAAGAAACGACGTTTTTCGGCGAGTTTTCCGGCGAGAAAGCTCTCTCCCTTTGCTTTCTCTCTCTAAGTCGAGCTCTCTCTCTCCTCCAGCCACACGACGGCGTTTTCCAGCGCCGGCTCGCACGTCCGGCCAACCCACGCGTCCTCTCCGTCAAGCTCCGGCCTTCCTCCGTGAGCTCCTCCATCCAATGACGCCTCAAGGTCTCTCTCCATCTCTTTTCTCGTGTTTCTCCGTCAACCCCCTCCCTTTTCACGTGTTTCTTCCCATTTCTCTCTTTATCCCTTTTCTTTCTATAATATATATATATATATATATATATATATATATATATATATATATATATATATATATTAATTTACCTGCTTCCTTTTCCTTCTTTCTTTTACTTCTTTTTTTTCTTTTATTTCTTATCTAATATATATATAAAGAAGGAAAAGGAAGCAGGTAAATTAATATATATATATATATATATATATATATATTATAATAAATTTATATATATATATATATATATATATATCACAAAGAGAAAATAAAAAAAAAATTCTAATTTCCTCTTACATATATATATATATATTTATATAATTAATTAATATATACATATCAAAAGAAAATAAGTCTGATTTATTAATAAATAAAAAGAAAAATAGAAATATTAGGTTTTAAAATACTTTGTATATATAAAAAAATGCAGTAGGATAGTGTGTATTTTTATCTCATTTTCCACATTTTAAATTAATCAATTAAATTAGACCAATGACGCTAATTAAATATCCTCAGGTATTACAATTCCAATTATTGGGCATTCATACAAATCATTTTGAATACCTAAATAATTCATTTGAAGTCCATACATGCCATCAAGTTTAAGAAAATTTATAAATTCCATAAATTTTGCCAAAATTCGTAGGTTAGAAACCCTAGGGTAGAAATCTCCATAGAACTCAATATTTGGGTGATCTCTATGTTCAAAAATGTTCCTAAGGTGATATATTATTGATAGGTAACTCATTCCCATCAAGAAACCTATGATTTAAGAGGTGAAAACAAGATTTTGATGCTTACCTTTGGGAAGTCCGAATTTGGAAATCCATGGAGGTTGCCCAAACTTGTTAATGCTTAACAATGGTGGAGGGAGCTTGATGAGGCATGGAATTGATGGGAGGAAGCAAGAAATTTGATGGAAGTGAGTGGATCCTTCAATTTGTTCTCGATGCCCTAGAGTGAATGAGGAATGGAGAAGAAGATAGGAAGAAGAAAGAAGATAGGAAGAGGAGGCGTGGTATGACTTGTTCTTAAATTGCAATTTGGGTTTAAAGAAAATTTGGATATTTGACTTTGTTTTGGGATATGGTAAAATAGAGTTTTGATTGGATTTTCTCATCTAGATTTATTGTTGGGTAAGAATAGGAAAGTTTAGAAATTTTTGGGTAATCATAGACCTATTAAAAATATCTGTCACTAAGTCTCGAACAAATAAGAATTTTCTACCCAGTACAACTTTTATTTTTGAAAAATTCTCAAATTTAAACTATCAGCTCGAAATAATTTATATGATTCATATTTCACCCAATTTATATTTTTCTATTTGAATTTATTATTTATTTTAATTTCTTAAATTCTCAAATCTAAAGTAATTAAAATCTTAATAATAACCCAAAAATCTTATTTCATTCCAAAAAAATTATTTTTATTTTATTTAGTCAAAATGTCCAACCTCAACCTAAAAAATCTATCAACTTCATATTATCTCATTATTTCTTAATTAAGATTATTTATCTATATATATGTAATATCCGAGATATTTAGATTGGATTATTTCCATTATTATCAAATTTATTTTTCTTTCAGAAAGAAAAAAATAAATTAAATTAAAGATAAAATAAGATTAAGGGGAGAAAAATAGGAAATCTAAGTATTCTTTTAGGACCTAAAAGAAAAAGATGATGTAATAAAGAAATAAAAAAAAATTTTAAAAAAAAGGGAAAAGTATATATGTATAATATATATATATAAAATAAAATATATATGTATATATATTAAATTATATAAGGGGGGGGGGCAACGTGACCCCTCCCACTAACACATAAAATATATATATATATATAAAAGATAAGAAAAGAAAAGCAATAGATTAAAAGAGAAAAAAAGAGAAAGAAAGAGGCGTGGGAAAGGAACAAAAACGTGAGCTGGGTGTCCATCTTCACGCACGGGAAACGCGAGAGGGAGAGGAAGAGGAAGGCCAACACGTGGTGGCCGGAGCAACGTGAGAGGAGGTTGGAATTGTTGCCCACCGGAGCCGGTCACCATCTTGTGGCTGGAGGAGAGAGAGAGAGCTCGGGTTAGAGAGAGAAAGCAAAGGGGGAGAGTTTTCTCGCCGGAAAACGCCGTCTCTTCACCGGGGAAGATAGCTGGGAGTCTCCTCTACTCCATATCGTCCTTCTAACCGGTTGAATCGAGGTGAGAAGTCCCGAAACTCTCAAACCCCAATTTTATTAATTTTAGGGATTTTTGGAAAGACCCCAATTGATTCAATATGAGTATTTTGGGTCCTAAATTGAAGTATTTGCATGCTAGGAAGTGAGTTGGAAGCTTAGGAACTGGAACCAAATTGATGGAATTTAGTCGGGTTCGAAAAAGTGTAGGAAAATGTGATTGTTAAGGTTTAAGGGTATTGTGGAATGACTTGGGGTGCATTGAAAGGTTGAATAATAATTATATAATATTAAAAATTATTGGAATGTACGAGGGATGAAAACCCGAGTAATTTCCGTCTCACCCGGAACCCCGTTCGGGGAAAAAGAGACAATTTTCTAATTTTACGCGTATTCGGGTATACGTATTCATGTGTAGATGAAGTGTTCAAGGTTATTTTGATAAATGGAAATTTTGGACAAGTGAATTTATGACTCTTGAGCCATAAATTCAAGACTTGGGTAATGGGAACTTCACATGGACACATAGAGGTGAAATTGGATAACCTTGCATTCCCAAATTCAACGTTTCCGAATAGCGTGATTAAGAGAGGGTTGGACATGAATTAGAAGCATGCTAGGTGTTCCGAAAACTAGTTGAGGGCATTCCAAGCCAACAACTAGCCTATGGAATTAATTAGAAAGAACATGAGCATTAGCGTTACATGTACACGATAGTGGTTGAATTTTCAAGTCTCTGAATCTCTCAAGTATATGTGTATAGGGCACCATACTGTGAGTGGACTTTCGGGCGCACCGAGAGCCGATCAGAGGGGCCAACCAGGTGAGGGGCTTTCCTATCCTTGCCCTATAGGGTTGACTGCGGATATGGATATATGGTTTGCCTTCTTGCCTATTTGTAGGAATTACATGTTAGATAACATGCTATTGTTGTTCCTAAATTACAGTATATGTGAAAATGTGCTATATGTGTGTATGTGAATTGTAAAAATACGAACAGAAGGTCCTCGGGACCTATACGACACCGGGGGTAGGATCGAGTAATTATTACCTGAAGGGTGTGGTTTTGTAAGTAAGTCCTTAAAGAGAATAAACCTAGGTGACTTTGTTCTGAACCAAGAGTCCAAATTAGAAACCACTTGGAAATCTAAATTTGCCTAAGAAGAAGTAAAATGAACAAGTAGTGGTCCATAGGGGTCATTTATTGTGCAACGCTGGAACCGAGTCTATCACGGGTAGTCCGGGTAGATTGAGTCTCTTGTCTTGAGTCAAACCACAGGAATACAAGTATTTGAGTACACCACATTGTGGCTATCGCCTTGGGTAAACCGAGGTCAGGTGAGTCGCCGGCTATTGCTCCAAGTGAAGTCTTGGGGTCAGACTATTGTTCCAAGTATAGTCTTGGGACAAGGGGTTCCTAGAATGATCAACTAGGTTCCCATATTGCTCACGTGAGATATTGCCTTCGGGCCAGATTCTCTCCTAACGGAGATATTGCCTTCTGGCCAGTTTATGATTATGATTACTTGAATACAGAGGACTACATGGAATTATATGTCAAATCACGATATGATGTATGTGTGAATTTAAATGTATGTAAATCCATGCTTTAAATTCTTTATTGTGAATATGATAATAGCTAATTGCCTGACCACTTAATATATGGAAATTTAATCAGTTATATGCGTATGTGTTTGTGATTGGCTCCTCTTCCCCAGTTGTAGTGGTACCCGCTACTACACCAGGGATGGGAAAGCCTCTCACTGAGTCTGTTTGACTCACCCCAATATTACATGTTACAGACACAGGTGGTATAGGCATCAGGAGCGCTTCCACTTCATCTCAGGGAGGCGGACAGACTTAGAGACCGCACGCATTGTCCGCGTGGGTAGTACTGTTATATGTATTTTTGACAGGATGTATATGTATACGATTCTTTTGGTATAGCATTGTTTTGTACAGCTGCTATATGCATATATGTATACGTCACACTCTAGAACTGTCGGCTTCATACAGATTAAAGATGGTCTGGTTGTTGGGATTATAGGTTATGATATGATGAATATCATGTGTATGTATATATGGATGTGACTTCCGCATGTGAATAGGATAGACCACTCGCACTGAGCGTGTGGTCAATATGTAAACTTATATATATGTGTGACTGAATACTTGATTGTGTGAAAATACGGCTTCCGCATGTGAATAGGATAGGTCACACGCATTGAGGCGTGTGATCAATATGTATATTTTATGCAGGTGTGTGATTGAATATATATGCTTGACTGTACACAGGGATTCTGCATGTGAATAGGATAGATCACCCGCCTTTAAGCGTGTGATCAATATGTATATTATATGTACGTGTGATTGAATATGTGTATATGTATAGACTGAAGCGGCGTTGAGCGAGCCGTGGATTGTGTGCTACTTAGGTCATCGGATAGGGATGACCATATAAATACTATATTGTTTGTATTAGAAATGGGTAGTTACGCATATATAAGAATGTCAATCAGGGATTAGAGGCTTATGGGATAGGAGAAAACCTACCTCCCGTGCCGATCACGGGCGCCCGGTAGGGGGTCGTGACAATATATATATACATTTTTCTATTTATTTACTTGTTTATATATTATTTATTTGTGTTTTTTTTTTCTTACAATCTAACTCCAAATGATGACCATTCTAAGTCTTACTAAATATTTGACTTGATTCCAAAAATACCCCTCGGGTATTACAATCTTCCAAAAAAATTCCTTTCCGGTTTCTTTTAACTTTCATACATTTTCTATATTCTTTTTTTTAAGTTTTAATTCCTAGCCCCGAAATAAATCATTCTTTAATCCTCAAAATTTTCCGGGGTATTACAAAAAGTAATTAAATGAAGAAAAATGAATATCACGTTTTTGAAACACTCATCGTTGAAAACTGATTAAGGAAAGAAAAATGAATATCAAGTTTTCGAAACACTCATCGACGAAGACTGATTAAAAAAAGAAAAATGAATATCAAGTTTTCGAAACACTAATCTACGAAAACTGATTAAAAAAATAAAAATGAATATAAAGTTTTCGAAACATTTATCGGCGAAAACTGATTAAAAAAGAAAAATGAATATAAAGTTTTCGAAACACTCATCGACGAAAAATTATTAAAAAAAGAAAAATGAATATCAAGTTTTCGAAACAGTAATCGGCGAAAACTGATTAAAAAAAGAAAAATGAATATCAAGTTTTCGAAACACTAATCGACGAAAACTGATTAAAAAAAAGAAAAATGAATATCAAGTTTTCGAAACATTTATCGGCGAAAACTGATTAAAAAAAGAAAAATGAATATCAAGTTTTCGAAACACTAATCTACGAAAATAGATTATAAAAATTAAAATTAATATAAAGTTTTCGAAACAGTCATCGGCGAAAACAGATTAATAAAAGAAAAATGAATATCAAGTTTTCAAAACACTAATCTACGAAAACTGATTAAAAAAAATAAAAATGAATATAAAGTTTTCGAAACACTCATTGGCGAAAACTGATTAAAAATGGAAAATGAGTATCAAGTTTTCGAAACACTCGTCGACGAAAAATGATTAAAAAAAGAAAAATGAATATCAAGTTTTCGAAACACTCGTCGACGAAAAATGATTAAAAAAAGAAAAATGAATATCAAGTTTTCGAAACACGCATTAGCTAAAACTTACTAAATAGAGAAAAATGAATATCAAGTTTTCGAAACACTCATATGCGAAAACTGATTAGAAAAAATGAATATCAAGTTTTCGAAACACTAATCTATGAAAACTGATTAAAAAAAATGAATATCATGTTTTCGAAACACTGATCGGCGAAAAGTGATTAAAAAAAGAAAAATGAATATCAAGTTTTTAGAACACTAATCTACGAAAACTGATTAAAAAAAATAAAAATGAATATAAAGTTTTCGAAACACTCATCGGCGAAAACTGGTTAAAAAAGAAAAATGAATATCAAGTTTTCGAAACACTCATCTGCGAAAACTGATTAAAAAAATGAATATCAAGTTTTCGAAACACTAATCTATGAAAACTGATTAAAAAAAATGAATATCACGTATTCGAAACAGTAATCGTTGAAAACTAATTAAGAAAAGAAAATTGAATATCAATTTTTCAAAATACTCATCGGCGAAGACTGATTAAAAAAAGAAATATGAATATCAAGTTTTCGAAACACTAATCTACGAAAACTGATTAAAAAAATAAAAATGAATATAAAGTTTTCGACACATTCATCGGCGAAAACTGATTAAAAAAGAAAAATGAATATCAAGTTTTCGAAACACTCATCGACGAAAAATGATTAAAAAAAGAAAAATGAATATCAAGTTTTCGAAACAGTAATCGGTGAAAACTGATTAAAAAAAGAAAAATGAATATCAAGTTTCCAAAACACTAATCGACGAAAAATGAATAAAAAAAGAAAAATGAATAAAAAGTTTTCGAAACACTTATCAGCGAAAACTGATTAAAAAAAGAAAAATGAATATCAAGTTTTCGAAACACTAATATACAAAAACTGATTAAAAAAAATATAAATGAATATAAAGTTTTCGAAACACTCAACGGCGAAAACTGATTAAAAAAAGAAAAATGAATATCAAGTTTTCAAAACACTAATCTACGAAAACTGATTAAAAAAATAAAAATGAATATAAAGTTTTCGGAACACTCATCGGCGAAAACAAATTAAAAATGAAAAATAAATATCAAGTTTTCGAAACACTCATCAACGAAAAATGATTAAAAAAAGAAAAATGAATATCTAGTTTTCGAAACACTCATTAGCTAAAACTTACTAAAATAAGAAAAATGAATATCAAGTTTTCGAAACACTAATCGACGAAAACTGATTAAAAAAAAAGAAAAATGAATGTCAAGTTTCCGAAACACTAATCTACCAAAATCGATTAAAAAAAAGAAAAATGAATATAAAGTTTTCGAAACACTCATCGGCGAAAATTGATTAAAAAAAGAAAAATGAATATCAAGTTTTCAAAACACTAATCTACGAAAACTGATTAAGAAACTAAAAATGAATATAAAGTTTTCGAAACACTAATCGGCGAAAACTGATTAAAAATGAAAAATGAATATCAAGTTTTCGAAACACTTATCGACGAAAAATGATTAAAAATGAAAAATGAATATCAAGTTTTCGAAACACTTATTCGCTGAAACATACTAAAAAAAGAAAAAAGAATATCAAGTTTTCGAAACACTCATCTGCGAAAACTGATTAAAAAAATGAATAGCAAGTTTTTGAAACATTTATCATTGAAAACTGATTAAGAAAAGAAAAATGAATATCAAGTTTTCGAAACACTCATCGGCAAAGACTGATTAAAAAAATGAATATCAAGTTTTCGAAACACTAATCTACGAAAACTAATTAAAAAAATAAAAATGAATATAAAGTTTTCGAAACACTCATCGGCGAAAACTGATTGAAAAAGAAAAATGAATATCAAGTTTTCGAAACACTCATCGACGAAAAATGATTAAAAAAAGAAAAACGAATATCAAGTTTTTAAAACACTAATCGGTGAAAACTGATTAAAAAAAGAAAAATGAATATCAAGTTTTCGAAACACTAATCGACGAAAATTGATTAAAAAAAAGAAAAATGAATATCAAGTTTTCGAAACACTTATCGGCAAAGACTGATTAAAAAAAGAAAATTGAATATCAAGTTTTCGAAACACTAATCTACGAAAACTGATTAAAAAAAATAAAAATGGATATAAAGTTTTCGAAACACTCATCGGCAAAAATTGATTAAAAAAGAAAAATGAATATCAAGTTTTCGAAACACTCATTGTAATACCCCGAAAAATTTCTAGGATTAAATAATGTTTTATTTAAAATTTTCAAGGATTTAAGGATGATTTATTCCAGGGATAGGAATTAAAACCTTAAAAAGAATATAGGAAAAGTATGAAAGTTAGGGGAAATCGGAAAGGAACCGAGGAATTCTTTGAAATTTCAAGTAAAATAAAAGATGAAAGAAAGAAGTGAAATATTTTTTTGAAATTATTCAAGACCTACGAAAATAGAAACCCAAAATAAATAGGAGTGGGAACTAAATTAAAATAGTATTAGTTATTATTTGTTTAATTATTAATTTATTTATTTTTATTATGATTATTTTAAATATTTAAAAGGGGTTTTTTTTTTAGGAAAGTAGAAAGTGAAAGAAAAGGAAGTAGGAACTATTTTTGGTATTCAATTTGGGACTTAAAATAAAATAATTTTTGGGATCAATTTTAGACTTAAGAAATTGGAAACTTGATGAAATAGGGAAAGAGATAAAGTTAAAAATACATGTCAGTTATTTATTTAATTATTTTGTATCACTTTAAGATTTTTTTTAATTATTATTATTATTATTATTATTATTATATGTTAATTAGTAAATAAAAAAAGAAGGAAAAGAAAAATAAAAGGAAAAAGAGAGAGGGAGTTAGCCATGGGAAAGGAGAAGAAACGAGAGAAGAAAGAAAGGAAAGGAGAGAGAGGGAGCTAGGGCTTGGATGGGGGAGAAATCCGGCGAACCGGAGTTGGAGAAGGAGCCGGAGAACATCCTCGTCTCAATCTCTCGAGTTAAGGTTGGTACAACGCCCGATTCTCTCCAAATTCCCATTTTCTTCATTTCTTTCATTTTTTGGAATTGAGTTGAGAATCCGAGTTTGGGCGGATTTGAGGGTAGAATAATGTTTCTAAAGTGTTCTTGAACACTCATCGGGGTTAGGATTCGAGGCGAGATCGTTGGATTTGGCCGGATTCGAAGTTGGAAGAGTTTGGGGTTTATAAAACCCGTTTTTCTCAATTTCAAACAATCAACGATTCGGCGACGAATCGGAGTTGGATTTGAGTTGTAGGACTTCCTAAATGTAGTATATATGTAGGAGAACAAGACCCGTGAAAAGTGGAATCGAAGCCGGATCGAAAAATGGCCGAAAAAGGGGCCGAAACCAGCCACAACACAGCAAAAATGTTGTTGTGCTGCGAGCTGGCGCTGCAGCGCCCACTTGCTGGTTGGTTAAGGGCTACCAAGGCAGCACCTTGGCGCTGTAGCGCTAGGTCCCTGTCTGGCTTGCCCCAAGCCCACTTTAAGGGCGAATTGAGACCTCCAAACCCACTCTCTTCAACCCTAAACACCCTAGAACACTCTTAAACATGTTTTTTAGGATTAAATCATTCTAAATACCTTCTTGTTTCTCAAGGATGGAAACTTGCGGAACCAATTTGGGCCTAACTTCGGGAATTTCAACCTTATTCCTTCACAACCTTTAGGAAACCTTAAGTAGGATAAATTGGAGGTATATTGAGGTTTAGAAACAAGATTTATTGGAACCCAAGTAGGATCACAAGTTGAATCACAATGCTCAGATCTTCCTTAAATTAGGATTCCCTTCCAACCAAGTCAGATAAGCTTCCTTAGATGCGAAAACAAGTTAGATAGAGGTCTAATACTCAAATCCAAGTTTTTGAATCACTCAAGTAGAGTGTTATATTCGAGTAAGTCAAGTGTCCGAGGAAGGTTACACATAAATCGGGATAGAGGAGTCCGATAAGACCAAGAGCTTGACTGTAATACCCTGGAAAATTTTGAGGATTAAAGAATGATTTATTTAAAATTTCGAGGATTACAGAATGATTTATTTCGGGGCTAAGAATTACCCAGGAACAATTTTGAGGATTAAAGAATGATTTATTTCGGGGCTAGGAATTAAAACATAAATATATATAAATATATATAAATATATATATATATATATATATGTATATATGAAAGTTAAAAGAAATCGGAAAGGAATTTTTTCCGAAGATTGTAATACCCGAGAAATTTTTTTGAAGTTTAAAATAAAATAAAAGGAAAACAAAATAAGTAGAAAATAATTCTTAGAATTTAATTCAGGACCTAAGGAATTGGAAACCTGAATTAAATAGGGAAAGGGATTAAATTAAAAATACATATTAGTTATTATTTATCAAAATTATTAATTAATTTAATTTTAATTATATTTATTTATTTATTATTTAAGTATTTAATTGGAAACTGCTGCATGTTTACAGTTATTAAATGCATGTGAATGTTGGGTGAAATTTTTGTTGTTGTGTAGTCGCCAAGAATGTATGCTAATTAACAGTAACCAGTTGTTTTTTGCATGTGGTTGTGTATGACTCCCAATCCCAGAGCCATGGTACCCGCCTTGCGCCGGGGATGGGAGAGTTCTCACTGAGTCGCGTGGTTAAGACTCACACCTCATTTTTACTAGACAGAGACATGTTAAGTACAGGTGGAAGAAGTCTCGATGGAACGAGCGTTGATCAACACTTTCCAAGACCCACAACTTGTTCATGTGGGTGAATAAAGTGTAATTGTAATTTTATTTACTTTATTATTGTATCATAAAGTAAAGGGTAGACGTACCTAATTAGATTGTATTACTAAATCTAGGACTGTCAGCTTCACACACCTTAAAGATCAAGATTTATATTACTGAGATACAAGGAAAATTTGTTTTCAAAATATATATATATATATATATATACATATATCTGCTGCATGTGAATAGGATAGGCAGCATCTTCGGATGTGTAGCCGGTACACAGGTTATATATTATGTGTGTTTTCCTATATCTATATCCTGAAGCGGCACTGGCCGTGGATTTGCTTGCCTAGGATAGGCCACCATTTCGGTGTAGCCATGGTATTATAATCCATGTGAATGTATTTTTTGAATAATAGCTATTCTGTCAATTAGGTGATAAGGCTTACAGGCATAGGGGTATTCCCTGTGTCTGTGCCGGTCACGGTCCTCTAAGCGGGGGTCGTGACAAACTTGGTATCGGAGCCTAGTTATTCTTTAAGGGTGTGAAACTAACTAGTAGTCTCGGGTGTCATTCGGGCTATCCATTACGAATCCGGACGTAACGGTGGTTCCGACGGGCACTTGTGAGGTTGCTCAGGATGTTGAGTCATAAATTCTTTCGAGTCATCGCTTTAAGCATAGAATTTGTATGTGAAATTCTTTGCGAAGCATATAACAGGTACAGTACACAAGTGCCGATGAGCACTAAGGCTTAAGGTGGGGTGGCAGTGACCCCGGGAACCTTAGGACGCCATAATAGGAAAGGTGACCACCATAGAGGATGCTACCTAGACACAGACACATTTGGTTGAATTGTAGGCAGGAATTCGCTACAATGGTTGATTGTTTTGCAGGTATTAAATGAGACGATGCGTCTGCTCTGTTAGCGGCGTATTGTGTGCTATGGTATAGGCACAAGTTGTTTGATTATAGTATGGAATGCAACTAAAATAGAAATATGCAGTGAATTGTAGTTCAGGCTAGGAATGAATTATAAAGTGAAAGAAAAGACACGCTTGGCGTGTAGAAAAGAAAGTAACCCCATGGGGCGATTGAAATGGAAAGTTTACAGACAAGAATAAATAGGGCCATGAGGCATGAGACCGACAGGAAGATGACCACGTTAATGGGTCACGACTGTGCGGTATGCTATGGCTGAAGGAAGTGAGTTGTCCTTCCTAGAAAGTAAACAGAAAAGAGGTGGTGTATGCCACAGTGTAGAAGTAGAAGTCTACAGACTAGAAAAATCAGGATACAGTATATGGAAGGGCAAAGTGGTCGAACCATAAGCCGTAGAGATAAATGTTAAGAAGTAGAGGCATATGTAAACGTGTAGAGCTTGACCATATGCCGAGCAGGAAACAGAGTAAATGGTAAGGCACAGGGAAGGAGCCTAGTCCAACCCTGCGCTCAATCCCTGAACTGCTAGTTCCTTAAGCAAACAAGGGGGAAAGGAAGGGATTAAGCCCAACCAAAGTCTCTTGGGTTGCTTAAGGGAGAGCATAAAGAATATGATATTGACCACATGAGAAATTTTTGTAAAAATTTTTTTGGTCTTTTTGGATGAGAGATTCTGAAAGACCCTCAAACTTTTCTTGAAAATATTAGGGATAACCATTGGAAGGCAAATTTTCATGAAAACGCTTTCTCAATTTGTGTCATTCCAATTGGTTAAACCCTAACCATTTACGAAAACCTTAGGCGTCATTTTCTAAGAAATAAACTTGAATTAATTTTTTTAAAATCCGCAGGGTGCCTAAGAAAACTAACTCATGTGACCAATACCCTACCAAACAATAGTCCTTTTACAGGTAAGCTGTATAAGGATGGTAGATGTAGTTGAGAAATCACTCCCTTGGAGTGATTAAAGTTAAGTAGACATCGAAAAGCACTAGAGAGTACTAAAGTGTCAAGGGAGTATACAAGTAAACCTAAGGGTTATCAATTAAGGGACCATAGGGTGATTATGGACCCAAATGTATTAGACCGGAGCAAGTCTAGAAGTGGAAATGGGTGTAGACCTTCGGGTACCGTCCAGAGATAAGAAAATGAGCGCTATTGCGGTAGATAGCTCTCGAACGAGATAACGTAAGAGATAAAGCCCAAAGGGACTCGTGGAGGCCCGAGGGGAGAGAAAGTAGACAGGGATAAGTAGTCCCATAAGGGGGGAAGCGCGGAAGCCTGTAGGACCCCATAGGATAAGAGTCAAGTAGGAGGTGGAGAACCAACTACTACCGTAAGTATATGTATAGTACACAGAATGTAGTGGACATAGCTAGGTAAGCTAGTTCCACATGTTAGTGAACCGTAAATCCGTTATTCTGAAGCCCGTGTATGGGTGGAGACTGAGTGAACAAACCAAACGCATAAATGGCCATGTGGGTGCCATAAAAGAAAAATTAACCGTAAGGACAATTAATCGAGAAGGAGAATTTAGTGAATAACGAGTATTGAGAAATACTCGAAGAAAGAGTACCACATAGGTACGAAATGGAAAAGAAGAGAGCGAATACGGGAACGAAGTCGGGTAAGCATATGGGGATGCAACCCAAAATGATAAAACATGTATGCTACCGTTGGGGGCGATCGGTAAGACACTTGCAAGAGGCAGTAAATGTTCGTGAACATATGCCACACCGTAAGAAAGAAAAGAGTCAAACCGTGGGAGCGAATCCCGTTTGGTCAAGGGGAGTAGAGCAAGGTTCATGCTGGAGTTAACGGATCAAATATTCCAAGTAGGAATACAGGATCTAAGTGAGTTTAGGAGTCCGAGTGGGCCAAGTTCGGGTAAAAGCCAACGGAAACCCAATAAGTAGAGTTAGCATAGGATGTGCAACTCTAAGTGGACTAACCTGAGGATGGTATAGATCCACAGTCATAGTCGTGTCAAGCGAGGTCTTCAGGTGAGAAGACCGAACTAAGCCTGAGGTAGAGTAATGAATATGATGGTAAGGAGGAGACTTGTGAGTTTCCATTATAACCAGAAACGACTACAAGTAGTAGTCAGAGAAGATTCTAAGTCAGTCAGACATAGGATGTCGACAGGGAGTAACCTGAAGTTGTTATGGAAATCACTAAGGGTAAGTGTAGAAGTCCGGAAAAGAAAGGGAAATACAAGTCATAAATGTAAGGTCCTTTACCGTTTGGTGGAGAAACGGTAAGTGTAATACTGTTGTGCTAGTGTCATGGCATTTAGTTTCGTTAGGACACGAGTAGGGTAAACCGAGTCGGTAGTGAGTGTAACAACCTCGGAAGGGTTGGGTACACTGATGGCACAAAGTATAAACACCTACGTAGGGTGTATACCGTGTAAGCGGTAAATTTAGATGTGGAGTAGAGGGAGTAGTAATATGTAAACGGACTTTTCTGGAGAAGTCGTTTATAAGGAATATATTGGGGGAATACCAGCAGAAGGGTAGCTGCTTGGTAGTAGAGGATACTCAAGTACGGGGACCCCGATGTAGGGGAATACCTCGTCAGTTAGAGTTTATAGAAATAGAACCTAGTGTGCTATGCAAATAGCTAGCGTCTTGGCATGTTCCAAGACGAATATAAGAAGTCACTACGAAGGTAGCTAGTCAAACAAGCAGATTGAGTCAAGGTAAGCCTCACTAGAGAAGGCAATAGTTAACTCCTCGGAGAACTAAATTGGAACATGGCATGTGGTACGTGCCAGACACTCCATTGCAAAAATTAGTAGCACAAAGTGAATTGAAACTAGGAAAGTTAGGTATCCTCGGGGAAGGATACGACAACAAATGGAGTCTGTCGATTAACACCTAGCGGGGGTGGTTAACTACGAAACTAGAAATGCAAACGATCACAGAAAGAATATTTAGAAACCAGATAGGGACATTGAGCCTTTAGGAAAGAAAGATGAACTGTAGGGTAAAACGGTAAAACTTTCACATTGAGGGAAACCATAGATGAATTGGAGCCAAGGGAAGGCAACAAGCCAACAAGCCCACGAAGGAGATGAAATTCGGGGACCGAATTTCTTAAGGGGGGAAGAATATAATACCCCGAAAAATTTTGAGGATTGAAGAATGATTTATTTAAAATTTCGAGGATTAAAGAATGATTTATTTCGGGGCTAGAAATTAAAACATAAATATATATATATAGAAAAAATATATATATATATATATGAAAGTTAAAAGAAATCGGAAAGGAATTTTTTTCGAAGATTGTAATACCCGAGAAATTTTTTAGAATTTTAAAATAAAATAAAAGGAAAAGAAAAGAAGTAGAAAATAATTTTTAGGATTTAATTCAGGACCTAAGGAATTGGAAACCTGAATTAAATAGGGAAAGGGATTAAATTAAAAATACATATTAGTTATTATTTATTAAATTATTAATTAATTTCATTTTAATTATATTTATTTATTATTTAAGTATTTAATTATTTTAATTATTTGATTTATTTTTAATTATATCAATTTAATTATTTATTTTTAATTATTTTATAAAGGGAGGGGTGCGTGCATTTGGAGAAGTAAAAGAAAAAGAAAAAGAGAAGAGAAAGGAGAGAGAGAGAGCACGAGAGAGAGAAGGGAGAAATAGGAAGAAGAGAGAGAGAGGGAGGAGTGGACGGAGAAGAAGGGAGAAGAAGAAAAAGTCACCGGAGCTCGGTTACAACATCTTCACACCTCCCACCAATCGAATCAAGGTTGGTAACCCCAATTTCATTCGAAACCCTTTATTCTCCATTTTTAGGGATTTCTTCGATTGATCTTCGATTGAGTTATTTCGAGGGTCGATTGAGACCTAGAAAGTGTTCTTGAACACTTAGTTGGGGTAGGAATCAAGATTATATTCTCGGGTTTGCCCAAATTCGAATTTGGAAGGATTTGGGGTTGAAATTATAATTATTTCCAAATTGGGGAAAATTGTTGATAATTAGGATTGAGTTTGGATTTGAGTAAATAGACTTGGATTGATATTATTGAAATTATAATTATTTCCAAATTGGGGAAAATTGTTGATAATTAGGATTGAGCTTGGATTTGAGTAAATAGGCTTGGATTGATATTATTGAAATTATATGGTTGGAATATTAGCTGAACAAGACCCGTGAAGAGCTGACCCGAGGTTACTAAGGTTGAACCTTCACATTAACGTGCCGGGTCCCTGCTCGGGTTGCCCAAATGCACTTTAAGGGTGATGTTGAGGGCTTCAAACCTCTTCTTTTCAATCTTAAACACCATAGAATAATTCTAAGTATGCTACCAAGAATCAAAGATTATTTTAAATACCTTCTCATTTCTCAAGAGTGGAAGCTTGCGGAACAATGAAATTCAATTTCTAAATTTTCAACCTCCTTCCTTCATAATTATTAGGAAATCTTAAGTGGGATAAATTGGAGGTATATTGAGGTTTAGAAACTAGATTTCTTAGAACCCTGGTAGGAACACAAGTTGATTCAAAATACTTAGACCTTCCTAAAATTGGGATTCCTTCCAACCAAGCTAGATAAGCTTCCTTAGATGCGAATACAAGTTAGATAGATGTCTAATAATCAAATCCAAGTATGTGAAACACTCAAGTAGAGTGTTATATGCGAGTAAGTCAAGTGTCCGATGAAGGATACGCATAAGTCGGGATAGAGAAGTCCGATAAGACCAAGAGCTTGACTCTGTGGCAACCATGGACTACACGTGAGAGTAATGGAGAGATAAATAACAAGTTAAGCTAAGTAATAACCTTAATGAAGTAAATGTTGTTCTTATAGGAACAAGGGCACACGATTGAGTGCAACAGGAACTCCGAGGAGACTTAAGTTACAGGAGAAGATTGCATGGAAGGTTGGCCAAGGTGAGGGTTCTTCCATCTCTACTCCTAGGGTTGTATGCTTATGTGGATTACATGAGTATGTATATTCTCTACTTGTCTGGTATGTGTTAGCTAGAGGTATAGAATGTTAAAAGAATAAAGGAACTAGAAAATAGGTTGTGGAAAGTAGCTTAGATTGGAAGACATAGGAGTAGAGAGTAATCGTTTGCTATGATTGGTGTGTTACAAATTCAACTCATACACTCCAGAGGCATGATGAGTATTTTATTAAATCTTTTTCACGACGGTGGCAAGAGTCCTTGTACGGAAGGGCTAAACTTTATGTTGAAAACTCGTCACGACGGTGACTTAAGTTATAATCATGCAAAGGGAGTTATTGGTGGGTTTCGGATTTGGTTATGCTAGCGATGTGAGACATCGACTAGAACAACGTCAGATGGCACTTGAGACCTCAGTTTTTATAATCACCATGACGATGGTCATTGCCCTATCCTGGCAATAGGGTCAGAAAGGTTTTATATTGCTATGACGATAGCTTGAGGCTCAGAGAGTGCATCTGGACAGGTATATGAGTTATATCCTGTTGAGGAAACTTGTACATATTAATAAGGAGAGGAATTGTTGATCCTTCAGGAAAGATACAAAGAATCCTATTAATATGTGAGAATAAAGTAAGGAGACACGGGAGGAACATACGGGTGAACCGTGAGCCTAACCTAGTAAAAGAGAAATCATGCTGTGGAGTTGGTCCAGGGTGTGTCAGTGGCCATGCTTCGAGACGTCGTGCCGTGCCCGCCATGTGGCCTGGTTGGGTAATGGACGAGTGGGCTGAAGCTATTGCCCCGCAGTTAGGAATCAGGACGTGCCACTTGGTGGCTATGCGTCAGTTGTTTGAATAATAGAGATTGATTGTGTTTGATTAATAGAATTGTCATGAGGTGACCAGTACCCAAGTGAATGGGTGAAGTATATTGTGCAGCATAGTGGTAACGTACAGGATTACGTCACCACACGTCTTGTTTGATTCAGACATACTGAAACGTGAGGAAACCGGTAAGTAAAAGCCGGCACTATATGTTACATGTTTACTTGTTGATTGATGATTTAGAATAAACTACTGCATGTTTACAGTTATTAAATGCATGTGAGTGTTGGGTGAAATTTCTGTTGTTGTGTAGTCGCCAAGAATGTATGCTAATTAACAGTAACCAGTTGTTTTTGCATGTGGTTCTGTATGACTTCCAATCCCAATGCCATGGTACCCGCCTTGCGCCGGGGATGGGAGAGTTCTCACTGAGTCGCGTGGTTAAGACTCACACCTCATTTTTACTACACAGAGACAGGTTAAGTTCAGGTGGATGAAGTCTCGATGGAACGAGGGTTGAGCAACACTTTCCAAGAGCCACAACTTCTTCATGTGGGTGAATAAAGTGTAATTGTAATTTTATTTACTAGATTATTGTATCATAAAGTAAAGGGTAGACGTACCCAATTAGATTGTATTACTAAATCTAGAACAGTAAGCTTCACAGACCTTAAAGATAAGGATTTATTTTACTGCGATACAGGGAAAATTTGTTTTCAAAATATATATATATATACATATATCAGTTGCATGTGAATAGGATAGGCAACATCTTCGGATGTGTAGCCGGTACACAGGTTATATATTATGTGTGTTTTCCTATATCTATATCCTGAAGCGGCACTGGCCGAGGATTTGCTTGCCTAGGATAGGCCACCATTTCGGTGTAGCCATGGCATTATAATGCATGTGAATGTATTTTTCAGTAATAGCTATTCTGTCAATTAGGTGATAAGGCTTACAGGCATAGGGGTATTCCCAATGTCTGTGCCGGTCACGGTCCTCTAAGCGGTGGTCGTGACATTGACTTTGTGGCAACCATGGACTACATGTGAGAGTAACGGAGAGATAAATAACAAGTTAAGCTAAGTGAAAACTTTAATGAAGTAAATGTTGTTCTTATAGGAACAACGGCATGCAAAAGAGTGCAACAGGAACTCCGAGGAGACTAAAGTTACAGGAGAGGATTGCATGGAAGGTTGGCCAAGGTGAGGGTTCTTCCATCTCTGCTCCTAGGGGGTATGCTTATGTGGACTACATGAGTATGTATATTCTTTGCTTGTCTAATATGTGTTAGCTAGAGGTATAGAATACTGAAAGAATAAAAGAACTAGAGAATAGGTTGTGGAAAGTATCTTTGATAGGAAGACATAAGAGTAGAGTATAATTGTTTGCTATGATTGGTGTGTTACAAATCCAACTCATACACTCCGGAGGCATGATGAGTATTTTATTAAATCTTTTCCACGACAATGGCAAGAGTCCTTGTACGGAAGGACTAAGGTTTTATTTTGAAAACTCGTCACGACGGTGAGTTAAATTATATTCATGCAAAGGGAGTTGTTGGTGGGTTTTAGATTTGGTTATGCTAGCGATGTGAGACATCGACTAGAACAATGTCAGATGACACTTGAGACCTCAGTTTTATAATCACCATGACGATGGTCATTGCCCTATCCTGGCAATAGGGCCAGAAAGGTTTTATATTGCTATGACGATAGCTTGAGGCTCAGAGAGTACATCTGGACGGGTATATGAGTTATATTCTGTTAAGGATACTCGTCCATATTAACAAGGTGAAGAATTGTTGATCCTTCGGGAAAGATACAAAGAATCCTATTAATATGTAAGACAAAGGCAAGGAGACACGGGAGGAACCTACGGGTGAACCGTGAGCCTAACCTAGTAAAAGAGAAATCATCCTGTGGAGTTGGTCCAGGGTGTGCCAGTGGCCATGCTTCGAGACGTCGTGTCGTGCCCGCCATGTGGCCTGGTTGGGTAATGGACGAGTGGGCTCAAGCTATTGCCCCGCAGCAAGGGGTCAGGACGTGCCACTTGGTGGCTATGGATCAGTTGTTTGATAGATAGACATTGATTGTGTTTGATTAATAGAATTGTCACGAGGTGACCAGTACCCGAGTGAATGGGTTAAGTATGTTTGTCACGTGGTGGCTAATAGCCCATGTGCACGGGTCGAAGTAGAAAAGCCACGTAGTGGCTAGTAGATACCCCAAAGTTGGAGAGATTAAGTAGATGTATGTTTAGCATCTGTGTGTATGTACAAATTGTCTGTGTTTGCATATAATTGCTGATTGTGCAGCGTAGTGGTAACTTACAGGACTACGTCACCGCACGTCTTGTTTGATTCAGACATGCTGAAACGTGAGAATACCGGAAAGAAAAACTGACACTATATGTTACATGTTTACTTGCTAATTGATGACGTGGAATAAACTGCTGCATGTATACAGTTAATAAATGCATGTGAGTGTTTGGGTGAAATTTCTGTTGTCGTGTGATCACCAAGAATGTATGCTAACAACAGTAACTAGTTGTTTTTGCATGTGGTTGTGTATGACTCCCAAACCCAGCGCTATGGTACCCACCTTGCACTGGGGATGCGAGAGTCTTCACTGACTCGCGTGGCTTAGACTCACACCTGATTTTTACAACACAGAGACAGGTTAAGTACAGGTGGAAGAAGTCTCGGTGGAACGAGGGTTGAGCAACACTTTCCAAGACCCACAACTTGTTCATGTGGGTGAATAAATTGTAATTTAATTTACTTTATTAATGTATCATAAAGTAAAGGGTAGACGCACCCAATTAAATTATATTACTAAATCTAGAACTGTCAGCTTCACACACCTTAAAGATCAGGATTAGTTATATTGCGATACAGGGAAAGTTTGTTGCCAAAATATACACATATATACTTATATCTTTTGCATGTGAGTAGGATAGGCAGCATCTTTGGATGTGTAGCCAGTACACAGGTTATATATAATATGTGTGTTTTCCTATATCTATATCCTGAAGCGCCACTGGCCGTGGATTTGCTTGCCTAGGATAGGCCACCATTTCGGTGTAGCGGTGGTATTATAATGCATGTGAATGTATTTTCAACAATTGATATTCCGTCCATTAGGTGATAAGGCTTACAAGCAAAGGGGAATTCCCTGTGTCTGTGCCTGCCACGGTCTTCTAAACGGGGGTCGTGACACTCATCGACGAAAAATGATTAAAAAAAGAAAAATGAATATCAAGTTTCGAAACACTCATTAGCTAAAACTTACTAAAAAAAGAAAAATGAATATCAAGTTTTCGAAATACTCATATGCGAAAACTGATTAAAAAAAATGAATATCAAGTTTTCGAAACACTAATCTACGAAAACTGATTAAAAAAAGAAAAAATGAATCACGTTTTCGAAACACTCATCGGTGAAAACTGATTAAAAAACGAAAATGAATATCAAGTTTTGGAAACACTAATCGGTGAAAACTAATTAAAAAAAATGAATAACAAGTTTTCGAAACACTAATCGATAAAAACGGATTAAAAAACAAAAATGAATATCAACTTTTCGAAACAGTCATCGACGAAAAATGATTAAAAAAAAGAAAAATGAATATCAAGTAAAAAAATAAAAATGAATATCAAGTTTTCAAAACACTAATCGGTGAAAACTGATTAAAAAAAGAAAAATGAATATCAAGTTTTCGAAACACTCATCGGTGAAAACTAATTAAATAAAGAAAAATGAATATCACGTTTTCGAAACACACATCGTTGAAAACTGATTAAAAAAAGAAAAATGAATATCAAGTTTTCGAAACACTACTCTACGAAAACTGATTAAAAAAAATGAATATAAAGTTTTCGAAACACTCATCGGCAAAAACTGATTAAAAAAGAAAAATGAATATCAAGTTTTCGAAACACTAATCGACGAAAAATTATTAAAAAAAGAAAAATGAATATCAAGTTTTCGAAACACTAAAAAATCGTTGAAAACTGATTAAAAAAGAAAAATGAATATCAAGTTTTCGAAACACTCATCGACGAAAACTGATTAAAAAAATGAATATCAAGTTTTCGAAACACTCATTAGCGAAAACTTACTAAAAAAAAGAAAAATGAATATCAAGTTTTCGAAACACTCATCGACGAAAAATGATTAAAAAAAGAAAAAAGAATATCAAATTTTCGAAACACTCATCGACGAAAAATGATTAAAAAAAGATAAAAGAATATCAAGTTTTCGAAACACTCATTAGCTAAAACTTACTAAAAAAAGAAAAATGAATATCAAGTTTTCGAAACTCTAATATGCGAAAACTGATTAAAAAAATGAATATCAAGTTTTCGAAACACTAATCTACGAAAACTGATTAAAAAAAAGAAAAATGAATATCACGTTTTCGAAACACTCATCGTTGAAACCTGATTAAGAAAAGAAAAATGAATATCAAGTTTTTGAAACACGCATCCGCGAAGACGGATTAAAAACAGAAAAATGAATACCAAGTTTTTGAAACACTATCTACGAAAACTGATTAAAAAAAATAAGAATGAATATAAACTTTTCGAAACACTCATTGGCAAAAACTGATTAAAAAAGAAAAATGAATATCAAGTTTTCGAAACACTAATCGGTGAAAACGAATTAAAAAAAGAAAAATGAATATCAAGTTTTTGAAACACTAATCGACGAAAACTGATTAAAAAAAGAAAAATGAATATCAAGTTTTCGAAACACTTATCGGCGAAAACTGATTAAAAAAAGAAAAATCAATATCAAGTTTTTGAAACACTAATCTACGAAAACTGATTAAAAAAAATAAAAATGAATATAAAGTTTTCGAAACATTTATCGGCGAAAACAGATTAAAAAAAGAAAAATGAATATCAAGTTTTCAAAACACTAATCTACGAAAACTGATTAAAAAAAATAAAAATATATATAAAGTTTTCGAAACACTCATCAGTGAAAATTGATTTAAAAAGGAAAATGAATATCAAGTTTTCGAAACACTCATCGACGAAAAATGATTAAAAAAAGAAAAATGAATATCAAGTTTTCGAAACACTCGTTAGCTAAAACTTACCAAAAAAAGAAAAATGAATATCAAGTTTTCGAAGAACTCATCTGCGAAAACTGATTAAAAAAATGAATATCAAGTTTTTGAAACACTAATCTATAAAAACTGATTAAAAAAAGAAAAAATGAATATCACATTTTCGAAACACTCATCGTTGAAAACTGATTAAGAAAAGAAAAATGAATATCAAGTTTTCGAAACACTAATCGGCAAAGACTGATTAAAAAAAAGAAAAATGAATATCAAGTTTTCGAAACACTAATTTACGAAAACTGATTAAAAAAAATAAAAATGAATATAAAGTTTTCGAAACATTCATCGGCGAAAACTGATTAAAAAAGAAAAATAAATATCAAGTTTTCGAAACACTCATCGACGAAAAATAATTAAATAAAGAAAAAAGAATATCAAGTTTTCGAAATAGTAATCGGTGAAATTTGATTAAAAAATGAATATCAAGTTTTCGAAACACTAATCAACGAAAACTTATTAAAAAAAAGAACAGTGTAATACCCCGGAAAAATTTCGAGGATTAAAGAATAATTTATTTAAAATTTCGAGGATTTAAGAATGATTTATTCCGGGGCTAGGAATTAAAACCTTAAAAAGAATATAGGAAAAGTATGAAGGTTAAGGGAAACCGGAAAGGAACCGCGAAATTCTTCGAAATTTCAAGTAAAATAAAAGATAAAGGAAATGAGTAAAATATTTTTTTTGGAAATTATTCAGGACCTACGAAATTAGAAACCCAAAATAAATAGGAGTGGGAACTAAATCAAAATATTATTAGTTATTATTTGTTTAATTATTAATTAGTTTATTTTTATTATGATTATTTTAAATATTTAAAAGTGGGTTTTTAAGAAAGTAGAAAGTGAAAGAAAAGAAGTAGAAAATAATTTTGGATTTAATTCGGGACCTAAGTACTTGGAAACCTGAATTAAATAGGGAAAGAGATTAAATTAAAAATACAAATTTATTATTATTTACTTAATTATTAATTTATCTATTTTTAATAGTATTTATTTATTTATTTATTTAATAATTATTTTATTTATTTATTATAATTATTGTATTATTATTATTATTATATTTGGGGTTGGGGCCGTGGGGCATATATATATATAGAAAAAGAAAGAGAAAAGAGAGACGGGGAGGCGTGAGGGAGCAGAGAAAGAAACGAGAAACAGAAGGAAGAGAGAGAGAACGACGCATGAAGGAGGAAGAAGGGGAAGAGGGGGATTTCGTCGGAAAAGTGGTCAGAGAAGAGCTAGCCGGCACCGGAAAAAGTCACCGGAGCTCGGTTACAATATCTTCCACACCTCCCACCAACCGAATCAAGGTTGGTAACCCCAATTTCATTCGAAACCCTCAATTTCTCCATTTTTAGGGATTCCTTCGATTGAGTTGTTTCGAGAGTAGATTGAGACCTAGAAAGTGTTCTTGAACACTTAGTTGGGTTATGAATCGAGATTATATTCTCGGAATTGCTGAAATTCGATTTTGGAAGGATTTGCGGTTAAAATTCTAATTATCCATAAATTGGGAAAATTTTTGATAATTAGGATTGAGCTTGGATTTGAGTAAATAGACTTGGATTGGTATTATTGAAATCATATTATTGAAATATTAGCCGAACAAGACCCGTGAATATTTATTAAGAATTATTTTAGGTACCTTCTTGTTTCTCAAGGATGGAAAGTTGCGGAACAATGAAGTCCAAATTCTAAAATGGAAATTTTATTCCTTCATAATTATTAGAAGCCTTAAGTAGGGTGAATTATAGGTGTATTGAGGTTTAGAAACTAGATTTCTTAGAACCCAAGTAGGAACACAAGTTGAATTAAAATGCTTGGACCTTCCTAAAATTAGGATTGCTTCCAACCAAGCAAGATAAGCTTCCTTAGATGCGAATACAAGTTAGATAGAGGTCTAATACTCAAATCCAAGTATGTGAAACACTCAAGTAGAGTGTTATATGCGAGTAAGTCAAGTGTCCGAGGAAGGATACACATAAGTCGGGATAGAAAAGTTCAATAAGACCAAGAGTTTGACTCTGTGGTAACCATGGACTACACGTGAGAGTAATGTGGAGATAAATAACAAGTTAAGCTAGGTAATAACCTTAATGAAGTAAATGTTGTTCATATAGGAACAACGGCACACGATTGAGTGTAACAGGAACTCCGAGGAGACTAAAGTCACAAGAGAGGATTGCATGGAAGGTTGGCCAAGGTGAGGGTTCTTCCATCTCTGCTCCTAGGGTTGTATGCTCATGTGGATTACATGAGTATGTATATTCTTTGCTTGCCTGGTATGTGTTAGCAAGAGATATAGAATGCTAAAAGAATGAAAGAACTAGAAAATAGGTTGTGGAAAGTAGCTTGGATAGGAAGACATAGGAGTAGAGTTTAATTGTTTGCTATGATTGATGTGTGACAAATCCAACTCATACACTCCGGAGGCATGATGAGTATTTTATTAAATCTTTTCCACGACGGTGGCAAGAGTCCTTGTACGGAAGGACTAAGCTTTTATTTTGAAAACTCATCACGACGGTGACTTAGATTATAATCATCCAAAAGGAGTTATTGGTGGATTTTGGATTTGGTTATGCTAGTGATGTGAGACATCGACTAGAACAACGTCAGATGGCACTTGAGACCTCAGTTTTATAATCACCATGACGATGGTCATTGCCCTATCCTGGCAATAGGGTCAGAAAGGTTTTATATTGCTATGATGATAGCTTGAGGCTCAGAGAGTGCATCTGGACGGGTATATGAGTTACATCCTGTTGAGGATACTTGTACATATTAATAAGGAGAAGAATTGTTTATCCTTCGGGAAAGATACAAAGAATCCTATTAATATGTGAGACTAAGGTAAGGAGACACGGGAGGAACCTACGGGTGAACCGTGAGCATAACCTAGTAAAAGAGAAATCATGCTGTGGAGTTGGTCTAGGGTGTGTCAGTGGCCATGCTTCGAGACGTCGTGCCGTGCCCGCCATGTGGCCTGGTTGGGTAATGGACGAGTGGGCTCATGCTATTGCTCCGCAGCAAGGGGTCAGGACATGCCACGTGCTGGTTACATATCAGTTGTTTGATAGATAGAAGTTGATTGTGTTTGATTAATAAAATTGTCACGAGGTGACCAGTACCCAAGTGAATAGGTAAAGCGTTGTTTGATTAACAGAATTGTCACGAGGTGACCAGTACCCAACTGAATGGGTTAGGTATGCTTTGCCACGTCGTGGCCAGCAACCCGAGTGCACGGGTTCGAAGTGGGAAAGCCATGTACTGGCTAGTAGATACCCCAGACTTGGGGAGATTAAATAGATGTATGTTTAGCACCTTTGTGTATGTATAAATTATCTGTGTTTGCATATAATTGCTGATTGTGCAGCGTAGTGGTAACGTACAGGATTACGCAACCACACGTCTTGTTTGATTCAGACATGCTGAGACGTGAGAAGATCGGTAGGTAAAAGCCGGCACTATATGTTACATGATTACTTGTTGATTGATGACGTGGAATAAACTGGTGCATGTTTACAGTTATTAAATGCATGTGAATGTTTGGGTGAAATTTCTGTTGTTGTGTTATCACTAAGAATGTATGTTAACAACAGTAACTAGTTGTTTTTGCATGTGATAGTGTATGATTCCCAAAACCAGCGCTATGGTACCCACCTTGCGCCGGGGATGGGAGACTCCTCACTGAGTCGCGTGGTTAAGACTCACACCTCATTTTTACTACACAGAGACATGTTAAGTACAGGTGGAAGAAGTCTCGGTGGAACGAGGGTTGAGCAACACTTTCCAAGGCCCGCAACTTGTTCATGTGGGTGAATAAATTGTAATTATTATTTAATTTACTTTATCATTGTATCATAAAGTAAAGGGTAGACGTACCCAATTATATTGTATCACTAAATCTAGAACTGTCAGCTTCACACACCTTAATGATTACGATCCGTTAGATTACAATGCAGGGAAAACTTGTTTCCAAAATATATATATATACATATATTTGTTGCATGTGAATAGGATAGGCAGCATCTTCGGATGTGTAGCCAGTACACAGGTTATATATTATGTGTGTTTTCCTATATCTATATCCTGAAGCGGCACTGGCCGTGGATTTGCTTGCCTAGGATAGGCCACCATTTCGGTGTAGTCATGGTATTATACTGCATGTGGATGTATTTTCAATAATAGATATTTTGTCAATTAGGTGATAAGGCTTATAGGCATAGGGATATTCCCTGTGTCTGTGCCAGTCACGGTCCTCTAAACAGGGGTCGTGACAAATAGTGAATATCAAGTTTTCGAAACACTTATCGACGAAAATTGATTAAAAAAAGAAAATGAATATCAAGTTTTCGAAACACTAATCTACGAAAACTGATTAAAAAAACTAAAAATGAATATAAAGTTTTCGAAACACTCATTGGCGAAAACTGATTAAAAAAAGAAAAATGAATATCAAGTTTTCAAAACACTAATCTACGAAAAACTGATTAAAAAAAATAAAAATGAATATAAAGTTTTAGAAACACTCATCGGCGAAAAGCTGATTAAAAATGAAAAATGAATATTAAGTTTTCAAAACACTCATTGACGAAAAATGATTAAAAAAAGAAAAATGAATATCATGTTTTCGAAACACTCATCTGCGAAAACTGATTAAAAAAATGAATATCAAGTTTTCGAAACACTAATATACGAAAACTGATTAAAAAAACAAAAATGAATATAAAGTTTTTGAAACACTCATCGGCGAAAAATGAATAAAAAAAGAAAAATGAATATCAAGTTTTCGAAACACTCATCGGTGAAAACTAATTAAATGAAGAAAAATGAATATCACGTTTTCGAAACACTCATCGTTGAAAACGGAATAAGAAAAGTAAAATGAATATCAAGTTTTCGAAACACTCATCGGCGAAGACTGATGAAAAAAAAAATGAATATCAAGTTTTCAAAACACTAATCTACGAAAACTGATTAAAAAAATAAAAATGAATATAAAGTTTTCGAAACACTCATCGGCGCAAATTGATTAAAAAAGAAAAATTAATATCAAGTTTTCGAAATACTCATCAACGAAAAATGATTGAAAAAAGAAAAATGAATATCAAGTTTTTGAAACAATAATCGGTGAAAACTGATCAAAAAAAGAAAAATGAATATCAAGTTTTCGAAACACTAATCGGCGAAAACTGATTAAGAAAAAGAAAAATGAATATCAAGTTTTCGAAACATTTATTGGCGAAGACTGATTAAAAAAAGAAAAATGAATATCAAGTTTTTGAAACACTAATCTACGAAAACTGATTAAAACAACTAAAAATAAATATAAAGTTTTCGAAACACTCAACGGCGAAAACTGAGTAAAAAAGAAAAATGAATATCAAGTTTTTGAAACACTCATCCACGAAATATGATTAAAAAAAGAAAAAAGAATATCAAGTTTTCGAAACACTCATTAGCTAAAACTTATTAAAAAAAGAAAAATGAATATCAAGTTTTTGAAACACTCATCTGCGAAAACTGATTAAAAAAATGAATATCAAGTTTTCGAAACACTAATCTACGAAAACTGATTAAAAAAAAGAAAAATAAATATCATGTTTTCGAAACACTCATCAGCGAAAACTAATTAAAAAGGGAAAATGAATATCATGTTTTTGAAACATTAATCGGTGAAAACTGATTAAAAAAAGAAAAATAAATATCAAGTTTTCGAAACACTAATCGGTGAAAACTGATTAAAAAAAAGAACATCAAGTATTCGAAACACTCATCGACGAAAACTGATTATAAAAAAGAAAAATGAATATCAAGTTTTCGAAACACTCATCGCCTCCTTGCGAAGAAGTGGACGCGATCCCGACTCCTAAACCACCTGTATCTGAAACATGTAAACAGGGGGGTGAGTGGAACAGACTCAGTGAGAAGCTCCCCCATCCCTGGCGTAGCAGCGGGTACCACTACAGCTGGGGGAAGGGAGCAACCATAACCACATGCGCATGAAACGGATTCGTATTATGATCTTTAACATGATCAAGCAATCAATAAATCATATTCACAATTTAAAATCCTATTTCATGCTTCTAGTATATTTATTATTCCGCATGTAAATCAATCATAAACATATAACATATGGTTCCATAGTTAACTTATACTTGTGCACGTAGGCACTCACTTTCTGTCTCTCGCATTACGCTAAGAGAAATACTGGCCCGAAGGCAATTTCATGTACGAACATGGTTGATCACACCAGGAACTTTCTGACTCCAAGGCATGCTTAGAGTAATAGCCGACAACTTGTCTGACCCCGGTTAAACCAAGGTAATGGCCACTATGTGGCATACTTACTGTTAACTGAATCCTGTCTGTCCGACCAGGATAACCGACTCGATCTACCCGAACTAACCTAAACAAGTTCAACTAACATATTCGACCTTGAAAGACGCCCTATTAGTAACTAATTAAATATTACACGTGTGAATTAGCTAGGCCTAGTTTCCCTCTTTTCAATTATGCAACCCTCTCACTCACATTCAGCAACCTAGGTTCAGTTTTCCTCAACAAACCATAGGAACAAGGTCTTAACGGTGACGATCGATGTGATTGGTTTCTAATATTACTGAACTCCACACATATGAAATTATGAATCAATCCTACCCACGGTAACATATAAGGCTCAACGAGCCACAATAGCACATATACACCTTGAGATTAATCATATAAGCACATATACTATTGCACGTTGACTACTTACTTGCAAATCATACACGTGTAACAAAAATTTATTCATATAAATATATTCCATATATCAATTTTCAGAAAATAGAGCAAACCACATTTTCTACGTAGCCATCCAACCCTGTGGGGCAGGGATGGGAGAGCCCCTCACCTCGTTGGACCTCCTGATCAGTCCTCGGAGTGCCTTGAGCTCAAATTACCCTGTGGTGCCCAATACACATTATATTTAAGAAATTTAGAACGTGTAACTAAGCATCTACCATGCACGTGTCATGCTAATGCTTATGCACCCTCTAGATATTTTCCAAGAACTAATTATTTAGTTCGTTACGTCGTCTTATTTGCTTTTTCTAAAAGTCCAGAATGTCTCATATTCGATTTTCACACTTTCGAGCCATTTAGAACCTCTAATTGGTTAGGTTAGAGATTCCTACTTGTCTAAATTTCCCTTCATGTATTCATACGAGTATTTAACTAATAAAAGAATTAAATTCATGGCTCAAAAGAGGCTTTAGTTTACTCATTCCACCGTCTCCCTTATTCGCCGAGTAAAAGCTTAATTACCACCTCTTTAATTATATATAATAATATAATTGGGTATAATTAGAGCCTTGGAACCAATTTAGCGGGTCTTAGGTGTCCACCATGGACTAGACCGAGGTGTTCAACCCACAGCACAGTTCCTTACTGTACTGTAGCTTAGTATTTTGACTCTTTTTCACCGGATTGGGTTCCGGTTGAGACGGCAAATGCTCGAGCTTTATTCCCTTGACTATTTCCAGCATTTATAACACCTATACTACTCCAATCAAAGCCTATTCATGCATTAAACCAGCAAAATTTGAATTTATAGCAATTTTCTAGGTAAATTTTCCTAACTTCCATACCCGGTCAATTCCTACTGTTTATCTTCGATTCTGAACCTCCCTAAGCTTTCAATAACACCCACTAAGCTCATATTTAACCCCGAAATGCCCCGATTGGAAGTATTTGAAGAATTCCTAAAATACCCAAAATTGGAAAAATTGGGGTTTTGGGAGTTTGGAGCTTTCTCACCTTGAATCAATTGGATAGAAGGCTTGCTAAGGGTTGAAGATGACTCCGGTCAGTGTTTTCGGTCACCGGCGTCGCATCTCCGGTGTGAAACCGGCCAGAACCCGCCGTGTGGTGCTCTCCTCTTCTTCTCGGCTTCTCGCGTGGTGTGTGCGGCTCGCTGCTACTGCTTCTTATTTTGCTTCTGTTCTCTTCTCCTTTATTTTATTTAATATATGTTAATTAAATGGTGAGGGGGTCACGGCTGGGCCCCCCCATCTATCTTATTATATATATATATATATATATTTTGGGTGTTTGTGTAATGGGAGGGGGTCACGGTTGCCCCCCCCCCCCAATATATTTTATTATATATATATATATATATATATATTGTTTTGCTTTTCATTTTCATTTTATTTTATATTTACTTTCATTTTTTTATTAAATAGAAAAACTTATTTACTTGTTATATCCTACTTCTTTCCAATCTTTTTAATTCCTTCTTCTTTTAGGTCCTAAAAAGAATACTTAGATTTCCTATTTTTCTCCCCTTAATTTTATTTTATCTTTAACTTATTTTTCTTTCTGAAAGAAAAATAAATTTAATAATAATGAAAATAATTAAATCTAAATCTCGGATATTACAATCTTCCCCCCTTAAGAAATTCGGTCCATAAATTTCAAATAAACTACTAACCTTAGTCTTGAAACAGATGAGGATACGTCTTGCGCATTTCACCCTCAACCTCCCATGTAGCTTCTTCGGTCGAGTGGTTTCTCCACAAGAATTTAACCAATGGAATCTCCTTCGTTCTGAGTCTCTTCGACTGCCGTTCTAAGATTTCCACTGGCTCCTCTTCATATGTCAGATTTTCGGTTAATTGCACGTCTTGCGATTGGATTACGTGCGAGGGATCAGGAAGATATTTCCGAAGCATCGATACATGAAAGACAGGATGTACTCCCTCCAATTCCGTAGGTAATTCCAACTGATACGCTACATTCCCAACTCGTTCTAGGATTTCAAATGGTCCGATATACCGGGGATTTAGCCTTCCCCTTCTTACCGAACCGCATTACGCCTCTCATCGGTGATATCCTCAGAAACACCTGTTCACCAATGGCGAACTCAAGTTCTCTCCTTCGATTGTCTGCATAGGAATTTTGTCTACTCTGAGCCGTTAGCAATCTTTCTCTTATGCACTTCACCTTCTGCAAGGCATCTTGTAACAATTCTGGGCCGATTAGACTAGCCTCTCCGACCTCGAACCACCCAATCAGGGATCTGCACCTACGACCGTACAAAGCCTCGAAAGGTGCCATTTGGATACTTGCTTGATAACTGTTATTATATGCAAACTCAGCCAAGGGTAAATACCTTTCCCAACTTCCGTCAAAATCCATAATAAATGCCCGAAGCATGTCTTCAAGGATCTGAATGGTTCTTTCTGATTGCCTGTTGGTCTGGGTGGAACGCAGTACTCAAATCAACTCTCGTTCCCAACACTTCCTGCAGTGACTTCCAAAACCTGGAAGTGAACTGTGGCCCTCTATCAGATATTATGGACACTGGCACACCGTGCAATCTAACGATTTCTAATAGATGAATCTGTGCATATTGACTCACTTTGTAAGTGGTCTTAAGTGACAGAAAGTGCGCGAACTTAGTCATGCGATCCACTATCACCCAAACCGAATCAAATCCACGTTGTGATCTTGGCAACCCTGTTACAAAATCCATAGTTATCCTCTCCCATTTCCCTCAGGTATTTCTATCTGTTGTAATGTTCTGGCGGGCTTCTGGTGTTCAGCCTTGACTTGCTGACACACTAAACACCTGGCTACATAGTTTGCAACGTCTTTCTTCATGACATTCCACTAATACAGCTGTTTCAAGTTATGATACATTTTATTAGCTCCCGGATGGATTGTATAAGCTGTCCGGTGTGCTTCTTTAAGGATTCTTTCGTTCAAGTTATCAACCATAGGGACACATAACCGTCCCTCCAACCGAAGTACTCTGAAATCATCAATAGAGAATCGGACATCGTCCCCCTTCTCTTTAGTTACCGTATCCCTGATTTGCTTGAGGTCGGTATCTTCATCCTGTCTAGCCATCACGTCTTATACCAGAGAGGATTTAGCTTGCAAATGAGCTAGAAGTGAGTTAGAATTCCCAATCTCAAACTGATTTCCTGTTTATTCTAGCTCGTGCAGTTCTCTAATCAACGGTCTCCTTTCTTCACTTATATGAGTAAGACTGCCCATGGATTTCTGGCTCAGAGCATCGCCTACCACATTAGCCTTTCCTGGATGATACAAGATCGTGCAGTCGTAGTCCTTCAACAACTCTAACCATCGGCGTTGTCTCAAGTTCAAGTCTTTCTGCTCGAAAATGTATTTGAGGCTCTTGTGGTCTGTATAAATTTCACACGTCTCACCATATAGGTAATGTCTCTATATTTTCAAGGCAAATACTACAGCCGCCATTTCGAGGTCGTGAGTCGGGTAATTCTTCTCATGTTTCCTCAGTTGTCGCGATGCATATGCAATCACCTTGCCGTGTTGCATCAATACACACCCTAACCCGATCCTTGACGCATCACAGTATACCACATACCCTCCTATGCCTTCAAGTAATGCCAGCACCAGAGCGGTAGTAAGGCTATCTTTCAGCTTCTGAAAACACTGCTCACACTTGTCATCCCATATGAACTTCACTCCCTTCTGAGTCAACATAGTCATAGGTGCAGCAACCTTAGAGAAGTCCTGCACAAATCTTCTATAATATCTGGCCAAGCCCAAGAAACTGCAAATTTCAGTAACTAAGGTAGGCTGGGACCAATTCTTCACCGCTTCTACCTTACTTGGATCAACGTGGATTCCCTCTGATGATACCACGTGACCCAAAAAGGCAACTCTGTCAAGCCAGAATTCACACTTAGAGAACTTGGCGTACATTTTCTTTTCTCTCAACTTCTACAAGGCTAATCTTAAGTGTTTTGCATGTTCTTCAGAATTCTTAGAATAAACCAAGATGTCATCAATGAAGACGATGACAAATCGATCCAGAAATGGTTTGAAGACCCTATTCATCATGTCCATGAACGCTGCAGGAGCATTAGTTAATCCGAAAGATATCACCAAGAACTCGTAATGTCCATATCGGGTCCGGAATGCGGTCTTAGGTATATCTGATTCTCGAATATTTAATTGGAGATACCCAGATCGCAAATCAATCTTGGAAAACCGCTTCTCACCTTACAACTGATCAAATAAGTCATCTTTCCTCGGCAATGGGTATTGATTGTGGATCGTCACCTTGTTTAACTTTCGGTAATCGATACACAACCGCAAAGAGCCGTCCTTCTTCTTCACAAAAAGGACCGGTGCACCCCAAGGAGAGAAACTGGGTCTTATAAAACCCTTGTCAAGCAATTCTTGCAATTGTGTATGTAACTCCTTCAACTCTTTCGGAGCCATCCTATAAGGTGGTGTGGAGATAGGTTGGGTGCCAGGTTGCAGCTCAATTTCAAATTCAATCTCACGATCGGGCAGCAACCCCGGCAATTCTTCTGGAAATACATCCAAGAACTCTCGCACTACCGGTACTTGAGTCGGTGAGAGTACTGCTTTCGTGGTATCCTTGACCAAAGCCAAATACCCTTTACATCCCTTTGCAAGTAACTTGGATGCCTTCAAAGCCGAGATCAAGCTTGGATATGGTGCAGCTCCGTCACCCCGTATCACAAAAGGCTCCTCCTTTGGCATATTGAACTTCAAACATTTAGCCCTGCAGTCCACAACCGCATGGCAAGACGACAACCAATCCATTCCGAGGATTTCATCAAGATCAACCATACACAACAACCGAAGGTCTACCACAGTCTCATGACCATAGACCTCCACAATGCAAGACTTGTGCACATACTCTACTTGTACCGATTCTCCCATTGGAGTAGAGACCAGTACTGTTTCTTTCATTCTAGACGGACTTTTCTTGAATTTAGAAGCAAATGCATGCGACACATAGGAATGAGTGGAGCCGGAATCAAACAGAACTCGTGCTTCAAGAGAGCAAACAATAAGGGTACCTGTCATAACCGCATTCGATGTATGAGCGTCTTGATGAGAAATTGCAAATACCCACGCTTGTCCTCCACTTACTGCCCCTGGCCCTCTGCCACTAGATCCTGCACCATGACCTCTAGCTGCACCTGTAATTGCTGTCTGTGGTGGTACAGTTCTTATTCGTGGGGCTGAAATAGGTGTACCCCTCGACGTTGGATTACTTCTCACACTTGTACCCACTTTTCTCTTTGGACATTCTCTAGCCATATGGCGCACCTGGCCGCAGTTGTAACATACACCTGTCAGTCTCCGACAAACACAAAAATGATACCTGCCACACGTCGCACACTGGGGTCTTGTTTTATCGGCATTTCCACCCCCTTGCACTCTCTGTCCCCCTTGAATATTACCTCTTGTACCTGTTTCATGGGTGGTAGTTGAGGATTGTCCTCCTGCGAACCCTGAGTATCCTGCTCCTCCACCTGTTGTCTTCATCTTCTTACTTCCACCTCCTTGGTTATCATTGCCTGTAATTAGCTTGACTTTGGGATCAACAGAAGTCCCATACCTCTTCCTGGTCTCGATCATTCTGGCACAGTCTGCGGCTTGAGCTAAAGTCTCAAATTGTCTTCTCTGGGGTAGCAAAGCAGTAAAGAACGGCTCCGTGAGTCGGTGTATGAATCTTTTGATCCTCGCCTCTTCATCAGGACTAACTCGGGTGAGAATTGAGACAGTTCCGTAAAAAGTAACTCATACTCCGTCACGGTCATGTTAGGCGTCATCCACAACTCCTCGAATTGTTGACGCTTTGCATCTTTGGTGCCTTCAGATAGAGACCGACCCAGGAATTCCCTCTGAAAATCTTCCCAGGTCATTGGTGCCATCCTTCTTGAATACCTCGTTTGTACGGACTCTATCCATACTCTAGCGGATCCCCTCATTTGAAATGAAGCCAACTCCACCAACTCATGCCCTGAGCACCTTAGCATGTCCTCCACCTACTGCCCGTGGCCCTCTGCCACTAGATCCTGCACCACGACCTCTAGCTGCACCTGTAATTGCTGTCTGTGGTGGTACAGTTCTTATTCGTGGGGCTGAAATAGGTGTACCCCTCGACGTTGGATTACTTCTCACACTTGTACCCACTTTTCTCTTTGGACATTCTCTAGCCATATGGCCCACCTGGCCGTAGTTGTAACATACACCTGTCAGTCTCCGACACACACAAAAATGATACCTGCCACACGTCGCACACTGGGGTCTTGTTTTATCGGCATTTCCACCCCCTTGCACTCTCTGTCCCCCTTGAATATTACCTCTTGTACCTGTTTCATGGGTGGTAGTTGAGGATTGTCGTCCTGCGGACCCTGAGTATCCTGCTCCTCCACCTGTTGTCTTCATCTTCTTACTTCCACCTCCTTGGTTATCACTGCCTGTAATTAGCTTGACTTTGGGATCAACAGAAGTCCCATACCTCTTCCTGGTCTCGATCATTCTGGCACAGTCTGCGGCTTGAGCTAAAGTCTCAAATTGTCTTCTCTGGGGTAGCAAAGCAGTAAAGAACGGCTCCGTGAGTCGGTGTATGAATCTTTTGATCCTCGCCTCTTCATCAGGACTAACTCGGGTGAGAATTGAGACAGTTCCGTAAAAAGTAACTCATACTCCGTCACGGTCATGTTAGGCGTCATCCACAACTCCTCGAATTGTTGACGCTTTGCATCTTTGGTGCCTTAAGATAGAAACCGACCCAGGAATTCCCTCTGAAAATCTTCCCAGGTCATTGGTGCCATCCTTCTTGAATACCTCGTTTGTACGGACTCTATCCATACTCTAGCAGCTCCCCTCAGTTGAAATGAAGCCAACTCCACCAACTCATGCCCTGAGCACCTTAGCATGTGCCCAATTCTGACTATGTCTCTCACAAAGTACTGCGGATCCTCTTTCTCACTAGTTCCGCAGAAAGTGGGTGGATGAAGCTTCAAAAATTTTGAAATTGGCAGCTCTCTGGGTGCTACCCGCGGCTCACGAGGCACAGCCTGCGATTGTTGCCATTCTCTGTCCTCTTCCTCAACAACCTCTATCTCTTGATTACTAGGAACTCTCTCTTCTTCTTCCTCGCCGACTACTAACCGGTGTACTTCTCTCTGTATTTGTCTCGTCATCTCTTCTCTTAATTCCTAAAATCCTGTCGTGAGCATTTCTGCCACAGAAGGTGCACCTGTCTCAACCTGAGGTTCCGGTGATTGCCTCCTCTCTTCTTCTCTCACTTGTGCTCTACCTTGACCACGAGCACGACCTTTACCTCGGCCTCGGGTACGTCCTCTACCTCAACCTCAGGTGGGCATTCCCTCCTCCCGAACTGATTCTCGATCAATTTCAGTAGGAGTTCTCCCTCCACCCCTAGACTGACTCATGATCGGTGGCATCCTTATACTGCACAAGGACCATACCTAATGAGTACACGTATATCAATGATATTTCATATCAAAGAGAATAGATAGAAAGACTGACACAATTTCCTGGGTACTTCCACAAGTGCCTTTTTACTCCCACGTTGTGCCCGGGTTCACAACGAGGCGTAAACCAATACCCGGTCATACCTATGGCTTCATACAGTTTAAAGATAACCTGGCTCTGATACCAAGTTTGTCACGACCCCCTATCAGAAGTCCGTGACCGGCATGTGAAGTAGGATTTCTCCTATCCCGTAAGCCTCTAATCCCTGATTTACATTTCCACATGTTTATAACCACCCTTTTCTAATACAAACAATATATATAATATATATGTATATGGCCATCCATTTCCGGTGACCTAAGAAGTTTGCAATCCACAGCTCGCTCAGCGCCGCTTCAGTCTATATATATACACATATTCACTCACACGTACATATAGTATACTTATTGATCACGCGCTTTAGGGCGGGTGATCTATCCTATTCACATGCGGAAGTCCTGTATACAGTCATACATATATTCAATCACATGCTTGCATATAGTTTACATATTGATCACACGCCTCAATGCGTGTGATCTATCCTATTCACATGCGGAAGCTATATTTTCGTACAATCAGGTATTCAGTCACACATATATATAATTTACATATTGATCACACGCCTCAAGGGGTGTGATCTATCCTAGTCGCTTGCGGAAGTCATATATATATATATATACACACATGATATATGCTATATCATAGCCTAAATTCCCAATACCAAGACCTAACTTTAATCTGTATGAAGCCGGCAATGCTAGAATTCAAGTATGATATATATTTATATATATATACACAGCAGATGTAACCGTACAAATGCTACGCCGAAAAAGGTTTTATATATATATATATACATCATGACATATGTACAAAACCAAAATACTACCGACGCGGACTAAGCGTGCGGTCTTCAGAGTTGTCCGCCTCCTTGCGAAGAAGTGGACGCGATCCCGACTCCTGAACCACTTGTATCTTAAACATGTAAACAGGGGGGGTGAGTCGAACAGACTCAGTGAGAAGCCCCCCCATCCCTGGCGTAGCAGCGGGTACCACTACAGTTGGGGGAAGGGAGCAACCACAACCACATGCGCATGAAATGGATTCGTATTATGATCTTTAACATGATCAAGCAATCAGAAAATCATATTCACAATTTAAAATCCTATTTCGTGCTTCTAACATATTTATTAATCCGCATGTAAATCAATCATAAACATATAACATATGGTTCCATAGTTAACTTATACTTGTGCACGTAGGCACTCACTTTCTGTCTCTCGCATTACGCTATGAGAAATACTGGCCCGAAGGCAATTTCATGTACGAACCTGGTTGATCACACCAGGAACTTTTTAACTCCAAGGCATGCTTAGAGTAATAGTTGGCAACTTGTCTGACCCCGGTTAAACCAAGGTAATGGCCACTATGTGGCATACTTACTGTTAACTGAATCCTGTCTGTCCGACCAGGATAACCGACTTGATCTACCCGAACTAACCTAAACAAGTTCAACTAACATATTCGACCTTGAAGGACGCCCTATTAATAACTAATTGAATATTACACGTGTGAATTAGCTAGGCCTAGTTTCCCTCTTTTCAATTATGCCACCCTCTCACTCACATTCAGCAACCTAGGTTCAGTTTTCCTCAACAAACCATACGAACAAGGTCTTAACGGTGACGATCGATGTGATTGGTTTCTAATATTACTGAACTCGTCGCATATGAAATTATGACTCAACGAGCCACAATAGCACATATACACCTTGAGATTAATCATATAAGCACATATACTATTGCACGTTGACTGCTTACTTGCAAATCATACACGTGTAACACAAATTTATTCATATAAATATATTCCATATATCAATTTGCACAAAATAGAGCAAACCACATTTTCCACGTAGTCATCCAACCCTGTGGGGCAGGGATGGGAGAGCCCCTCACCTCGTTGGCCCTCCTAATCAGTCCTCGGAGTGCCTGGAGCTCCAATTACCCTGTGGTGCCCTATACACATTATATTTAAGAAATTTAGAACGTGTAACTAAGCATCTACCATGCACGTGTCATGCTAATGCTTATGCACCCTCTAGATATTTTCCAAGAACTAATTAGTTAGTTCATTACGTCGTCTTATTTGCTCTTTCTAAAAGTTCAGAATGTCTCATATCCGACTTTCACACTTTCGAGCCATTTAGAACCTCTAATTTCTTAGGTTAGAGATTCCCACTTGTCTAAATTTCCCTTCATGTATTCAAACGGGTATTTAACTAATAAAAGAATTAAATTCACAGCTTAAAAAAGGCTTTAGTTTACTCATTCTACCGTCTCCCTTATTCGCCGAGTAAAAGCTTAATTACCACCTCTTTAATTATATATAATAATATAATTGGGTATAATTAGAGCCTTGGAACCAATTTAGCGGGTCTTAGGTGTCCACCACGGACTAGACCGAGGTGTTCAACCCACAGCACAACTCCTTACTGTACGGTAGCTTAGTATTTTGCCTCTTTTTCACCAGATTGGGTTCCGGTTGAGACAGCAAATGCTCGGGCTTTATTCCCTTAACTATTTCCAGCATTTATAACACCTATACTACTCTAATCAAAGCCTATTCATGCATTAAACCAACAAAATTTGAATTTATAGCCATTTTCTAGCTAAATTTTCCTAATTTCCATACCTGGTCAATTCCTATGGTTTATCTTCGATTCTGAACCTCCCTAAGCTTTCAATAACACCCACTGAGCTCATACTTAACCCCGAAATGCCTCGATTGGAAGTATTTGAAGAATTCCTAAAATACCCAAAATTGGAGAAATTGGGGTTTTGGGAGTTTGGGGCTTTCTCACCTTTAATCAATTGGATAGAAGGCTTGCTAAGGGTTGAAGATGACTCCGATCAGCGTTTTCGGTCACCGGCGCCGCCTCTCCGGCGTGAAACCGGCCAGAACCCGCCTTGTGGTGCTCTCCTCTTCTTCTCGGCTTCTCGCGTGGTGTGTGCGGCTCGCTGCTACTGCTTCTTATTTTGCTTCTGCTCTCTTCTCCTTTATTTTATTTAATATATGTTAATTAAATGGTTAGGGGGTCACGGCTGCCCCCCTGCATCTATCTTATCTATATATATATATATATATGGTTTTGGAGTTTTTGGTGTCACACAAGCAAAGTGTGACACCAAAAAAATAACTTTCCCCTCAACTTCCCAATAAATTACCAACTTCTCAATAAATCTATATCTATATTTATAGCTATAGTTTATAATTAAAAAATACAAAAAAAAATAATATGATTCAAGGATGTGGGAGAGAGAAAACAAGTATGATAGGTGGTTAGTAAAAAAATGGAGAAGTGCATAACTTCTCATTTTTTAATTTTTTTTTCTTTTAAGAATAAATTACATGTATGCACGTAGGTGCATGCGAAGCCTCAGCTATACATATATATATATTCTATATTTTGGGTGTGTGTGTAATGGGAGGGGGTCACGGTTGCCCCCCCTATATTTTATTATACATATATATATATATATATATATATATATATATATTGTTTTGCTTTTCATTTTCATTTTATTTTATATTTACTTTCCTTTTTTTTAATAAATAGAAAAACTTATTTACTTGTTATATCCTACTTCTTTCCAATCTTTTTAATCCCTTCATCTTCTAGGTCCTAAAAAGAATACTTAGATTTCTTATTTTTCTCCCCTTAATTTTATTTTATCTTTAATTTAATTTATTTTTCTTTCTGAAAGAAAAGTAAATTTAATAATAATTAAAATAACTAAATCCAAATATCTCGGATATTACAACTAATCTACGAAAACTGATTAAAAAAATGAATATCAAGTTTTCGAAACACTAATCGACGAAAGCTGATTAAAAAAAGAAAAATGAATATCAAGTTTTCGAAACACTTATCGACGAAAACTGATTAAAAAAAGAAAAATGAATATCAAGTTTTCGAAACACTAATCTACGAAAACTGACTAAAAAAATGAATATAAAGTTCTCTAAACACTAATCGACGAAAACTGATTAAAAAAAAAGAAAATTGAATATCAAGTTTTCGAAACACTTATCGGCGAAAACTGATTATGTTGGATATATTGGGGTCTTCGGGACTAAATATCCGCCCATGTGGGAGTCCGATCGGGTCGAGTGAGGATCTGTTGGAAATCTCACTGAGAGACGAACAAAACGACACCAAGACGACACTCATCGGAGGTCACACGAGCTCGCACTCGTGGCCCAAAGTGGGCTAGGTGATCATGATGGAAGCATGATATTTTGTTCATATTCCAAGTCCCACATTGCTTGCGTCAATGATGGGAGCTCTCTCATCCTCCTATAAATAGGAGTGACTCCACACCTTTCCAGTTGCTCATTCCATGTGTTGGAAAGGGGGGTCCCATTTGGGAAACCCCACATAGTATAATATTTCTCTTTATGTTTTGAGTCATTCTTCCACGCATCAGTCGTGGACATCTGACTCTACCTCTAGTAGGTAGAGTCGTCCGTTTGGTGTAGCCCTTTTCGGAGGTCATCGATTGGAGGTCTGCCCTGGTGGAGCAGAGGCACTAGCAAGATCCAAGGTCTTATCATTGGCGTCCAGGTTAGTAGCTTCCGCAATATTTATATTTATGCCTGGCTTATTTTCGGTTTTTCTTTTTGGTCCCTGGGTCGGGTCGGATCATGTGGATCCGGGCCATTCCCTACATTGGTATCAGAGCCAGGTTATGCTAGAGCTCTGTTCTCCAGAGATTTATGAACTGAAAAGGGTTAGAAACATGTTTATGGTTTGTATGATTTTTTATTTAAAACTTAGGAACATGCTTAGGTTCCCAGTTTTATTTAAATGTTTTAAATTTGATTTAAAACATGTGTTATATCATACATTGTAGGGTTGGGTCATATGACTTTTGAATTTAAATTATATGAGTTAATTTTTTAATTCAATATTGACTGGTAACCTATACCCTAAAACCTAAAAACATGTTTAGGATCCCCTTTCAATATTAAAGCCCCTAATTTGCATGCATGTATATATTATTTAAGGTATGTGTACCCTACGAATTAAATATATACATGTGGATGTATGATGCTGTTTTGGGAAGGAAAGGGGCAAGGTTGACCGGCATTGATCGGTAAACAGGCTGCCGACGGTGGCCGGCCGGCGGAGGTTCGACAGCCGGTCGGCGGTGTCGCCGGCAGAGGTCCGTTGACCGCCGCCGCCCGCAGGGTCGCCGGTGCCGGCTGAGGTTCGGCAACCTCCGCCGCCGAGGTGGCCGGTGCTGGCAGAGGTCCGGCAACCTCCGCCGCCGCAGTTGTCGGTGACGGCGGAGGTCCAGCAACTTCTGCCGCCGGTGACCGGCCGGCGATTCTCCGGCAACCATCACCGCCGATGACGGAGGCCGGTGGTACACCGGAAACCGCCGCCGCCGCCGCCAGTGGTCGGTCGGCGGTAGGCCGGCGCCGTTGACTATCGGAGGTCAACAGTTGACCGTTGACTGGTCAACAGTTCTCCGTTTTAGCTCCGATTTCGACGATTTTTGAGTCGTTGTTCTTGTTTTCGAGAGACGAATACAAATATGGGAAGAGATTAAGGTGAATTGGAGTCTAAAGAGTGGCTATGACCATCTCTTGACTCATTCACATACACAACGAGAGAGGAGATTTAAGCGGTTTGTGATCGTTTAAATTATCTTAAGCGTTTTGCTCGAGTGGGAGCTAGGGGTAGCATGTGGCAAACCCATAACTCGATGTAAATGCTTATCCACGTGGGAATTTAAATAGTAAGTGACTATTTAAATTATTGTAAGCGTTGTAATCAAGTGGAAGTTCGAGGTCGTGCCTGTGGTGACTCGATGTGACTATTCTATGAAAATTGTTGAGTCAAGCAGAGAAAAGTGTACATATATAGGCTCTCTGTGTGATGAGGGTGGTTGACCCTACTTCTCGAATGCAGAGACTGACTATATCTACACTCGTCTTGCGTTGATTACAATTTTCCAGAGTTGTGTGTTGTGTAATAAGAAGCTGTGTAATTAGTGTTAGCGTTTAGGATTGACTGATAGTATAACTACAAAACTTGTAAACGTAGATTACATTATCGAGACTGGTTTGGTGACACTATGGCCACCAAACTGAGGTAACTTACAATCAAGTTTGATGACTCCAAGATGCGCTTTGATAGTGGAGACGCATTTAAGGGAGAAATCAAAAATGATTTGCGTGTATGAGTAAACCTGAAAACTCCCCACTAGCAAACAGTAAGTTCAAACTGTTGATAGATCTCTTCCCTCCTATTGGGAGAGCATGTAGGTCATTATGACCTTCACTAATACCATCAATTTTCTTGATGATATTAAAACAACACCTAGTGCTCAAAGATTGGTGGCATAAGGCTACGAAATCTATCGAGCACGTAGCCTAAGTGGCTAAAGTTACTTAGAGCTCAGGCTCCAAGAACAAGGACAATGGGTCCAAGAGATGTGGTGCTAGGAAGAGAAAGGTAAGTGTAAGGTAAGTAGCCTCAATTCAAAGGAAAAGCAAGAGAGGAAAAGAGATTTTGGCCAAGGTCAAATGTTGCTTGTGCCATTCCATAAGGCACTATGCGCAAAAATTGTTTGCAACAATCATTTTCCTCTCACCCATGAACATTGGTTCATGGAGTTCTGTCCTCTGCCCAATGGGAGCGGAAGTATACTCGTGGGAACAAAGCATGATTAAAGTTAAGAGGTTGGGTAGCTACAAAACAAAGTTGCGTAGTGGCCACTCTTTATCTTTATATATGTTTTGTGTTCTAGATACTGAACGGAACTTATTATAAGCTGTTTTTCCGTGAGAGAACTTAGGATATAATGTGATCTACATGTTTATCATGACTCCTTAGAGTTAGTTCTGATTTTATGACAATGGTTGTGTTGTGATGAACTTTGAATTACATTCCCGTAATTCAACTAGTTGCTTTGTTATGTCTTCCTCTGTGGTTGATACACCTATTTAGCAAGTGCGTGTGGGACGCAATTACGTATTAGCAAAGGAGAATTTGTAAGGACAAATTCCCAATGCTAGTTTGTAAACATTGCCTTACAGACAAGGCAACCTGAGAATCATTCAGTCATGAAATCAGAAAACCCGCTTTCATCAAATTAGTCCACTTGGACATCAGCGGTCCAATAGGCGTGAGGGCAAGGCAAGTGGCCCATTATTTTTTCACAATAAATGATAAAATTGGGATAGTTAGAAAACTAACTATTCCACAGCAAAATGAGTTGCTCCTAGAGTTGGTTAAGTTGATAATGACTCATGTGAATGTTCCCATAGGGGAGATGCTTTGCCAATAGTCACTTTCGTACTTAACCATATGCCCTTTTCAAATTATGTGAGTGACTCCTTATAAGTTCTAGTTAGGTAAAAGACCTGATTAGAGTATGCTGAGACCATGAGGGTATACATCATACTTGATCCTTCCTATGAGTATGGGAAGCTTGACCCTAGAGGCAAGTAGCGTGTCTTGGTAAGATAGCTTGGTCACTCAAAAGGATGCGTCTTCATTAGCGAGAATGAAGACACACCGGTCACATAATTTGAGTCTAAGGATGTAGTGGTCCTTAAGACAAACTTTTCTAGAGCAAGGGAGACGAATTTTGGGATGTGCATCTTTATTGAAAGAAGGTGGACCTGCAACACGTTGAGAGAAGCGTATAGACGCATCTCCAGTTGCTGAGTCCAGTGGGAGTAATGCTTACGAGGAGCATATCTTCCACGAAGCACAATCCAAGAGGAGTACTAAATTATTAAGTAGAGTCTTTGATAGTTCAAAAGGCTCTCTCCGGCCCTACTAGTAAAAGTTGGACTAAAACGATAGAAGAAGAAAAGACGAAGTCTATAAGGACATACCAAGTATAAGGCTTGGTGGCTCTGCCCCGCGTCAAAAGGCATTTTGAGAACAATTGTGCTCTCAAAAGTTAAGGGAGGTAGATTGGTCAATCGACCACTACTAAGCACATTAAGCAGTGAAGAAGTACACACAACAAGAAGGTATCGACTGTGACGAAACCTTCTCATTTGTTGTGTGGTTAGAGTCTGATTCTAGCTTTGGTCACCAGTTTAAGACTAGGAGTACATCGATTAGAATGTCAAGACCGCTTTCTTGTATGGCAAACTAGGTGAAGGGATCTATGTGCAAGAGCACATAGGTCTCATGGCAAAAGGCCAGGACCGCAAAGTATGTCGTCTTCAGGGATTTGTCAAGATCTCACATATTCATCTAGACTCGTGGTAATTGACCACTTAGTCCATTTCAAGAAAGCTGAGAGTATTTAATACCCTCACACTGTACTTAGAAGACATATGGCTAGCTAGAAACGGCACAGAGGCTGCTTTAGCCACTTAAGAATGGCTATCCTTTCATCTTTTAAGATAAAGGAAATGGTTTAGACAGTAGGAGTCAAGATTCATGGAGAATGCTCTAAGAATCGACTGACTCTGTGACAAGAATCCTATGAAGAAGAGATTCTTGACGGATTCCATTTGAGGGGACTTAAACCCGAGTGATGTGCTAGTAGTAAGAGGCAAGAGTTTGAGTCTTGCTACACGTCTTTAGACTAAGTCAGAGATGGAGTCATTGGATAGTATTTTGATACATGTAGTTGGTAGCTTAAAGTACAATGAGGAGTGTACTCGCTCCAACGTACTTTTTGTAGTCGGCTTTGTGAGCTGTTATCAATCAAACCTGGGTCAGACACACTGTTTAGAGTGTTCTGAGGTACTTGTAGGACGCTGCTGACAATCTGTTGCTTTCATCATATTAGTGACCTGCAAACGGCGGGCCAAACATTGATGTCGATTGGGTAAGAGACTTGGATGAGAGGACATCCACGTTTTGGTGTGCTTTGCTTAGCACTTGAACCATCTTGCAGAGAAGCAAGTAAGGATTATGCATTTCTCTATCCACTAGGGACATAGAGTTCATTGCATTATCATCAGCAGTACAGGGCAGTTTGGATTGGAAGATCTAAAGTCACTTATAGATCGCAGAAAGAGCTGTTGACCTAGTGACATTGATCTCATCAAGTCAAACAACTATGGTTTACACCAAAGAAAGCCTAAGTACCACAAGAGAACGCAACATAACTTTGTATGAGACATCGTTACACAGTAGTTAACTACCCTGTTGTGTCAGTCTAAGCATCAAGTGATCGGAGAGAGGGTCCTCACAGTATGACCTGTGATAGAGCATTGGCTCTATACCCCTCACGGACCCGCATTGGTGGGTTGGCTGTATAGAGATACAAGCCATAAAACAAGTGTTTTGGATACACTGGATTGCTTAGAACCAGGGTGATTTATGAGGACAAACTTTGTGAGAGCTTTATTTCTTGATCATAAGTAAAGTGTGATGCCTAGGCTTACCTTTATTTTGTGTGGATCAAGAAATAGAAGTACTTATTACACAATATATGAAGTATGTCGTACAGGCTTGGGAGGTTGGCTCTCTCACACGAGCAATCGCCTTGGACACGCAAGTGGTGTGGGCCAAGATGAGACTTAGGTGCTTTTTCCTTGAACACCAAAATGGGATATAGTGTGAATATCTAAAGGCAGCTGAAAAGCGCCGAGTGTTGGACAGGAAAACGCCACTGAGAATTGATAAGTCGCCCTAGTAAGAGTACTAGGATGAGATCCACTAAGATGATGAGGTCTTATGATCGAATTATGAATTCCCGCTATTCATAATGCCTGTAGCCAGATGTGAGTGCTCCACTTGGCGCTATGTGAAGCGAGCGAAGTGTGGTAGCAAACTCAGGTTAGATTCTAAGTGAGTTTGGACTAAGGTCTGTGTGGTGTAAGTGATTGAGGATCAAAATCGACATACGCTCGAGAACACCACAACGTGCGTTTCATACTGCATGTGCTTTAAGTACCGCAAGGGAAGCATGTGAAAGAATCCCTGCTTCAATGCTGTGTGAGTCCCTGAAAGGATGCATCAATGCTTTCAAAGGGTACCCTTATGCACTTTGACTCTGTCATGAAGAGATAAGGTAGTGCTTGCTACTTTGATATCTTTCCAAGAGGCTATGGAAAAATACGGCCTGATGGAAGACTGTCAAGAAAGCAGCTATCTTTGATTGAACTGATAAGAGTCGAAAGGAAGATTGTGTTGACATATGCATGTGTGATAGTATCCTGAGGTCGACCCATTATGTGATCCCTTTGAGGTTCTCATGGATGTGGATACCTATCGCAACTGAGTGTGGCTGAAGTCCTAGTCTTATTGTAGACTTAAAGGGATTGGACTAGCCATGTATATGAACACGTCTAGGGAACCCATGGCACTATTTTTCGATGAGACATGTGGTCACATCATCAGACACTTGGGTTGTAGCATCACTTATAGCTGGGTCGTAACAGGCTTCTAGTATAAGGCTCCCACATATCGTGCCAAGCGGTCACGACTGACACGGATTATGAAAGTAGACAACAAGAGAAAGAGAAATAGATAAGTCCTTTGTGATAAGGTTAGTCATGGGCCTCCCACCATGTGCGAGTGGGAGTATGTTGGATATATTGGGGTCTTCGGGACTAAATATCCGCCCATGTGGGAGTCCGATCGGGTCGAGTGAGGATCTGTTGGAAATCTCACTGAGAGACGAACAAAACGACACCAAGATAACACTCATCGGAGGTCACACGAGCTCGCACTCGTGGCCCAAAGTGGGCTAGGTGATCATGATGGAAGCATGACATTTTGTTCGTATTCCAAGTCCCACATTGCTTGCGTCAATGATGGGAGCTCTCTCATCCTCCTATAAATAGGAGTGACTCCACACCTTTCCAGTTGCTCATTCCATGTGTTGGAAAGGGGGGTCCCATTTGGGAAACCCCACATAGTATAATATTTCTCTTTCTCTTTTGAGTCATTCTTCCGCGCATCAGTCATGGACATGTGACTCTACCTCTAGTAGGTAGAGTCCTCCGTTTGGTGCGGCCCTTTTCGGAGGTCATCGATTGGAGGTCAACCCTGGTGGAGCAGAGGCACTAGCAAGATCCAAGGTCTTAGCATTGGCGTCCAGGTTAGTAGCTTCCGGAATATTTATATTTATGCCTGGCTTATTTTCGGTTTTTATTTTTGGTCCCTGGGTCGGGTCGGATCATGTGGATCCGGGCCATTCCTTACAGATTAAAAAAAGAAGAATGAATATCAAGTTTTCGAAACACTTATCTGCCAAAACTGATTAAAAAAAGAAAAATGAATATCAAGTTTTCGAAACAATAATCTACGAAAACTGATTAAAAAAAATAAAAATGAATATAAAGTTTTCGAAACATTCATCGGCGAAAACTGATAAAAAAAGAAAAATGAATATCAAGTTTTCAAAACACTAATCTACGAAAACTAATTACAAAAAATAAAAATGAATATAAAGTTTTCGAAACACTCATCGGCGATAATTGATTAAAAAAGAAAAATGAATATCAAGTTTTCGAAAGACTCATCGACAAAAAATGATTAAAAAAAGAAAAATGAATATCAAGTTTTCGAAACACTCATAGGCGAAAATTGATTAAAAAAGAAAAATGAATATCAAGTTTTCGAAAGACTCATCGACAAAAAATGATTAAAAAAAGAAAAATGAATATCAAGTTTTCGAAACACTCATTAGCTAAAACTTACTAAAAAAAGAAAAATGAATATCAAGTTTTCGAAACACTCATTTGCGAAAACTGATGAAAAAATGAATATAAAGTTTTCGAAACACTGATCTACGAAAACTGATTAAAAAGAAAAAAGAAAAATGAATATCAAGTTTTCGAAACACTAATCGTTGAAAACTGATTTAAAAAAGAAAAATGAATATCAAGTTTTCGAAACACTAATCGACGAAAACAGATTAAAAAAAGAAAAATGAATATCAAGTTTTCGAAAAACTTATCGGCGAAAACTGATTTGTAATACCCCAGAAAATTTTGAGGATTAAAGAATAATTTATTTCGGGTCTAGGAATTAAAACTTAAAAAAAAGAATATAGAAAATGTATGAAAGTTAGAAGAAACCGGAAAGGAATATTTTTCGAAGATTGTAATACCCGAGGGGTATTTTTGGAATCAAGTCAAATATATAGTAAAACTTAGAATGGTCATCATTTGGAGTTAGATTGTAAGAAAAAGAAAACACAAATAAATAATATATAAACAAGTAAATAAATAGAAAAATGTATATATATATATATATATATATATATATATATATATATATATATATATAAATAAATAATCTTAATTAAGAAATAATGCGATAATATGAAGTTGGTAGATTTTTGAGGTTGAGGTTGGACATTTTGACTAAATAAAATAAAAATAATATTTTTGGAATGAAATAAGATTTTGGGTTATTATTAAAATTTTAATTAATTTAGATTTGAGAATTTAAGAAATTAAAATAAATAATAAATTCAAATAGAAAAATATAAATTGGGTGAAATATGAATCATATGAATTATTTCGAGCTTATAGTTTAAATTTGAGATTTTTTCAAAAATAAAAGTTGTACCGGGTAGAAAATTCTTATCTGTTCGAGACTTAGTGACAGGTATTTTTAATAGGTCTATGATTACCAAAAAATTTCTAAACTTTCCTATTCTTACCCAACAATAAATCTAGATGAGAAAATCCAATCAAAACTCTATTTTACCATATCCCAAAACAAAGTCAAATATCTAAATTTTCTTTAAACCCAAATTGCAATTTAAGAACAAGTCAGACCACGCCTCTTCTTCCTATCTTCTTTCTTCTTCCTCTCTTCTTCTCCATTCCTCATTCACTCTAGGGCATCAAGAACAAATTGAAGGATCCACTCACTTCCATCAAATTTCTTGGTTCCTCCCATCAATTCAATGCCTCATCAAGCTCCCTCCACCATTGTTAAGCATTAACAAGTTTGGGCAACCTCCATGGATTTCCAAATTCGGACTTCCCCAAAGGTAAGCATCAAAATCCTGTTTTCACCTCTTAAATCATAGGTTTCTTGATGGGAATGAGTTACCTATCAATAATATATCACCTTAGGAACATTTTTGAACATAGAGATCACCCAAATATTGAGTTCTATGGAGATTTCTACCCTAGGGTTTCTATCCTACGAATTTTGGCAAAATTTATGGAATTTATAAATTTTCTTAAACTTGATGGCATGTATGTACTTCAAATGAATTATTTAGGTATTCTAAATGATTTGTATGAATGCCCAATAATTGGAATAATGATATGTGAACATTTGGTGAAAATGAGAACTTTTCATATTTGGAAAATTCTCCATTGATGGAGGTTGGAGAGTGAACAAGTTTGTAAACTTGTTTATTTATGCATTAATTGAGTTGAACTAAAAGAGAACACCAAATGATGACCATAGGCCAAGTAAATGAACTTAGGGGTTGGATAAAATGTAAGAAGTCATAAGAAAAGAAATTAGGAAATTGTATGAAATTTGATATCGATTGAATTGGTTGTATGTGATAGGGTTCAAGTACTTCCTTGGAGACCAGAGTGCTCAAAGGGAATGCTAAGTGAAGCGGCGAAAGTGAGGGCTCTTTCATCTCTGCTCCTAGGGTTGTATGCCTATGTGGATTACATGAGTATGTATATTCTTTGCTTGTCTGGTATGTGTTAGCTAGAGATATAGAATGCTAAAAGAATGAAAGAATTAGAAAATAGGTTGTGGAAAGTAGCTTGGATAGGAAGACATAGGAGTAGAGAATAATTGTTTGCTATGATTGGTGTGTTACAAATCCAACTCATACACTCCGGAGGCATGATGAGTATTTTATTAAATCTTTTCCACGACGGTGGTAAGAGTCCTTGTACGGAAGGGCTAAACTTTATTTTGAAAACTCGTCACGACGGTGACTTAAATTAAAATCATGCAAAGGGAGTTATTGGTGGGTTTCGGATTTGATTGTGCTAGCAATGTGAGACATCGACTAGAACAACGTCAGATGGCACTTGAGACCTCAGTTTTATAATCACCATGACGATGGTCATTGCCCTATCCTGGCAATAGGGTCAGAAAGGATTTATATTGCTATGACGATAGCTTGAGGCTCAGAGAGTGCATCTGGACGGGTATGAGTTATATCCTATTGAGGATACTTGTACATATTAATAAGGAGAAGAATTGTTGATCCTTTGGGAAAGATACAAAGAATCCTATTAATATGTGAGACTAAGGTAAGGAGACACGGGAGGAACCTACGGGTGAACCGTGAGCCTAGCCTAGTAAAAGAGAAATCATCCTGTGGAGTTGGTCCAGGGTGTGTCAGTGGCCATGCTTCGAGACGTCGTGTCGTGCCCACCATGTGGCCTGGTTGGGTAATGGACGAGTGGGCTCAAGTTATTGCCCCGCAGCAAGGGGTCAGGACGTGCCACTTGGTGGCTATGCGTCAGTTGTTTGATAGATAGAGATTGATTGTGTTTGATTAATAGAATTGTCACGAGGTAACCGGTACCCAAGTGAATGGGTTAAGTATTGTTTGATTAACAGAATTGTCACGAGGTGACCAGTACCCAAGTGAATGGGTTAAGTATGTTTTGCCACGTGGTGGCCTGCAACCCGAGTGCATGAGTTCGAAGTGGGAAAGCCACGTAGTGGCTAGTAGATACCCCAGAGTTCGGGAGATTAAGTAGATGTATGTTTAACATGTGTGTGTATGTACAAATTGCCTGTGTTTGCATATAATTGCTGATTATGCAACATAGTGGTAACGTACAGGATTACGTCACCGCACGTCTTGTTTGATTCAGACAGCTGAAACGTGAAAAGACCGGTAAGTAAAAGCCGGCACTATATGTTACATGTTTACTTGCTGATTGATGACGTGGAATAAACTGCTGCATGTTTACAGTTATTAAATGCATGTGAGTGTTTGGGTGAAATTTCTGTTGTTGTGTGGTCGCCAAGAATGTATGCTAATTAACAGTAACCAGTTGTTTTTGCATGTGGTTGTGTATGACTCCCAATCCCAGCGCCATGGTACCCGCCTTGCGCCGGGGATGGGAGAGTTCTCACTGAGTCGCATGGTTAAGACTCACACCTCATTTTTTACAAGTGGAAGAAGTCTCGGTGGAACGAGGGACAAGGAAAACTTTCCAAGACCCTGTTGAATTATGGCATTTTACCTCCAATAGTTTGTTATTTTTTTAAATTCAAATAAGAAATCTTTCAAGATTTTTGCTGTTAGGTTATTTATTTTTATTAACATTAATATTTCTTATTATCTTTAGTTTTTATATTTAAATTAGATGGCCCACAAAATTAGAGAGTTTGTTATTTACAATCTCTATGTATAAATCAAGTATGAATCATGAATGAGAATGTAATCAGCTTTTAACCTACTTTGAATTCTCTCCATCTCTCTCTATTTCCCTTCTAAAATTTTTAAAAAACCAACAAGTGGTATCAGAGCCATAGTTGATCTTTCGGGATCTAACATTTTTTTTCAACCTACAAACAAATGGCATCTAGTAACCAAACTCTAAATCCTCCTATTATCCTCACCGGTCAAAATTATCACATTTGGTCGGTAAAGATGCAAACTTTTTTGGAAGCCTACGACCTTTGGGAAACCGTGACTGAAGACACACCAATACCTCCTCTTCGAGAAAATCCTACCTCGGCCCAAATCAAATCTCATAACGAAGAGAAGGCAAAGAAATCCAAAGCCAAGTCACTTATTCAAAATTTAGTTGCTGATTCTGTGTTCTACAGAATTATGGCTTGTAGTACGGCAAAAGAGGCTTGGGAAAAATTGAAAGAAGAATATCAAGGCAATGATAGAATGCGTCAGATGCGAGTTTTGAATTTGAAAAGAGAATTTGAATCTTTGAACATGAAGGAGAACGAAATAATTAGTGAGTATGCTGACCGAATCTCTCTTATTGTTAATAATATTAGATTACTTGGTGAAGAATTTCCTGATAAAAGAATTGTAGAGAAAGTTCTTGTAACTCTTCCTGAGAGATTTGAATCCAAAATCTCCTCTCTTGAAGAGTCTAAGGACTTAAATAAAATATCATTAGGTGAACTAATGAGTGCTCTTCAAGCGCAAGAGCAAAGAAGGCAATTTCGAGAAGACAAAGTCATCGAAGGAGCTCTTTTTGCACAAACCAATGACAAAGGCAAGAGGAACAAAGACAAAATTGAAGGCAACAATGGTAAACAAAGGTATTCACCTTGTCAGCATTGCAAAAAATCCACACATCTAGAGAAACATTGTTGGTGGAGACCAGATGCCATATGTGGAAATTGCAAGCAAACAGGTCATGTTGCAAAGGTATGCAAATCCAAGAACCAAACTCAACATGCTCAAGTAGTTGAGTCTGAGATTCAAGAGGATGAACTATTTGTTGCCTCATGTTCTCAGAATATTATTTCCAACAACAATTGGCTTATTGATAGTGGATGCACTAATCATATGTCATATAATGATGCGATTTTCAAAGATCTTGACAGAAGTTTTAATTCCAAAGTGAAAATAGGAAATGGAGAATATCTGGATGTGAAAGGCAAAGGCACTGTTGAAATAAATACTTTTTCAGGTATTAAACTTATTACAAATGTTTTGTTTGTACCTGAACTAAGTCAAAATTTATTAAGTGTTTGTCAGATATTGGAGAAAGGATATTCTATTGAATTTAAAGGAAATTATTGTACCATCTTTGATGCTTATGGTGCTAAATTACTGAGCATAACAATGAAAAGTAAGAGATTTGCTATTGAATGGAATGAAGTTGAAGCCAATGTTCAGAATGTACCAAAAGCTACAATTGATGGTGAAGCAATTTTTAATGAAACTCTTGGAGAAACAAGAACTTTCCAAGATGTACACAAAAATTGCAATCTTGTTGCTTCAAAATTTTCAAGACAAGTGATACACCAATTTGGAGAAAAACACCACAGGAGGAGATTGATATTATTATTAAAAACAAAATTCAGCCATTGGAATTTTACTTTATTCAAGAAGTTGAACAATCTAAAGAAGCGATACTGGTTCACGGTCGGTCAAAGGATCAACTTTCTGATTTTCTTATGAAGGCTAGAAAAAATATTGAAGTCGGTCACCAAAATGCCAAGGAGGAGTGTTGAATTATGGCATTTTACCTCCAATAGTTTGTTATTTTTTTAAATTCAAATAAGAAATCTTTCAAGATTTTTGCTGTTAGGTTATTTATTTTTATTAACATTTATATTTCTTATTATCTTTAGTTTTTATATTTAAATTAGATGACCCACAAAATTAGAAAGTTTGTTATTTACAATCTCTATGTATAAATCAAGTATGAATCATGAATGAGAATGTAATCAGCTTTTAACCTACTTTGAATTCTCTCCATCTCTCTCTATTTCCAATCTAAAATTTTTAAAAAACCAACAGACCCACAACTTGTTCATGTGGGTGAATAAATTGTAATTGTAATTTAATTTACTTTATCGTTGTAGCATAAAGTAAAGGGTAGACGTACACAATTAGATTGTATTACTAAATCTAGAACTGTCAGCTTCACACACCTTAAAGATCAGGATTTATTTTACTGCGATACAGGGAAAACTTGTTTTCAAAATACATATATATATATATATATATATATATATATATATATGTTGCATGTGAATAGGATAGGCAACATCTTCGGATGTGTAGCTAGTACACATGTTACATATTATGTATGTTTCCAATATCTATATCCTGAAGCGGCACTGGCCGTGGATTTGCTTGCCTAGGATAGGCCACCATTTCGGTGTAGCCATGGTATTATACTTGTAATACCCGAGGATATTTAATTAGAATCATTGGTCTAATTTAATTAATTAATTTAAAATGTAGAAAATGAGATAAAAATACACACTATCCTACTGCATATTTTTTTTAAATACAAATTAGTTAAATCCTAATTTATATATATACATATATATACATATATATATATATGTAATATAAGAAGGGAATAAGAAAAGAAGAAAGAAAGAAAACCGTGAAGAAAGGAAAAGAGAGAAACAGAGCGTGAGGGAGGGGAAGACAAACGGAGAACGCTACGGAAACGAGAGAGAGCTGGGCGAGCAACGTCAATGGAAAATGCACGGGCTGAGCACGGTGGTGGCCAGAGTCGCGTCCACTGGAGCCGTAGTCGCCTTCGTTGTGCTAGAGAGAGAGAGAGTTCGGGCTAGAGAGAGAAACAAGAGGGAGAGAGCTTTCTCGCCGGAAAACTCACCGGAAAATGCCGTCTCTTCACCGGGGAAGGTAGCTGGGAGTCTTCTCTACTCCATATCGTCCTTCTAACCGGTTGAATCGAGGTGAGAAGTCCCGAAATTCTCAAACCCCAATTTTATCAATTTTAGGGATTTTTGGAAAGACCCCAATTGATTCAATCTGAGTGTTCTGGGTCCTAAATTGAAGTATATGCATGTTAGGAAGTGAGTTGGAAGCTTAGGAATCGGAACCAAATTGATGGAATTTATCCGGGTTGGAAAAAGTGTAGGAAAACATGGTTGTTAAGGTTTAAGGGTGTTGTGAAATGATTTGGGGTGCATTGAAAGGTTGAATAATAATTATATAATTGTTATAAATTATTGGAATGTACGAGGGATTAAAACCCGAGTAATTCCCGTCTCACCCGGAACCCCGTTCGGGGAAAAAGAGACAATTTTCTAATTTTACGCGTATTCGGGTATGTGTATTCATGTGTAGGTGAAGTGTTCAAGGTTAGTTTGATAAATGCAAAGCTTGGACAAGTAGGATTTATGACTCTCTTGAGCCATAAATTCAAGACTTGGGTAATGGAAGTTCTTATGGACACATAGAGGTGGAATTGGGTAACCTTGCATTCCCAAGTCAAAGCTTCCGAATAGTGTGATTAAGAAAGGGCTGAAAACGAATAGAAGCATGCTAGGTGTTCCGAAAACTAGTTGAGGGCATTCCAAGCCAACAACTAGTCTATGGAATTAATTAAAGAACATGAGCATTAGCATTACATGTACACGATAGTGGTTGAAATTGCAAGTTTCTGAATCTCTCAAGTATATGTGTATAGGGCACCATACTGTGAGTGGACTTTCGGGCGCACCGAGAGCCGATCAGAGGGGCCAACCAGGTGAGGGGCTTTCCTATCCTTGTCCTATAGGGTTGACTGCGGATATAGATATATGGTTTGCCTTCTTGCCTACTTGTAGGAATTTTATGATAGACAACATGCTATTGTTGTTCCTAAATTGTAATATATGTGATAACGTGCTGTATGTGTATATGTAAATTGTAAAAGCAATGGTGACTCAAGGAGCCTTAGATGAAAAGGAGGTCCTCGGGACCTATATGATATCGAGGGTAGGAACGAGTCCATTTTATTTATGAGGGTCTTGTGGTACTAGAAACAAACCTTATTGATTATTATCCGAAAAGTGTGGTTTTGTATGTAAATCCTTAAAGGAAATAAACATAGGTAACCTTGTTTTGAACCAAGAGTCCGGATTAGAAACCATTGGAAATCTAGAGTTGCCTAAGAAGAAGAGAAATCAGTAAGCAGTGGTCCATAGGGGTCATTATGGTACAACCTGGAAACCGAGTCGATCATGGATAGTCTGGGTAGATTGAGTCTGTTTGTCTTGAGTCAACCCACAAAAATACAAAGTATATGAGTACATCACATTGTGGTTATTGCCTTGCGTAAACCGAGGTCAGATGAGTCGCCGGCTATGCTCCAAGTGAAGTCTTAGGGTCAGATTATTGTTCCAAGTAAAGTCTTGGGGCCAGGGGTTCCTAGAATGATCAACTAGGTTCCCATATTGCTCACGTGAGATATTGCCTTCGGGCCAGATTCTCTCCTAACGGAGATATGCCTTCGGGCCAGTTTATGATTACGGTTAGTTGAATATGGATATCCACATGAAGTGGTATGTTAAACTATGATACGTTGTATGTGTGAATTTAAATGTATGTAGAACCGTGCTTTAAATTCTATATTGTGAATGTAATATTTGCTAATTGCCTAACCACTTAATATATGGAAATTTAAACCCGTTATATGCGTATGTGTTTTTGATTGGCTCCTCTTCCCCAGTTCTAGTGATACCCGCTACTACACCAGGGATGGGAAAGCCTCTCACTGAGTCTGTTTGACTCACCCCCAATGTTACATGTTACAGACACAGGTGGTATAGGCATTGGGAGCGCTTCCACTTCATCTCAGGGAGGCGGACAGACTTAGAGACCGCACGCATTGTTCGCGTGGGTAGTATTGATTTATGTATTTTGTCAGGATGTATATGTATATGATTCTTTTGGTATAACATTGTTTTGTACAGTTGCTATATGCATATATGTATATGTCACACTCTAGAACTGTCGGCTTCATACAGATTAAAGATTGGTCTTGTGGTTGGGAATATAGGTTATGATATGCTGAATATCATGTGTATATATATATATGAATGTGACTCCCGCATGTGAATAGGATAGATCACACGCACTGAGCGTGTGATCAATATGTAAATTTATATATATGTGTGACTGAATACTTGATTGTATGAAAATACAGCTTCCGCATGTGAATAGCATAGGTCACACGCATTGAGGCGTGTGATCAATATGTAAATTATATGCAGGTGTGTGATTGAATATATATATATACTTGACTGTACACAGGGATTCTGCATGTGAATAGGATAGATCACCCGCTCTGAAGCGCGTGATCAATATGTATATTATATGTACGTGTGATTGACTATGTGTATATGTATAGACTGAAGCGGCGTTGAGCGAGCCGTGGATTTCGTGCTACTTAGGTCACCGGATAGGGGTGGCCATATATACTAGATATTGTTTGTATTAGAAATGGGTAGTTATGCGTATACAGAAATCTCAATCAGGGATTAGAGGCTTTCGGGATAGGAGAAATCCTACCTCCCGTGCCGGTCGCGGACGCCCGATAGGGGGTCGTGACAAACTTGGTATCAGAGCCAGGTTACTTTAAACTGTATGAAGCCATAGGTATGACCGGGTGTCGGTTTACCCCTCTTTGTGTACCCGGGCACAACGTGGGAGTAAAAAGGCACTTGTGGAAGTACCCAGGAAAATTAATCAGCCTTTCTTTCATTTCCTTCTTAATCTATGATGGATTATGAAAATTCTTATCAGGTGACGTTCTTGTGCGGTACAGCGATGCACTAAGGCGTAAGGTGGGGTGGTAGTGACCCCAGGAACCTTAGCACGCCATAATAGGGAAAGGAGACATCCATGAAGGATGCTACCTAGACACAGACACATTTGGTTGCATTGTAGGCAGGAATGCGCTACAATGTGTGATTGTTTTGCAGTTGTTAAAAGAGACAATGCATCTGCTCTGTTAGTGCGCATTGTGTGCTATGGTATAGGCACAAGTTATTTGACTATAGTAGAGAATGCAAGTAGAATAGTGCCATGAATGGTAGTCTAGGCTAGAAATGGTTTATAAAGTAAACAGAAAAGAGGTGGTGTATGCCACAGTGTAGAAGTAGAAATCTACGGACTGGAAAATCAAGATACGCTATATGGAAGGGAAAAGTGGCCGAACCACATGCCGTAGAAATAGATGTTAAGAAGTAGAGGCATATGTAAACATGTAGAGCGTGACCATATGCCGAGCCGGAAATAGAGTAAATGGTAAGGCACAGGGAAGGAGCCTAGTCCAACCCTGCGCTCGATCCATGAACTACTAGTTCCTTAAGCAAACAAGGGGGAAAGGAAGGGATTAAGCCCAACCAAACTCTCTGGGGTGCTTAAGGAAGAGCATAAAGAGTGGGATATTGATCACATGAAAAATTTTTGTAAAAGTCTATTTGGTCTTTCCGGATGAGAGCTTCTGAAAGACCCTAAAATTTTTCTTGAAAATACAAGGGATAACCATTGGAAGGCAAATGTTCATGAAAACTCTTTCTCAATTTGTGTCATTCCAATTGGTTAAACCCTAACCATTTACGAAAACCTTAGGCGTCATTTTCTAAGAAATAAATTTGAATTAATTCCAAAACCCACAGGGTGCCTAAGAAAACTAACTCATGTGACCAATACCCTACCAAACAACAATCCTTTTACAGGTAAGCTGTATAAGGACGGTAGATGTAGTTGAGAAATCACTCGCTTGGAGTGATTAAAGTTAAGTAGACATCAAAAAGCACTAGAGAGTGCTAAGGTGCCAAGGGAGTATGCAGGTGAACCTAAGGGTTACCAACTAAGGGGTTGTATGGTGATAATGGACCCGAAAGTATTAGACCGGAGCAGGTCTAGAAGTGGAAACGGGCGTAGACCTTCGGGTACCGTCCAGAGTAAAGAAAGTGAGTGCTATTGCGATAGATAGCTCTCGAACGAGATAAAGTGAGAGATAAACCCCAAAGGGACTCGTGGAAGCCCGATGGGAGAGAAAGTATACAGGGATAAGTAGTCCCATAAGGGGGAATAGCGGAAGGACCCCATAGGATGAGAGTCAAGTAGGAGGTGGAGAACCAACTACTATCGTAAGTGCATGTATAGTACACATATCGTAGTGGACATAGCTAGGTAAGCTAGTTCCACAGGTTGGTGAACCGTAAATCCGTTAGTCTGAAGCCCGAGTATGGGTGGAGATTGAGTGGAAAAACCAAACGTATAAATGGCCATGGGGGTGCCATAAAGGGAAAATTAACCGTAAAGGACGATTAATCGAGAAGAAGAATGTAGTGAATAACGAGTATTGAGAAATACTCGAAGAAAGAGTACCACGTAGGTGCAAAATGAAAAGAAGAGAGTGATTACGAGAACGGAGTCGGGCGAGCATCGGGGGGTGCGAGCCAAATGAAAAAATAGGTATGTTACCATTGGTGGCGATTGGAACCCAACGGGTGACACACTTGCAAGAGGTGGTATACGTTCGTGAACGTATGCCGCACCGTTAGAAAGGAAAGAGTCAAACCGTGGAAGCGGATTCCGTTTGGTCAAGGGGAGTAGATCATGTCTAGAAAGCTTCATGCTGGAGTTAACAGATCAAATATTCCAATTAGGAATACAGGATTTAAGTGAGTTGAAGGATCTACACACGCAGTTATAGGAATTACTTGATAAGGGTTCCATCAGACCCAGTTTTTCACCTTGTGGTGCACCAGTTCTATTCGTGAAGAAGAAGGATGGAACTTTAACATTGGACATCGATTACCGAAAGTTGAATAAGGTAACGGTTTGAAATCACTACCCACTTCCAAGAATCGATGATCTGTTCGACCAGTTGCAAGGTGCTAAGAGGTTTTCAAAGATCGATTGGCGATCAGGGCATCATCAGCGGAAGATTACAAAAGAAGATGTGCCCAAGACTGCTTTTCGAACCCGATACGGCCATTATGAGTTTCTAGTCATCTCGTTCGGGCTAACCAATGCACCAACAGCTTTTATGGACATGATAAATCGAGTTTCAAGCCATTTCTAGACTGGTTTGTTATTGTATTCATAAATGACATTCTAGTTTATTCCAAGAATGCTGAGGAACATGCAGAGCATTTGAGACTAGCATTACAGAGGCGGAGAGAGGAGAAATTTTATGCTAAGTTTTTAAAATGCGAGTTTTGGCTTGATAAGGTTGCATTTCTCAGTAACGTGGTATCTTCAGAAGGAATCCACGTTGATCCGAGCAAGGTGGAGGCAGTGAAGAATTGGTCCCAGCCTACCTCAGTCACAGAAATTCACAGTTTTCTAGGTTTGGCTGGATATTATAGAAGATTTGTGCAGGACTTCTCTAAGGTTGCTGCACCTATGACTAAGTTGACTCAGAAAGGAGTGAAGTTTGTATGGGATGACAAGTGTGAGCAGAGTTTTCAGAAGCTCAAAGACAGTCTCACTACCGCTCTGGTGCTAACATTACCTGAAGGCACAGGAGGAGTGTTCGCTTTGAAGATATGGCGACACTACTTATACGGTGAGACTTGTGAAATTTATACAGACCACAAAAGCCTCAAATACATTTTCAAGCAGAAAGACTTGAACTTGAGACAACGTCGATGGTTGGAGTTGTTGAAAGACTACGACTGCACGATCTTGTATCATCCAGGAAAGGCCAATGTGGTAGCCGATACTCTGAGTCAGAAATCCATGGGCAGTCTTGCTCATATAAGTGAAGAAAGAAGACCATTGATTAGAGAACTACACGAGCTAGAGAAAATGGGAAATTAGTTTGAGATTGGAAGTTCTAACTCATTTCTAGCCCATTTGCAAGCTAAGTCCTCTTTGGTAGAAGAGGTGAAGGCTAGGCAAGATGAAGATACCGACCTCAAGCAAATCAGGGATACTGTAACTAAAGGGAAAGGGGACGACGTCCGATTCTCTATAGATGATTTTGGGATACTTCGGTTGGAGGGACTGTTGTGTGTCCCTATGGTTGATAATTTGAAAGAAAGAATTCTTGAAGAAGCACACCGGACAGCGTATACAATCCATCCGGGAGCTAATAAAATGTATCATGACCTGAAATAGTTGTACTGGTGGAATGGCATGAAAAAGGATGTCGCAAACTATGTAGCCAGATGTTTAGTGTGCCAGCAAATCAAGGCTGAACAGTAGAAGCCCGCCAGAACATTACAACAGATAGAGATACCTGAGTGGAAATGGGAGAGGATAACGATGGATTTTGTAACGGGGTTGCCAAGATCACAACGGGGATTCGATTCGGTTTGGGTAATAGTGGATCGCATGACTAAGTCCGCACACTTTCTGCCAGTTAAGACCACTTACGGAGTGAGTCAATATGCACATATGTACCTATCAGAAATCGTTAGATTGCACGGTGTGCCAGTGTCCATAATATCTGATAGGGGTCCACAGTTCACTTCCAGGTTTTGGAAGTCATTGCAGGAAGTGTTGGGAATTAGAATTGATCTGAGTACTGCGTTCCACCCACAGACCGACGGGCAATCAGAAAGAACCATTCAGATTCTTGAGGACATGCTTCGGGTGTGTATTATAGATTTCGGCGGAAGTTGGGAAAGGTATTTACCCTTGGCTGAGTTTGCGTACAATAACAGTTATCAAGCAAGTATCCAAATGGCACCTTTCGAGGCTCTATAAGGCCGTAGATACAGATCCCCGATTGGGTGGTTCGAGGTCGAAGAAGCTAGCCTAGTCGGCCCGGAATTGCTACAAGATGCCTTCCAGAAGGTAAAATGTATAAGGGAGAGATTGATGACGGCTCAGAGTAGGCAAAAGTCTTATGCAGACAATCGAAGGAGAGAACTGGAGTTTGCCGTTGGTGATCAGGTGTTCTTGAGAATATCACCGATGAGAGGCGTGATGCGGTTCGGTAAGAAGGGGAAGTTTCGTCCTCAATATATGGGACCGTTTGAAATTTTAGAACGAATTGGGAATGTAGCGTATCGGTTGGAATTGCCTACGGAATTGGAGGGGGTACTGTCTTTCATGTACCGATGCTTCGGAAGTATCTTCCCGATCCCTCGCACGTGATCCAATCGCAAGACGTGCAACTAACCGAAAATATGACGTACGATGAGGAGCCAGTGGAAATCTTAGATCGGCAGTTGAAGAAACTCAGAACGAAAGAGATTCTATTGGTTAAAGTTCTGTGGAGAAACCACTCGACCGAAGAAGCTACGTGGGAGGTCGAGGGTGAAATGCGCAGGACATATCCTCATCTATTTCGAGACTAAGGTTAGTATTTTGTTTGAAATTCAGGGACCGAATTTCTTAAGGGGGGAAGATTGTAATACCCAAGGATATTTAATTAGCATCATTGGTCTAATTTAATTAATTAATTTAAAATGTGGAAAATGAGATAAAAATACACACTATCCTACTGCATATTTTTTTTAAAATACAAATTAGTTAAATCCTAATTTATATATATATATATATATATATATATATATATATATATGTATATATATGTATATATATATGTATACATATGTATACATGTATACATATGTATACATATATATATATATATATATATTTCTTTTATTTTTTTCTTTTCTTTATTTATTAAACCAGATTTGTTTTTTTTAAAGGGTATGTATATATATTAAGTTATTATATATATATATATATATATATATATATATATATATATATATATATATATATATATATGTAATATAAGAAGGGAATAGGAAAAGAAGAAAGAGAGAAAACCGTGAAGAAAGGAAAAGAGAGAAACAGAGCGTGAGGGAGGGGAAGACAAACGGAGAACGCTACGGAAACGAGAGAGAGCTGGGCGAGCAACGTCAACGGAAAACGCACGGGCTGAGCACGGTGGTGGCCGGAGTCGCGTCCACCGGAGCCGTAGTCGCCTTCGTTGTGCTAGAGAGAGAGAGAGTTCGGGCTAGAGAGAGAACAAGAGGGAGAGAGCTTTCTCGCCGGAAAACTCACCGAAAAACGCCGTCTCTTCACCGGGGAAGGTAGCTGGGAGTCTCATCTACTCCATATCGTCCTTCTAACCGGTTGAATCGAGGTGAGAAGTCCTGAAACTCTCAAACCCCAAGTTTATCAATTTTAGGGATTTTTGGAAAGACCCCAATTGATTCAATCTGAGTGTTCTGGGTCCTAAATTGACGTATATGCATGTTAGGAAGTGAGTTGGAAGCTTAGGAACCGGAACCAAATTGATGGAATTTATCCGGGTTGGAAAAAGTGTAGGAAAATGTGGTTGTTAAGGTTTAAGGGTGTTGTGAAATGATTTGGGGTGCATTGAAAGGTTGCATGATAATTATATAATTGTTAAAAATTATTGGAATGTACGAGGGATTAAAACCCGAGTAATTCCCGTCTTACCCGGAACCCCGTTCGGGGAAAAAGAGACAATTTTCTAATTTTACGCGTATTCGGGTATGTGTATTCATGTGTAGGTGAAGTGTTCAAGGTTAGTTTGATAAATGCAAAGCTTGGACAAGTAGGATTTATGACTTTCTTGAGCCATAAATTCAAGACTTGGGTAATGGAAGTTCTTATGGACACATAGAGGTGGAATTGGGTAACCTTGCATTCCCAAGTCAAAGCTTCCGAATAGTGTGATTAAGAAAGGGCTGAAAACGAATAGAAGCATGCTAGGTGTTCCGAAAACTAGTTGAGGGCATTCCAAGCCAACAACTAGTCTATGGAATTAATTAGAAAGTACATGAGCATTAGCATTACATGTACACGATAGTGGTTGAAATTGCAAGTTTCTGAATCTCTCAAGTATATGTGTATAGGGCACCATACTGTGAGTGGACTTTCGGGCGCACCGAGAGCCGATCAGAGGGGCCAACCAGGGGAGGGGCTTTCCTACCCTTGTCCTATAGGGTTGACTGCGGATATGGATATATGGTTTGCCTTCTTGCCTACTTGTAGGAATTTTATGATAGATAACATGCTATTGTTGTTCCTAAATTGTAATATATGTGATAACGTGCTGTATGTGTCTATGTAAATTGTAAAAGCAATGGTGGCTCAAGGAGCCTTATATGGAAAGAAGGTCCTCGGGACCTATATGATATCGGGGGTAGGATCGAGTCCATTTTATTTATGAGGGTCTTGTGGTACTAGAAACAAACCTTATTGATTATTATCCGAAAAGTGTGGTTTTGTATGTAAATCCTTAAAGGAAATAAACATAGGTAACCTTGTTTTGAACCAAGAGTCCGGATTAGAAACCATTGGAAATCTAGAGTTTCCTAAGAAGAAGAGAAATGAGTAAGCAGGGGTGCATAGGGGTCATTATGGTACAACCTGGAAACCGAGTCGATCATGGATAGTCTGGGTAGATTGAGTCTGTTAGTCTTGAGTCAACCCACAGAAATACAAAGTATATGAGTACACCACATTGTGGCTATTGCCTTGGGTAAACCGAGGTCAGATGAGTCGCCGGCTATGCTCCAAGTGAAGTCTTGGGGTCAGATTATTGTTCCAAGTAAAGTCTTGGGGCCAGGGGTTCTTAGAATGATCAACTAGGTTCCCATATTGCTCATGTGAGATATTGCCTTCGGGCTAGATTCTCTCCTAACAGAGATATTGCCTTCGGGCCAGATTCTCTCCTAACGGAGATATTGCCTTCGGGCCAGATTCTCTCCTAACGGAGATATGCCTTCGGGCCAGTTTATGATCACGGTTAGTTGAATATGGATATCCACATGAAGTGGTATGTTAAACTATGATACGTTGTATGTGTGAATTTAAATGTATGTAGAACCATGCTTTAAATTCTATATTGTGAATGTAATATTTGCTAATTGCCTGACCACTTAATATATGGAAATTTAAACCCGTTATATGCGTATGTGTTTGTGATTGGCTCCTCTTCCCCAGTTGTAGTGGTACCCGCTACTACACCAGGGATGGGAAAGCCTCTCACTGAGTCTGTTTGACTCACCCCAATGTTACATGTTACAGACACAGGTGGTATAGGCATCGGGAGCGCTTCCACTTCATCTCAGGGAGGCGGACAGACTTAGAGACCACACGCATTGTTCGCATGGGTAGTATTGATATATGTATTTTGTCAGGATGTATATGTATATGATTCTTTTGGTATAGCATTGTTTTGTACAGTTGCTATATGCATATATGTATATGTCACACTCTAGAACTGTCGGCTTCATACAGATTAAAGATTGGTCTTGTGGTTGGGAATATAGGTTTTGATATGCTGAATATCATGTGTATATATATATATGAATGTGATTCCCGCATGTGAATAGGATAGGTCACACGCACTGAGCGTGTGGTCAATATGTAAATTTATATATATGTGTGACTGAATACTTGATTGTATGAAAATACAGCTTCCGCATGTGAATAGGATAGGTCACACGCATTGAGGCGTGTGATCAATATGTAAATTATATGCAGGTCTGTGATTGAATATATATATATACTTGACTGTACACAGGGATTCTGCATGTGAATAGGATAGATCATCCGCCCTGAAGCACGTGATCAATATGTATATTATATGTACGTGTGATTGACTATGTGTATATGTATAGACTGAAGCGGCGTTGAGCGAGCCGTGGATTGTGTGCTACTTAGGTCACCGGATAGGTGTGGCCATATATTCTAGATATTGTTTGTATTAGAAATGGGTAGTTATGCGTATACAGAAATGTCAATCAGGGATTAGAGGCTTACGGGATAGGAGAAATCCTACTTCCCGTGCCGGTCAAAGACGCCCGATAGGGGGTCGTGACAATACTGCGTGTGGATGTATTTTCAATAATTGATATTCTGTCAATTAGGTGATAAGGCTTACAGGCATAGGGGTATTCCCTATGTGTGTGCCGGTCACGGACCTCTAAACGGGGGTCGTGACATTAAAAAAAGAAAAATGAATATCAAGTTTTCGAAACACTAATCTACGAAAACTGATTAAAAAAAAAGAAAAATGAATATAAAGTTTTTTAAACACTAATCGACGAAAACTGATTAAAAAAAAAGAAAAATGAATATCAAGTATTTGATACACTTATCGGCGAAAACTGATTAAATAAAGAAATGAATATCAAGTTTTCGAAACACTAATCTACGAAAACTGATTAAAAAAAAGAACAATGAATATAAAGTTTTCGAAACACTAATCGACGAATACTGATTAAAAAAGAGAAAAATGAATATCAAGTTTTCGAAACACTCATCGGCGAAAACTGATTAAAAAAAGAAAAATGAAGATCAAGTTTGCAAAACACTAATCTATGAAAACTGATTAAAAAAAAGAAAAATGAATATAAAGTTTTCGAAACACTAATCGGTGAAAACCGATTAAAAAAATAAAAATTAATATCAAGTTTTCGAAACACTCATCGACGAAAAATGATTAAAAAAAGAAAAATGAATATCAAGTTTTCGAAACACTAATCAACGAAAACTGATTAAAAAAAGAAAAATGAATATCAAGTTTTCGAAACGCTTATCGGCGAAAACTGATTAAAAAAAGAAAAATGAATATCAAGTTTTCGAAAAACAAATCTACGAAAACTGATTAAAAAAAAGAAAAATGAATATAAAGTTTTCCAAACGCTAATCGGTAAAAACCGATTAAAAAAAGAAAACAAATGAATATCAAGTTTTCGAAACACTCATTCACGAAAAAAGATTAAAAAAATACAAATGAATATCAAGTTTTCGAAACAATAATCGGTGAAAACTGATTAAAAAAAGAAAAATGAATATCAAGTTTTCGAAACACTAATCGACGAAAACTGATTAAAAAAAAGAAAAATGAATATCAAGTTTTCGAAACACTGATCGGTGAAAACCGATTAAAAAAAGAAAAATGAATATCAAGATTTCGAAACACTAATCGACGAAAACAAATAAAAAAAAGAAAAATGAATATCAAGTTTCGAAACACTGATCGGTGAAAACCGATTAAAAAAAGAAAAATGAATATTAAGTTTTCGAAACACTAATCGACGAAAACTGATAAAAAAAAGAAAAATGAATATCAAGTTTTCGAAACACTTATCGGCGAAGACGGATTAAAAAAAGAAAAATGAATATCAAGTTTTCGAAACACTAATCTACGAAAACTGATTAAAAAAAGAAAAATGAATATAAAGTTTTCAAAACACTGATCGGTGAAAACCGATTAAAAAAAGAAAAATGAATATCAAGTTTTTGAAACACTAATCGACGAAAACTGATAAAAAAAAGAAAAATGAATATCAAGTTCTCGAAACACTTATCGGCGAAGACTGATTAAAAAAGAAAAATGAATATCAAAATTTCGAAACACTTATCGGTGAAGACTAATTAAAAAAAGAAAAATGAATATCAAGTTTTCGAAACACTAATCGACGAATACTGATTAAAATAAAAAGAAAAATGAATATTAAGTTTTCGAAACACTAATCGGTGAAAACTGATTAAAAAAAGACATATGAATATTAAGTTTCCGAAACACTAATCGACGAAAACTAATTAAAAAAAGAAAAATGAATATCAAGTTTTCGAAACACTTATCGGCGAAAACTGATTAAAAAAATGAATATCAAGTTTTCGAAACATTAATCTACGAAAACTGATTAAAAAAAAGAAAAATGAATATAAAGTTTTCGAAACACTAATCGGTGAAAACCGATTAAAAAAAGAAAAAAAATGAATATGAAATTTTCGAAATACTCATTGACGAAAAAATATTAAAAAAAGAAAAATGAATATCAAGTTTTCGAAACACTAATCGGTGAAAACTGATTAAAAAAAGAAAAATGAATATCAAGTTTTCGAAACACTAATCGACGAAAACTGATTAAAAAAAGAAAAATGAATATCAAGTTTTCGTAACACTGATCGGTGAAACCCGATTAAAAAAAGAAAAATGAATATAAAGTTTTCGAAACACTAATCGACGAAAACTGATAAAAAAAGAAAAATAAATATCACGTTTTCGAAACACTTATTGGCGATGACTGATTAAAAAAAGAAAAATGAATATCAAGTTTTCGAAACACTAATCGACGAAAACTGATTAAGAAAAAGAAAAATGAATATCATGTTTTCAAAACATTAATCGGCGAAAACTGATTAAAAAAAGAAAAATGAATATTAAGTTTTCGAAACACTCATTAGCTAAAACTTACTAAAAAAAGATAAATGAATATCAAGTTTTCGAACACTCATCTTCAAAAACTGATTAAAAAAAATGAATATCAAGGTTTCGAAACACTAATCTACGAAAACTGATTAAAAAAAGAAAAATGAATATCACGTTTTCGAAACACTCATCGTTGAAAACTGATTAAGAAAAGAAAAATGAATATCAAGTTTTCGAAACACTCATCGACGAAGACTGATTAAAAAAAAGAAAAATGAATATCAAGTTCTCTCTACGAAAACTGATTAAAAAAATAATAATGAATATAAACTTTTCGAAACACTCATCGGCGAAAACTGATTAAAAAAGAAAAATGAATATCAAGTTTTCGAAACACTCATTGGCGAAGACTGATTAAAAAAAGAAAAATGAATATCAAGTTTTCGAAACAATAATCTACGAAAACTGATTAAAAAAACTAAAAATGAATATAAAGTTTTCGAAACACTCATCAGCGAAAACAGATTAAAAAAGAAAAATGAATATCAAGTTTTCGAAACACTAATCGGTGAAAACTGATTTAAAAAAGACAAATGAATATCAAGTTTTCGAAACACTAATCGACGAAAACTAATTAAAAAAAAGAAAAATGAATATCAAGTTTTCAAAACACTTATCGGCGAAAACTGATTAAAAAAAGAAAAATGAATATCAAGTTTTCGAAACACTAATCTTCGAAAACTGATTAAAAAAAGATAAATGAATATCAAGTTTTCGAAACACTAATCTACGAAAACTGAATAAAAAAAATTAAAATGAATATAAAGTTTTCGAAACACTCATCGGTGAAAACTGCTTAAAAAAAGAAAAATGAATATAAAGTTTTGAAAACACTAATCTACGAAAACTATTAAAAAAATAAAAATGAATATAAAGTTTTCGAAACACTCATCGGCGAAAACTGATTAAAAAAGAAAAATGAATATCAAGTTTTCGAAACACTCATCGACGAAAATTGATTAAAAAAAGAAAAATGAATATCAAGTTTTCAAAACACTCATCGACGAAAAATGATTAAAAAAAGAAAATTGAATATCAAGTTTTCGAAACACTAATCGTTGAAAACTGATTAAAAAAAGAAAAATTGTCACGACCCCTGTTTAGAGGACCATGACCGGCACAGACACAGGGCATATCCCTATGCCTATAAGCCTTATCACCTAATTGACAGAATAGCTATTATTGAAAAATACATTCACATGCATCATAATACCATGGCTACACCGAAATGGTGGCCTATCCTAGGCAAGCAAATCCACGGCCAGTGCCGCTTCAGGATATAGATATAAGAAAACACACATAGGATATATAACCTGTGTACTGGCTAGACATCCGAAGATGCTGCCTATCCTATTCACATGCAACAGATATATGTATATATATATATATTTTGAAAGCAAATTTTCCCTGTAACACAGTAAAATAAATCCTGATCTTTAAGGTCTGTGAAGCTGACAGTTCTAGATTTAGTAATACAATCTAATTGGGTACGTCTACCCTTTACTTTATGATACAATGATAAAGTAAATTAAATTAAAATTACACTTTATTCACCCACACGAACAAGTTGTGGGTCTTGGAAAATGTTGCTCAACCCTCGCTCCACTGAGAGTTCTTTCACTTGTACTTAACCTGTCTCTGTGTAGTAAAAATGACGTGTGAGTCTTAGCCACGCGACTCAATGAGGATTCTCCCATCCCCGGCACAAGGCGGGTACCTTACCGCTGGGACTGGGAGTCATACGCAACCACATGCACAAACAACTAGTTATTGTGAGTTAGCATGCATTCTTGGTGATCACACAATAACAGAAATTTTCACCCAAACACTCACATGCCATTACGTGGCTTTTCAACTTAAAACCCGTGCACTCGGGCTACTGGCCACCACGTGGCAAAACATACTTAACCCATTCACTTGGGTACTGGTCACCTCGTGACAATTCTATTAATCAAACACAATCAACTTCTATCTATCAAACAACTGACGCATAGCCACCACATGGCACGTCCTGACCCCTTGATGCAGGGCAATAGCTTGAGCCCACTCATCCATTACCCAACCAGGCCACATGGCGGGCACGGCACGACGTCTCGAGGCATGGCCACTGACACACCCTGGATCAACTCCACAGGATGATTTCTCTTTTACTAGGTTAGGCTCACGGTTCACCCGTAGGTTCCTCCCGTGTCTCCTTACCTTAGTCTCACATATTAATAGGATTCTTTGTATCTTTCCCGAAGGATCAACAATTCTTCTCCTTATTAATATGTACAAGTATCCTCAACAGGATATAACTCATATACCTATCCAGATGCACTCTCCGAGCCTCAAGCTATCGTCATAGCATTATAAAACCTTTCTGACCCTATTGCCAGGATAAGGCAATAACCATTGTCATGGTGATTATAAAACTGAGGTCTTAAGTGCCATCTGACGTTGTTCTAGTCGATGTCTCACATCGCTAGTATAATCAAATCTGAAACCCACCAATAACTCCCTTTGCATGATTATAATTTAAGTCACCGTCGTGATGAGTTTTCAAATTAAAAGTTTAGTCCTTCCGTACAAGGACTTTTGCCACCGTCGTGGAAAGAGATTTAATGAAATACTCATCATGCCTCCGGAGTGTTTGAGTTGGATTTGTAACACACCAATCATAGCAAACAGTTGTACTCTACTCCTATGTTTTCCTATCCAAGTTACTTTCCACAACCTATTGCTAGTTCTTTCATTCTTTATGCCTTCTATACCTCTAGCTAACACATATCAGACAAGCAGAGAAGGTACATACTCATGTAATCCACATAAGCATACAAGCCTAGGAGCAGAGATGGAAGAACCCTCACCTTGGCCAACCTTCCATGCAATCCCTTCCTGTAACTTTAGTCTCCTCAGAGTTCCTGTTGCACTCAATCGTGTGTCGTTGTTCCTATAAGAACAACATTTACTTCATTAAGGTTATTACTTAACTTGACTTGTTATTTATCTCTCCATTACTCTCACGTGTAGTCCATGGTTGCCACAGAGTCAATCTCTTGGTCCTATTAGACTTCTCTATCCCGACTTATGCGTATCCTTCCTCGGACACTTGACTTACTCACGTATAACACTCTACTTGAGTGTTTCGCATACTTGGATTTGAGTACTAGACCTCTATCTAACTTGTATTCGCATGTAAGAAAGCTTATCTAGCTTGGTTGGATGGAATCTTAATTTTTGGAAGGTCTAAGCATTTTAAATCAACTTGTGTTCCTACTGGGGTTCTAAGAAATCTAGTTTCTAAACCTCAATATACCTCCAAGTTATCCCACTTAAGGTTGCCTAAGGGTTGTGACAGTTTAAGGTTGGCGTTCAAGAAGTTGGACTTAGTTTACTCCGTAAGTTTCTATTCTTGAGGGATAAGAAGACATTTGAAATGATTTTGATCCTTAAAAACATGGTTCGGGGTGTCCTAAGAAGTTTAGGATTGAAAATAGAAGGTTCGGACGCCCCAGATTTGCAAAACAAATGAATTTTGGGCATGCTGGGCAGAGGTCGGGCGCAATAGCGCCGATTCTGGCGCTATAGGGCAGAGCTGCTGCCCAGCAGCTCTTGGTACACCAGAGAGCTAGCGCTATAGCGCCTGTCCACAGCACAACAAATAGTTTGTTGTTCTGTGGGCTGGTTTGGGCCCGTTCCGGCCCCCTTCCGCCCCCGGCTTTGACTCCGCACCCCACGGGTTTTGTTCACCTACATATATACTACATTTAGGAAGTCCTACAACGCAAATCCAACTCCGATTCGTCGCCGAATCGTTGATCGTTCGAGATGGGGAAAATGGGTTTTATAAACCCCAAACTCTTCCAACTTCGAATCCGGCCAAATCCAACGATCTAGCCTCAAATCTTAATCCCGATGAGTGTTCAAGAACGCTTTAGAAACATTATTCTACCCTCGAATCCACCCAAACTCGGATTCTCAACTCAATTCCAAAAAAATGAAGAAAAATGAAGGAAATGGGAACTTGGAGAGAATCGGGCGTTATACCAACCTTAACTCGAGAGATTGAGATGAGGAAGATGACGAGGATGATCTCCGACTCCTCCTCCAGCTCCGACTCGCCGGATTCCAGCGAGATTCCCGCCGGATTTGCTCCCACCTCCAAGCCTTAGCTCTCTCTCTCTCTCTTCTCCCTCTCTCTCCTTTCCTTTCTTTCTGTCTTCTTCTCTTCTCCTTTCTTCCCGTTGAACCCTCCCTCTCTCTTTTTCTCTTTTATTTTATTTTCCTTTCTTTTCTTTAATAATTAATATATATTAATAATAATAATAAAATATGAAAATATGAAAATAGTATAAAATAAATAAATTAATTAATTAATAACTATATAAACAATAACTAATAATATTTTAATTTAGTTCCCACTCCTATTTATTTTAGTTTCCTATTTTCTTAGGTCCTAAATTAATCCAAAAAAAAAATTATTTTCTACTTCTTTCTTTCATCTTTTATTTTACTTGAAATTTTGAAACATTTTCTCGGTTCCTTTCCCGTTTCCCTTAACTTTCATAATTTTCCTATATTCTTTTTAAGGTTTTAATTCCTAGCTCTGGAATAAATCCTTCTTAAATCCTCAAAATTTTTAAATAAATAATTCTTTAATCCTCGAAATTTTCCGGGGTATTACATTCTTCCCCCCTTAAGAAATTTGGTCCCCGAATTTCATCTCCTTCGTGGGGTTATTGGCTTGTTGCCACCCCTTGGCTCAATCTCATCTATGGTTTCTCTCAACGTGGAAGTTTTACCGTTTTACCCTACGGTTCATCTTTCTTTCCTAGAGGCTCAAGGTCTCTATTTGGTTTTTCTACATATTCTTTCTAGTTTCGTAGTTAACCACCCCTTCGCGAGGTGTTAACTAATTGACTCCATCTGTCGTCGTATCCTTCCCCGAGGATACCTAACTCCCCTCGTTTTAATTTACTTCGTGCTATCAATTTTTTTTTTCTTTTTGCAATGGAGTGTCTGGCACGTACCACATGTCATGCTTCAATTTAGTTCTCTGAGGAGTTAACTATTGCCTTCTCAAGTGAGGCTTACCTTGACTCAATCTGCTTGTCCGACTAGCTACCTTCGTAGTGACTTCTTATATCCGTCTTGGAACACGCCAAGACACTAGCTATTTGCATAGCACACTAGGTTCAATTTCTATAAACTCTAACTGACATCGAAGTACTCCCCTACATCGGAGTCCTCATACTCAATTCCAAAAAAATGAAGAAAAATGAAGGAAATGGGAACTTGGAGAGAATCGGGCGTTATACCAACCTTAACTCGAGAGATTGAGACGAGGAAGATGACGAGGATGATCTCCGGCTCCTCCTCCAACTCCGGCTCGCCGGATTCCAGCGAGATTCCCGCTGGATTTGCTCCCACCTCCAAGCCATAGCTCTCTCTCTCTTCTCCCTCTCTCTCCTTTCCTTTCTTTCTTTCTTCTTCTCTTCTCCTTTCTTCCCGTAGCCCCCTAACTCTCTCTTTTTCTCTTTTATTTTCTTTTCCTTTCTTTTCTTTAATAATTAATATATATTAATAATAATAATAAAATATGAAAATAGTATAAAATAAATAAATTAATTAATTAATAACTATATAAACAATAACTAATAATATTTTAATTGATTTCCCACTCCTATTTATTTTAGTTTTCTAATTTCTTAGGTCCTAAATTAATCCCAAAAAAATTATTTTCTACTTCTTTCTTTCATCTTTTATTTTACTTGAAATTTCGAAAAATTTTCTCGGTTCCTTTCCGGTTTCCCTTAACTTTCATAATTTTCCTATATTCTTTTTATGGTTTTAATTCCTAGCCCCGGAATAAATCCTTCTTAAATCCTCAAAATTTTTAAATAAATCATTCTTGAATCCTCGAAATTTTCCGGGGTATTACAAAAATGAATATCAAGTTTTCGAAACACTCATCGACGAAAATTGATTAAAAAAAACGAAAAAGGAATATCAAGTTTTCGAAACACTCATTAGCGAAAACTTACTAAAAAAAGAAAAATGAATATCAAGTTTTCGAAACACTTGTCACAATCCCCGTTTAGAGGACCGTGACCGGCACAGACACAGGGAATGCCCCTATGGCTGTAAGCCTTACCACCTAATTGACAGAATATCTATTATTAAAAATACATTCACATGCAATATAATACCATGGCTACACCGAAATGGTGGCCTATCCTATGCAAGAAAATCCACGGTCAGTGCCGCTTCAGTATATAGATATAGGAAAACACACATAATATATAACCTGTGTACTGGCTACACATCCGAAGATGCTGCCTATCCTATTCGCATGCAACAGATATATGTATATATATATTTTTTGAAAATAAGTTTTCCCTGCATTGTAATCTAACGGATCCTGATCTTTAAGGCATGTGAAGCTGACAGTTCTAGATTTAGTGACACAATCTAATTGGGTATCCCTACCCTTTACTTTATGATACAATGATAAAGTAAATTAAATTACAATTACAATTTATTCACCGACATAAACAAGTTGTGGGTCTTGGGAAGTGTTGCTCAACCCTCCACTAGAAAAAATCTGACATTCGGTGGCGACTAAAGTCGCCACCTAATGCTAAATAGTCGCCACTAAAAATCTTTGGTGGCGACTTTTAGGTCGCCACAAGGCCGCCACCTATAACTCCGTCGCTGAAAGTTTCGGTGGCGACTAAATGTGGTCGCCACCAAATATATACTTTTCAGTGGCGACTTTTGTCGCCACTGATGTAGCATAAATAATGACATGGCATATCTTTCAGTGGCGACCAAAGTCGCCACTGAATGTATAGTTTTTAGTGGCAACTTTGGCCGCCACTGAAAGATACTACATGTTTCAATGGCCGGTGAAGACCTCTGCCATCGGTCGCCAGACCACTGCCGCCGGCCGCCGGATCTCCACTTTCATGACCACCTTATATTTTTTTAAAAATGGCACATGGACGGATTCGAAGGCGGGACAAGATGCATAGTAGCGTCCACAGGAACCATTGAGCCATATATTACTTTTTGTTATATAATTTCATTCTAATATATTTATTATGTTTTCTACCTTCGGTGGCAACTTTCCAAGGTCGCCACTAAAGGTGTTGAAGGGCTAGACGTTTCAGTGGCGACTTTTTGAGGTCGCCATTGAATGTAATGAAGGGTTTGACATTTTGGTGGCGACTCTAGTCGCCACCGAATGTAATGAATGGTTAGACGTTTCGGTGGCGACTTTTCAAGGTCGCCACCGAATGTGATGAAGGGCTAGACGTTTCGGTGGCGACCTTTTGAGGTCGCTACCGAATGTAATGAAGGGTTAGAGGTTTCAGTGGCGACTTTTTAGAGTCGCCACCGAATGTGTTGAAGGGTTAAACATTTTGGTGGCGACTTTCCAAGGTCGCCACCGAATGTGATGAAGGGCTAGACGTTTCGGTGGCGACCTTTTGAGGTCGCCACCGAATGAAATGAAGGGTTAGAGGTTTCAGTGGCAATTTTTTAGAGTCGCCACCGAATGTGCTAAAGGGTTAAACGTTTGGGTGGCGACTTTCCAAGGTCGCCACCGAATGTGTTGAAGGGCTAGATGTTTCAGTGGCGAGTTTCTGAGGTCGCCACCGAATGTGTTGAAGGGCTAGACGTTTCGGTGGCGACTTTTCAAGGTCTCCACCGAATGTGTTGAAGGGTTAAATGTTTCAATGGCGACTTTTTGAGGTCGCCATCGAATGTAATGATGGGTTAGACGTTTCGGTGGCGAGCTCAGAAAGTCGCCACCGAATGTAATGATAGTTAGACGTTTAGGTGGCGACTTTTCAAGGTCGCCACCGAATGTGTTGAAGGGTTAAACGTTTCGGTGGCGACTTTCCAAGGTCGCCACCGAATGTAATGAAGGGTTAGAGGTTTTAGTGGCGACTTTTCAAGGTCGCCATCGAATATTGTACATTCGGTGGCGACTTCCTCTTGTCGCCACCAAAAAGATTTAAGAAATATAAATGGTGGCGACTTTATTTAGTTGCCACTGAAAAGTAACTTTCAGTGACAACATTTTTAGTCGCCACCTATTGAATAATTTTTTGTAGTGCTCGTTCCACCAAGACTTCTTCCACCTATACTTAACCTGTCTCTGTGTAGTAAAAATGAGGTGTGAGTCTTAACCACGCGACTCAGTGAGGACTCTGCCATCCCCAGCGCAAGGTTTGGGAGTCATACACAACCACATACAAAAACAACTAGTTACTGTTGTTAGCATACATTCTTGGTGATCACACAACAACAGAAATTTCACCCAAACACTCACATGCATTTAATAACTATAAACATGCAGCAGTTTATTCCACGTCATCAATTAGCAAGTAAACATGTAACATATAGTGTCGGCTTTTAGTTACCGGTCTTCTCACGTTTCAGCATGTCAGAATCAACAAGACGTGTGGTGACGTAATCCTGTACGTTACCACTACGCTGCACAATCAGCAATTATATGCAAACACAGACAATTTGTACATACACACAGATGCTAAACATACGTCTACTTAATCTCCCCAACTATGGGGTATCTTCTAGCCATTACGTGGCTTTTCTACTTCGAACCCGTGCACTCGGGCTACTGTCCACCACGTGGCAAAACATACTTAACCCATTCACTTGGGTACTGGTCACCTCGTGACAACTCTATTAATCAAACACAATCAATCTCTATCTATCAAACAACTTATTCGTAGCCACCAAGTGGCACATTCTGACCCCTTGCTGCGGGGCAATAGCTTGAGCCCACTCGTCCATTACCCAACCAGGCCACATGGCGGGCACGACATGACGTCTCGAAGCATGGCCACTGGCACACCCTGGACCAACTCCACAGGATGATTTCTCTTTTACTAGGTTAGGCTCACGGTTCACCCGTAGGTTCCTCCCGTGTCTCCTTACCTTAGTCTCACATATTAATATGATTTTTTGTATCTTTCCTGAAGGATCAACAATTCTTCTCCTTATTAATATGGATGAGTATCCTTAGCAGGATATAACTCATATAGCTGTCCAGATTCACTCTCTGAGCCTCAAGCTATCGCCATAGCAATATAAAACCTTTCTGACTCTATTGCCAAGATAGGGCAATCACCATCGTCATGGTGATTATAAAACTGAGGTCTCAATTGCCATCTAACGTTGTTCTAGTCGATGTCTCACATCTCTAGCATAACCAAATCCGAAACCACCAATAACTCCCTTTGCATGATTTTAATTTAAGTCACCGTCGTGACGAGTTTTCAAAATAAAGTTTAGTCCTTCAGTACAAGGACTCTTGCCACCGTCGTGGAAAAGATTTAATAAAATACTCATCATGCCTCCGGAGTGTATGAGTTGGATTTGTAACACACCAATCATAGCAACCAATTATACTCTACTCCTATGTCATCCTACCCCAACTAAGTGTTCAAGAACACTTTCTAGGTCTCAATCTACCCTCGAAACAACTCAATCGAAGGTGGATTGAAGAAATCCCTAAAAATGGAGAAATTAAGGGTGAATGAAATTGGGGTTACCAACCTTGATTCAATTGGTGAGAGGTGTGGAAGATGTTGTAACCGAGCTCCGGTGACTTTTCCCGGCGTCGGCTAGCTCTTCTCCGGCCACTTTTTCGGCGAAATCCTCCTCTTCCCCTTCTTCCTTCTTCATGATGTCGCCCTCTCTCTCTACCTCTCGTTTTCTCTCCCCTTCTTTCCTTCTCTCACTCCCGTGTGCCCCCTCTCTCTCTTTCCTTTCCTTTTATCTCTTTTTCTCTATTCTTTAATTAAACCTACACATTCCCCCACCCCAATTTAATAATAATAATAAAATAAATCATATATATATAATAAAAATAAATAAATAATTAAATAATAAGATAACTAATAATTAATAATTATAATAATTAAATTAATTAATTAATAATTAAATAAATAATAACTAATATGTATTTTTAATTTAATCCCTTTCCCTATTTAATTTAGGTTTCCAATTTCTTAGGTCCCGAATTAAATCCTAAAAATTTATTTTCTACTTCTTTTTCCTTCCCCTTTATATTTTATTTTAAACTTCGAAAAATTTTCTTGGGTATTACAATCTTTGAAAAAAAAATTTCTTTCCGGTTCTTTTTAACTTTCATATTTTTTCTATATTCTTTTTTATAAAGTTTTAATTCCTAGCCCCGGAATAAATCATTCTTAAATCCTCGAAATTTTAAATAAATCATTCTTTAATCCTTGAAATTTTCCGGGGTATTAAATTCTTCCCCCCTTGAGAAATTCGATCCCCGAATTTTATCTCCATCATGGGGTTGTTGGCTTGTTGTCATTCCTTTGGTCATTTTCATCTATGGTTTCCCTCAATGTGGAAGTTTTACCGTTTTACCCTATGGTTCATCTTTCTTTCCTAGAGGCTCAAGGTCTCTATCTGGTTTCTACATAATCTTTCTGTGATCGTTGGCATTTCTAGTTTCGTAGTTAACCACCCCTCCTCGAGGTGTTAACCGACAGTGTAATACCCCGTAAAATTTTGAGGATTAAAGAATGATTTAAGTTGGGGCTAGGAATTAAAACCTTAAAAATGAATATAGAAAAGTATGAAAGTTAAAAGAAACCGGAAAGGAAATTTTTTTTTCAAAGATTGTAATACCCGAGAAAATTTTTCAAAGTTTAAAATAAAATAAAAGGGAAGGAAAAGAAATAGAAAAATAATTTTTAGGATTCAATTCAAAACCTAAGAAATTGAAAACCTGAATTAAATAGGGAAAGAGACAAAAATTAAAAATACAATTTTGTTATTATTTATTTAATTATTAATTAATTTATTTTTAATGATATTTATTTATTTATTATTTAATTATTTAATTATTTATTTTAATTATATTCAATTGTATTTTTTTTTTATTGGGGCGTGGGGTTTAGAAATATGAAAAGGAAGTAGCAAATTCAACCAAAATACATTTTGTTATATTTAATTTAGTTATTGATGATTTTTATTTTTACGATTCATTCACTTATTTTATTAATTGTGGAGTGCCGTGGGGGAGGTTGGTGAGAGAAAGAATAAAAGAAATGGAAAGAAGAAAGGATAGAAAGGAAGTGAAAGTGTCACGACCCCCCACCCGGAGGCACGTGACCGGCACAGACAGAGGGCCTAACCCTGAGTCTCTTAGCCTTAACACCTATTTCATTTAACTATCAATCATATTCGTATACACACATTATCAATATATATGGCTCACATCTCCTGGGTTTAGAAATATGAAAAGGAAGTTGCAAATTCAACCAAAATACATTTTGTTATATTTAATTTAGTTATTGATGATTTTTATTTTTACGATTCATTCACTTATTTTATTAATTGTGGAGTGCCGTGGGGGAGGTTGGTGAAATAAGAGGAGGTTGGTGAGAGAAAGAATAAAAGAAAAGGAAAGAAGAAAGGATAGATAGGAAGTGAAAGTGTCACGACCCCCCACCCGGAGGCACGTGACCGGCACAGACAGAGGGCCTAACCCTGAGTTTGTTAGCCTTAACACCTATTTCATTTAACTATCAATCCTATTCGCATACACACATTATCAATATATATGGCTCACATCTCCTGGGTTTAGAAATATGAAAAGGAAGTAGCAAATTCAACCAAAATACATTTTGTTATATTTAATTTAGTTATTGATGATTTTTATTGTTACGATTCATTCACTTATTTTATTAATTGTGGAGTGCCGTGGGGGAGGTTGGTGAGAGAAAGAATAAAAGAAAAGGAAAGAAGAAAGGATAGATAGGAAGTGAAAGTGTCACGACCCCCCACCCGGAGGCACGTGACCGACACAGACAGAGGGCCTAACCCTGAGTCTGTTAGCCTTAACACCTATTTCATTTAACTATCAATCCTATTCGCATGCACACATTATCAATATATATGGCTCACATCTCCTGTGTAGCCTATCTTACACCTGCAATCCACAGCCAAGTGCTGCTTCAGTTTATATGTATACTCAAACACACATAATATATATATATATATATATATATATATATATATGTATGTATATATGTCATATACGTTGTCACACACTCCGGTGTGTGACATATCCTATTCACATGCAAATTCGTATACATAATAATAATAATAAGTCCCCCAAAATAATCCTGTGTTTAAGTATGTGGAGCTGACAAGTCTAGAGTATAATAACCCAAAAGTCTAATCAATTCATTACAATATCCAAAATAAAATCAAAGCCACCCACAGAGACAGAATGTGAGTGCTAGCAAAACGTCGCCTTCACTGAGCCGACGTTGAAGCCTGACCGGTACCTGTATCTGAAAAAGTAAACCACTAGAGGGTGAGTCAACGACTCAGTGAGTGACTCTCCCATCCTAGGCGTAGTAGTGGGTACCACTACGACAGGGAAGGGGAGAAACCACATTCACATACACATACACTTCAATTTATCTTTGATAATTATATAATTGTTCTCAAGCAATAGAACTTGTACAAACTCTACTTTAACCGAACATACATTAATCATGCATACTGACATACGTGTATCGAGAAGCACAAAACACATAGATTAACATTCAAGTGCGGTTCACCTGCCAAACTTACGTACCTTTGGTTACCTTGTTGCCGCCGTGACGTGTCGGTCCTCCCTATCTATCCCGATGCACATAAGAAAGGAGAAGTAAAGAGAAGAAGATGAAAGAAGAGAGGAAATGGCTTAGTGGTGCTCCTGGAATTGAGACAAAGTGTTTTATAAATTGGGTAGGAGATTTAAGGGTAATTTTGGGCAATTGGCAACTTTTGGGGTAGGGTGAAATAGAGTTTTGATTGGATTCTCTTAACTATATTTATTTGTAGGTAAGAATAGGAAAAGTTTGAAATTTTTGGCTAATCATAAGCCTATTAAAAATATCTGTCATTGAGTGTCTTGCAGATGAAAATTTCCTACGCAGTATAATTTTTATTTTACAAAAATTCTCAAATTTAAACTATAAGCTTTGAATCATTCATATGACCACTTCCAAACAAAATTATAATTTTTCTACCTACTTTTCATGTTTATTTTAATTTCTTAAATTCTCAACTCTAAAACTATTAAAATCTTAATTATATCCCAAAAATTGTATTTCACTCAATTAAAATTTATTTTTATTTTCTTTAGCCAAAATGCTTAACTTCAATTTCACAATTTTATCAATTTCATATTATCTCATAAATTCCTATTTAATTTTATTTATCTATATGTATACACAAAATTATAATTTATTTCTATTGTTCATTTATTTATTTTGTCCTTACATTCCAACTCCAAATGATGATCATGCTAAGTCTTACTATACACAATTGACCTGATTCAAAAAATATCTCTCGGGTATTACACTCTTCCCTCCTTAAGAAATTCGGTCCCCGAATTTCAATTAATTTACTAACCTTAGTCTTGGAACAAGAAGGGGTAAGTCTTGCGCATCTCGGCTTCTACTTCCCACGTAGCTTCCTCCGCCGAATGATTCCTCCATAACACCTTCACCAATGGGATTTCCTTTGACCTCAACTTCCTCGATTGTCTGTCAAGGATTTCCACTTGTACTTCTTCGTAGGTCAGCCCTTCTACCAATTGTACCTCTTGCGGCTGTACCACATGAGAGGGATCCGACAAGTACTTCCGCAGCATGGACACATGGAACACTGGATGTACACCTTCCAACTCCGGTGGCAAGGCTAGGCGGTAAGTGACATTTCCCACTCGTTCCAGTATCTCGAATGGTCCCACGTATCTCGGACTCAGCTTCCCTTTCTTGCCAAATCGCATCACTCCCTTCATTGGGCAAACCTTCAGAAACACTTGGTCCCCCACGGCAAATTCAAGTTCTCTTCTGCAGTGGTCCGCATAAGACTTTTGTCTACTATGGGCTGTCATCAACCATCCTCTAATCAACTTCACCTTCTCTAAAGTTTCTTGCAATAGTTCAGGACCAATCACCTTCGATTCACCAACCTCAAACCAACCGATCGGAGACCTGCACCTCCGACCGTAGAGAGCTTCAAAAGGTGCCATTTGAATGCTGGCTTGGTAACTATTGTTGTAGGCAAACTCGGCCAATGGTAAGTACTGTTCCCAATTCCCACCGATGTCCATCACACATCCTCTCAACATATCCTCTAATATCTAAATGGTCCTTTCTGATTGCCCGTCTATCTGGGGATGAAAAGCCGTGCTGAGATCCACCCTCGTCCCCAACGCTTCCTGCAATGCCCTCCAAAATCGAGAAGTAAACTGCGGCCCTCTATCAGAGATTATTGACACTGGAACACCATGCAATCTCACAATCTCTGCCAAATATAACTGGGCGTACTGTGCCACTCCGTAAGTGGTCTTCACTGGCAGGAAATGTGCGGACTTGGTCATGTGATCCACAATCACCCACACTAAATCAAACCCCTTCTGTGACCGAGGCAACCCTGTTACGAAATCCATAGTAATCCTTTCCCATTTCCATTCAGGTATTTTAATCTGTTAAAGCATTCCAACAGGTTTCTGATGTTCAGCTTTCACTTGTTGACATACATGACACCTGGATACATAGTTTGCCACACCTTTCTTCATCCCATTCCACCAATATAACTGTTTCAAGTCATGATACATCTCATTAGCCCCGGGGTGGATAGAGTACGCTGACTTATGTGCCTCGTCTAATATCGTCTCATTGAGATTTTCGACCAAAGGTACACACAACCGTCCCTCCAACCTGAGCACTCCCCTGTCATCACTGGAGAATCGGGTATCACTCATCTTCCCTTTTCTCACTGCGTCGATCACTATCTTGAGGTCGGGATCTTGCTCTTGTTTAGCCTTGACTTCTTCAATCAGGTTGGACTCTGCCTGACTCAGAGGGGATGAATACACGGTGACCGAGATTGAAGCATTACTCTTGATTCAAGAAACAAGAGTAGAAAAGTTTAAAGAAAATCTTGAGTTAGTTTCTGCAAATTTGTCTCAAACACAGCAACAAGGCAGATCACAAGCTCAGAATTTCAGGCCTCAAACTCCTCAATTCAACAACTATAATCCAAGAATTTACAATCCTAATAGAGGTGGCTTCCGAGATAACTTTAATAACTCTAATAGAGGAAGAGGCAGAGGAAGGATGCCCACCACTCCATGGAGTTCCTCCAACAACACACAGAATACACAGAGGCCACAATGCCAAGTATGTGGTCGAACAGGGCACCTTGCAGTCAATTGCTATCATAGATATGATAGCAACTATACTGAAGCGATTACAAGGGAAACAGAGCATCTCACCCGGGGGACTAAAGGACAGAGAAGAAGAAGAACTACAACACAATATCCGAGACCTCTAAAGTACCTCTAGAGAACGTTACTCATAACCATCCTAGCAGGCATTCTGAGCACTCTCAGGCATCTTACACAACATTCATCGCACATCCCGAGCTCTGCCTTACGCACCGCCAGAACCGGTCATCGGCAGACATACCTCCGCCCTCGAGCATCTCACCAATAGGGCTTCCAACACTTGACCCGACGGAAAGCCCTTACCCTTGGTACCATACATGTTATTGTCATAATTCTCGGGTCAAGCACATATGTGTGCGGAATTCTTCGTCGTCACCCATATGTACTTGATCCACCATATTTCCACTTTAACAATCACAAACAATTCATTGTACAAAATTCCAGCAATCGCCAACATAATGACAGAGTATTACTAGCAAGCGTAAAATTAAATATTTACAAACATTCACGTATAAGCAAGCCCACAAATCAAGGTTATCATACAACCCTTGGGGCTAGGATGGAAGGGTCCCTCACCTGGACAAGTCCCAAGTGTACCTCCCTGAGCACCTCCGATCTCGGGTGCCTCGCGGTGCCCTAAAATACATTCATACATAACAACATTCATTTCAATTCCACATCATTACTCAACATTGATGCACATGCATGATGGGGAAGCCTAAGATTTCCAAGAGCCGCACTCTTGATATCTCAACATCCCTCTCTTTCTATCTTTGAGAGTACCTTAAGGTTTGGTACCCTTCACTCATCCTCCTCACTCACATTGAGTGTGTGTGGAGCCTTCGATTTGAGTAATTAACTTCTACTTATCCTAAACTCCTAGTTTAAGAACCTTTAGACAACTGAAGATAGAAGTTTGAAGACTAAGGTAAGTGGTTCATGTTGGTCAAGAAGTTTTGACATCTTCAGAGGTAAGAAATCTTTTTTTTAAACTCATTTCAGATCAAGGAGAGTGATTTGAGTTTCCAATGGGAGGTACACTCAAGAATTTAACCCCTTTCAATTATAGGAAAAATAACCATGGAAAATAGAGAAGAAAAATAAACTTTTCAAAACTAAAAATCTGGCAATGTGTGAAAACCTATTACATTGCGAGAGGGCGGAAAAACGTTGAAAATTGATATATGGTTTGCGAAAAACGGACACCGGACGAAGAAGTTATGCCCATTTGAAGCGGGGCTCGCTGCAGTGAACAAATCTGCTCGCTGCAGCGAACAGATGTGTCGCTTTTGCTCGTTGCAGCAAATAGAAACTTTTTTTGCTCTCTGCAGCGAACCAAGCCTGGCAACTTCTTATTTTTGTTGTTCTAAGCTTCCTGGCTTCGATATTTGGGTGTCCCAAGCCATAAAAACTTCATATAAACATTAAGTGTTGGTTTCCTAAACATATGTATCATTTATAACATCAAAACAACACCTAATCAAGCTCAAATCACCAATCAACTATCAACATTTACGATTTGGGGAAAAAATGGGTTCCATGAATCCTAACACCACAACCTCCATTTCCGGCCATCTCCGGCTACCTTTCCTACTTCCTCAATCAAGCCCCCAATCAAACTAATCCTCACCCATGAACCCTAAATATGAGAAGAGATGAATTTGGAGAAAGAGTTGAAGTTTTGATTCTAACTAACCTTGAATGATGTTGAGGGGATGTAGATGATGTCAGATTTATTCTCCGGTGAGCTTCTCCGGTTGTGGTTCGCCGGATTCCGGTCACTTAGGCTCTCTTCCACCTACTTCCCTTTGCCCTAGCTTGTCTCTTCTCTTCCCTCTCTTTTGTTCAAGCTGAAAATGGTTTGGGTGGGAGTGAGGGCTCGACATATAAGCTGAAAAAAATAAAAGGGAGGGTTCCAAATTTTTAACCCCACTTCCACTTTTTCCTTTCACTTAAATCCCCACTTATATTTTACCCTTTACAAAACCCCCCTCTTCTCTTCTCTTTTTTTTTCCAGATATCACAGTGTGAATAATGAGTATGAAGGACATATATTTATAGAGCCTTCATAAGACAGGCGGGAGAATTTGAATTGGGATCATTGCATTAATCAGGGTGTATCAATTCGAGCAAGAATCAAGGTGTTATTAATTGGAAAATTGGTCAGCTCTTGAAGGTGATCAATTCATTATTAATTGCTTCTAATCAAATTAAATTTGAATCACTTAGAGTATTCACAAATCATGCCACGTTGGAAGAGTTAAAATTACGTGGCTTTACCGTTGAATATTCCAAAATGATGAATAGAACCATCATCATCAGCAAGTACTACTCGAGTTTGGAACATGAAATTCATCTTAAACGCATGACTGGTGGGACGAAAAGAGCTACTCGCATATACAACATTGAATTGAGACATAATATATACATCTCCCTCCTTCAGAATATTCCTAAATTTGCTTGAAAAAACACTCTTAATCGAAGCATTTATCTTAGATCCCTGTCATTATTAATGTCAAAATTTTTTTATTGTTTTGTATAAGAAATCCGAAAAAAAAATTCTTAATTGTTGAATACAAAAGAATAATATGAGAAAAATACATTTCTGTCACATAAAACAATTTCAAGAGTATTATGTTGGCATGTTTTCGGATAGGGAGGCGTCTCCCACAAACGGACGACCCGGACCTTTATCTTCCATTTTGTCACGACCCCCGCTTAGAGGATTGTGACCGGCACATACACAAGGAATACCCCTATGCCTGTAAGCCTTATCACCTGATTGACAGAATATCTAATATTGAAAATGCATTGACATGCATTATAGTATCATGGCTACACCGAAATGGTGGCCTATCCTAGGCAAGCGAATCCACGGTCAGTGCCGCTTAAGGATATAGGTATAGGAAAACACACATAATATATAACTTGTGTACTGGCTACACATCCGAAGATGCTGCCTATCCTATTCACATGCAACAGATATATGTTTATATATATTTTTGAAATAAGTTTTCCCTGTATCGCGATATAACTAATCCAGATCTTTAAGGTGTGTGAAGCTAACAGTTCAAGATTTAGTGATACAATCTAATTGGGTACGTCTACCCTTTACTTTATGATACAATAATAAAGTAAATTAAATTACAATTACAATTTATTCACCCAAATGAACAAGTTGTGGGTCTTGGAAAGTGTTGCTCAACCCTCGTTCCACTGAGACTTCTTCCACCTGTACTTAACCTGTCTCTGTGTAGTAAAAATGAGGTTTGAGTCTAAACCACGCGACTCAGTGAGGACTCTCCCATCCCTGGCACAATGTGGGTACCATAGCACTGGGTTTGTGAGTCATACACAACCACATGCAAAAACAACTAGTTATTGTTGTTAGCATACATTCTTGGTTATCACACAACAACAGAAATTTCACCCAAACACTCACATGCATTTAATAACTGTAAACATGAAGCAGTTTATTCCACGTCATCACTCAGCAAGTAAACATGTAACATATAGTGTCGGATTTTACTTACCGGCCTTCTCAAGTTTCAGCATGTCTGAATCAAACAAGACGTGTGGTGATGTAATCCTGTACGTTACCACTACGCTGCACAATCAGCAATTATATGCAAACACAGACAATTTGTAAATACACACAGATGCTAAACATACATCTACTTAATCTCCCCAACTCTGGGGTATCTATTAGCCACTACGTGGCTTTCCCGCTTCGAACCCGTGCACTCGGGTTGTTGGCCACCAAGTGGCAAAACATACCTTAACTCATTCACTTGGGTACTGGTCACCTCGTGACAATTCTGTTAACCAAACACAATCAACTTCTAGCTATCAAACAACTGACGCATAGCCACCACGTGGCACGTCCTGACCCCTTTACTACGGGATAAAAGCTTGAGCCCACTCGTCCATTACCCAACCAGGGCACAATGGCGGGCACGACACGACGTCTCAAAGCCTGGCCACTGACACACTCTGGATTATCTCAACAGAATGATTTCTCTTCTGCAAGATCAGGCTCACGGTTCACCCGTAGGTTCCTCCCATGTCTCCTTATCTTGGTCTCACATATTAATAGGATTCTTTATATCTTTCCCGAAGGATCAAAAATTCCTCTCCTTATTAATATGTACAAGTATCCTCAACAGGATATAACTCATATACCCGTCCAAATGCACTCTCTGAGCCTCAAGCTATCGTGATAGCAATATAAATCCTTTCTGACCCTATTACGAGGATAGGGTAATGACCATCGTCATGGTGATTATAAAACTGTGGTCTCAAGTGCCATCTGACATTATTCTAGTCGATGTCTCACATATTAATAGGATTCTTTGTATCTTTCCCGTAGGATCAACAATTCCTTTCCTTATTAATATTTACAAGTATCCTCAACAGGATATAACTCATATACCCATCCAGATGCACTCTCTGAGCCTCAAGCTATCGTCATAGCAATATAAATCCTTTCTGACCCTATTACCAGGATAGGGCAATGACCATCGTCATGGTGATTATAAAACTGAGATATCAAGTGCCATCTGACGTTGTTCTAGTCGATGTCTCACATTGCTAGCATAATCAAATCCGAAACCCACCAATAACTCCTTTGCATGATTATAATCTAAGTCACTGTCGTGACGAGTTTTCAAAATAAAAGCTTAGTCCTTCCGTACAAGGACTCTTGCCACCGTCGTGAAAAAGATTTAATAAAATGCTCATTATGCCTCCGGAGTGTATGGGTTGGATTTGTAACACACCAATCATAGCAAACAATTATACTCTGCTCCTACGTTTTCCTATCCAAGCTACTTTCCACAACCTATTTCTAGTTCTTTCATTCTTTTAGCATTCTATACCTCTAGCTAACACATACCAAACAAGCAGAAAATATACATACTCATGTAATCCACATAAGCATACAACCCTAGGAGCAGCGATGGAAGAACCCTCACCTTGGCCAACCTTCCATGCAATCTCTCCTCTGACTTTAATCTCCTCGGAGTTCCTGTTGCACTCTTTTGTGTGCCGTTGTTCCTATAAGGACAAAATTTACTTCATTAGGATTATTACTTAGCTTAACTTGTTATTTATCTCTCCATTACTCTCACATGTAGTCCATGGTTGGCATAGAGCCAAGCTCTTGGTCTTATTGGACTTCTCTATCCCAACTTATGTGTATCCTTCCTCGGACACTTGACTTAATCGAATATAACACTCTACTTTAGTGTTCCACATACTTGGATTTGAGTATTAGACCTCTATCTAACTTGTATTCGCATCTAAGGAAGCTTATCTAGCTTAGTTGGATGGAATCCTAATTTTAGGGAGGTCTAAGCATTTTGATTCAACTTGTGTTCTGACTCGGGTTCTAAGAAGTCTAGTTTCTAAACCTCAATACACCTCTAATTCATCCTACTTAAGGCTTCCTAATAATTATGAAGGAATAAAGTTGACATTTTAGAATTTGGACTTCATTGTTCCGCAAGTTTCCATCCTTGAGAAACAAGAAGGTACCTAAAATAATCCTTGATTGTTGGTAGCATACTTAGAATTTTTCTAGGGTGTTTAAGATTGAAAAGAATAGGTTTGGAACTCTCAACATCACCCTTAAAGTGTATTTGGGCAAACCGAGCGGGGACCCGGCACGTTAACGCCAAGGTCCGGCCTTAGTAACCTCGGGCCAGCTCTTCACGGGTCTTGTTCAGCTAATATTCCAACCATATAATTTCATTAATATCAATCCAAGCCTATTTACTCAAATCCAAGCTCAATCCTAATTATCAACAATTTTCCCCAATTTGGAAATAATTATACTTTCAACCCCAAATCCTTCCAAATTCGAATTTGGGCAAATCCGAGAATATAATCTTGATTCCTACCCCAACTAAGTGTTCAAGAACACTTCCTAGGTCTCAATCTACCCTCGAAATAACTCAATTGAAGGTCAATCGAGAAATCCCTAAAAATGGAAAAATTGAGGGTTTAGAATGAAATTGGGGTTACTAACCTTGATTCGATTGGTGGGAGGTGTGGAAGATATTGTAACCGAGCTCTAGAGACTTTTCCCGGCGTTGGCTAGCTCTTCTCCGGCGAGTTTTCAGCGGAATCCCCCTCTTCCCCTTCTTCCTCCTTCATGCGTCCTCTCTCTCTCACTCTCCTCCATTTTCTTTCTTCCTCTTTCTTCTCGGCACCCTATCCCTCTCTTTCTTTTTCTTTTTCTTTCCTTTATATTTTCCTTTCTTTGTTTCTTTCCTTTTTCCAAACCCACGTATCCCCATCTCAATTAAATAATAATAATTAATAAAATAAATAATAATAATAATAATAAAATAATTAAATATAATTAAAAATCAAATAATTAATAAAAAGTAATATAATTAATTAATAAAAAAATTAATAGTTAAATAAACAATAGCAAATATGTATTTTTAATTTAACCCCTTTCCCTATTTAATTCAGGTTTCCAATTTTTTAGGTCCCGAATTAAATCCGAAAAAATTATTTTCTACTTCTTTTTTCCTCCCCTTTTATTTTATTTTAAACTTCGAAAAATTTTCTTGGGTATTACAATCTTTGAAAAAAAATTTTCCTTTCCGGTTTCTTTTTCTTTTTTTAACTTTCATACTTTTTCTATATTCTTTTTTTTAAGGTTTTAATTCCTAGCCCCGGAATAAATCATTCTTAAATCCTCGAAATTTTTAAATAAATTATTCTTAAGAAATTCGGTCCCCGAATTTCATCTCCTTTATGGGGTTGTTGGCTTGTTGCCATCCCTTGGCTCAATTTCATCTATGGTTTCCCTTAAGGGGGAAATTTTACCGTTTTTCTCTACGGTTCATCTTTCTTTTCCTAGGGACTCAAGGTAATCTATCTGATCTCTACATCTTCTTTCTGTGATCGTTTGTATTCCTAGTTCCGTAGTTAACCACCATTCCGCGAGGTGTTAACCGACAGACTCAATCGGTCGTCGTATCCTTCCCCGAGGATACCTAACTTTCCTAGTTTCAATTCACTTTGTGCTACTAATTTCGCCATGGGGTGTCTGGCACGTACCACTTGCCATGCTCCAATTTAATTCTCCGAGGAGTTAACTATTGCCTCCTCTAGTGAGGCTTACCTTGACTCAATCTGTTTGTCCAACTAGCTACCTTCGTAGTGACTTCTTATATCCGTCTTGGAACACGCCAAGACACTAGCTATTTTGCATAGCACACTAGGTTCTATTCCTATAAACTCTAACTGACGAAGTACTCCACTACATCGGAGTCCCCGTACCTAAGTATCATCTACTACTAAGCAGCTACCCTTCTGCCGGTATTCCCTCGATATATTCCTTGTAAACAACTTCTCCAGAAAAGTCCATTTACATCTTACTACACCCTCTACTCTACATCTAGACTTACTGCTTACATGGCAAACACCCTACGTAAGTGTTTATACTTTGTGCCATCAGTGCACCCAACCCTTCCGAGGTTGTTACACTCACTACCGACTCGGTTTACCCTACTTGTGTCCTAACGAAGCTAAATGCCATGACACTAGCACAACTATGTATTACACTTACCGTTTCTCCACCAAACGGTAAAGGATTTTACATTTATAACTCGTGTTTCCCTTTCTTTTCCGGACTTCTTCACTTACCCTTAGTGGTTTCCATAACCACTTCAGGTTACTCCCTGTCGATATCCTATGTCTGAATGACTTAGACTCTTCTCTGACTACTACTTGTAGTCATTTCTGGTTATAATAGAAACTCACCAGTCTCCTCCTTACCATCATACTCATTATTCTGCCTCAGGCTCAGTTCGGTCTTCACATCCGAAGACCTCGATTAACACGACTATGATTGTGGATCTATACCATCCTCAGGTTAGTCCACTTAGAGTTGCACATCCTATGCTAACTCTACTCGTTGGGTTTCCGTTGGCTTTTACCCCAACTTGGCCCACTTTGACTCCTCAACTCACTTAGATCCTTATTCCTACTTGAAATATTTGATCCGTTAACTCCAACATGAACCCTTCCACTCCCATGGTTTGACTCTTTCCTTTCTTACGGTGTGTCATATGTTCACGAACATATACCGTCTCTTGCAAGTGTGTTACCCGTTGGCTTCCAATCACCCCTAACGGTAGCATACCTGTTTTAGTATTTTGGCTCGTGTAATACTTGAGAAATTTTTTTGAAGTTGGCACCCTTCGAGGCCTTTTACGTAGGAAGTGCAGGTCCCCGATTGGGTGGTTCGAGGTCGGGGAGGCGAAGTTAGTTGGTCTAAAACTTGTTCAGGATGCTTTGGACAAGATAAAGTCCATTAGAGAAAGGCTTGCCACAGCTCACAGTAGGCAGAAGTCGTATGCTGACAACCGGAGAAGAAAGTTAGAGTTTGTTGTGGGTGAGCAGGTTTTCTTAAAGATTTCACCGATGAGGGGCGTGATGAGATTTGACAAGAAAGGCAAGCTAAGTCCAAGATACATCAGACCGTTTGAAATTCTAGAGCGCGTGGAAAATGTTGCCTACCGTCTAGAATTGCCAGCGGAGTTGGAAGGAGTTCATCTGGTGTTTCACGTGTCTATGCTTTGGAAGTACCTGCCAAACCCCTCTTATGTAATCCAACCCCAGGAAGTAAAACTAGCTGAGAGTCTAACTTATGAGGAGATGCCAATGGAAATCCTAGATCGCCAGTTGAAGAAGTTGAGGTCAAAGGAGATACCCTTGGTGAAAGTCCTGTGGCGAAACCATTCGGTTGAGGAAGCAACGTGGGAAGTTGAGGCGGAGATGCGTAGGACATATCCTCACCTATTTGAAGACTAAGGTTAGTATGTTAATTGAAATTCGGGGACCGAATTTCTTAAGGGGGGAAGATTGTAATACCCGGGAAATTTTTTGAAGTTTAAAATGAAATGAAAGGGAAAGAAAAGAAGTAGAAAATAATTTATGAACTTAATTCAGGACCTAAGGAATTGGAAACCTGAATTAAATGGGGAAAAGAGTTAGGGAATATTTTTGGGTTAAATTTGGGTTATAAGAGAAAATAAAATTTATTGGAAAGAGGAGGGATTTAATTGGGGGATATTTTTCCACCTCTTGTTTATTTAAATCATTATTAGTATTTAGTTATTTAGTAGTCTATTTTAATTATAATTAATTATTTAATTATCAATGATTTTATTTAATTATTTATTTTAGTTAAATTAGGGGTAGGTGCCGTGAATTACAAAATTAAAAGGGAAAAGGAGAAGAAAGGATAGAGAGAGTGAGATTGGTGCGTGAGAAAGAAAGAGAGAAAGAAAGATAAAGAAAGAAGAGAGGCAGAGAGGGAGGACGTGAAGAAGAAGAAGGGATTGGGGTGTGCCGGAAAAGTGATCGGGGAGAGCTAACCAACGTCGAAAAAGTCACCGGAGCTCTGGTACAACGTCTCCTACACCTTCCAGCAATCGAATCAAAGGTTGGTAACCCCAATTTCATTCGAAACCCCCAATTTCTTCATTTTAAGGGATTTCTTCTATCCACCTTCGATTGGGTTGTTTCGAGGGTAGATTGAGACCTGGGAAGTGTTCTTGAACACTTAGTTGGGGTAAGAATCGAGGCTATACCCTCGGGTTTAGCCAAATTCGAATTTTGAAGGATTTGTGGTTGAAATTATAATTATTCCTAATTTTGGGAAATTGTTGAAAATTAGGATTGAGCTTGGGTTTGAGTAAATAAGCTTGGAATGGTATTATTGAAATTATATTGTTGAAATATTAGCTGAACAAGACCCGTAAAGAGCTGGCCCGAGGTTACTAAGGTTGAACCTTGATGTTAACGTGCCGGGTCCCTGCTCGATTTGCCCAAATACACTTTAAGGGTGATGTTGAGGGCTCCAAACCTCTTCTTTTCAATCATAAACACCCTAGAAAAATTCTAAATATGCTACCAAGCATCAAGAATTATTTTAGGTACTTGTTTATCAACGATGGAAACTTGCAGAACAATAAAGTCCAAATTTTAAAGTGGCAATTTAATTCCTTCGTAATTATTAGAAAACTTTAAGTAGGATAATTTAGAAGCACGTTGAGGTTTAGTAACTCAAATCCAAGGCCCCAAAAGCAACTCAAGGAGAACGATGATTGTATGAAACCAAGTGCGAAGCACTTGAGACTCTCATAGAAGAGAGGGAAGACGGATAAGACCAAGGACTCGGTTCTTGGCAACGTCTAGATGCGTTCTAGGCACGAGCATGTAGTATGCATATGAGCTGAATATAGTGTAAGATGTTAACCACGTGAATGCAATTGTTAGGAAACCACGATTCGTCCGGAGCGGGAGTTACTCCATGAAAAACACAAGGAATCCGTCCAGGTGAGGGGTTTCCCATCCATGCCCTACAGGGTTGATTGAAGATGTGGATATGTGGTTTGCCTACTTGCCTGTTTGTAAGAATTATTTAGTGGTTAACATGCTATTGTTGTTCCTAAACTATTATATATGAAAGTATTTGTATATGTGTGCATAACTACAGGTGAAGAGGTACTGGAGGGTATCCATGTGATGACATGAGATACGCCGAACAGTACGAGCAAAGGGGTAAGTTGTTGATTGAGTCCAAGGTTTGGTTTACCCTATTAATTAGAAACTCATTAAAGAAATCGAATTGAAGTTGTTAGCAAACGTCGACGTTTCACGGTAATTGAACTTATGGAAGACCTTAGAGCTAGGTTATGATCTAAACCAAGGGTTTGGGAACAATATGAGGATTAATACGATCTCTTAATTGATTAGTGAGTCGTAAGGATGTTCACACTACCTAGGTAAAGTCAGTCTAGGATAGTAATGGGTAGATAGAGTCAGGATCCCAGCTGAAAGCTTGCAAAGAGAAACAAATTAAAACAATTGCCCGTTGAGGCCATTGCCCTAGCCTGGTACTAGGGTCAGTTAAAGAGTAAAGCATTTGCCCGTTGAGGCCATTACCCTAGCCCGGCACTAGGGTCAGTAAAAGACTAAAAGATTTACCCGTTGAGGCCATTGCCCTAGCTTGGCATTAGGGTCAGTAAAATATTAAAAGATTTGCCCGTTGAGGCCATTGCCGTAGCCTGGCACTAGGGTCAGTTAAACATTAAAAGAATTTGCCCGTTGAGGGCATTGCCCTAGCCTGGTACTAGGGTCAGTTAAGTGATTTACAGTTTTCATATTATATGTTAAAATGTGATTGCTTGTTTACGAGAAGTGTGATAGAAAAGCATGATCCATAGGTTTATCTGTGATTTTAATGTTATATTAATATTGCCTGATCGTAATATAACATTTCATAAACTGGACGTTCATGGGCATGTGATTGTGGGTGTTTCCCTTTCCCCAGATGTAGTGGTACCTGCCGCTACGCCGAGGATGGGAAGCTCCTCACTGAGTCTGTTTGACTCACTCCCTCTGCTTCAATGTTTCAGATGCAGGGATCGGGCAGGCATCGACGTCCGAACAGTGATACGGACATCAGACCATCCCTACGCTCTTGTTCGCGTGGGTGGACTCCTTTGGTTATTTTGATTTCTCTTGTTGTACATATTTTAAAGTTGTAAGAGTTGTATATATATATTTACAACTTTTGATATGTACCTACTCTAGAATTGTCGGCTTCACATGTACTTAAAGACATGGTCCAGTTGGGGATAAACTAGGATATATGTTTGAGTATATAAACTTCTGCATGTGAATAGGATAGATCGTACGCATTGAGGCGTACGGTCAATATGATATGGATATATATTAGGTGTGCTTGCTGCATGTGAATAAGATAGATCGTACGTATTGAGACGTACGGTCAATATGATATTAAGATTTACATTATGAGTGCTGATATATATATCTGTACACAGGATTGAGCTGAAGCGGTTTTGAGCGAACCGCGGATTGCAGGTTAATTAGGCCACCAGTGAGGTGTGGCCACTAGTATGATATATATATATTGATTGTATAGCAGGGTCATTATAGTCATTTTTACAAGATAAGGCTTACAGGTTTAGAGGTAAAACTCTATTCCCGTGCCAGTCACGTACTCCCAATTTGGGATCGTGACAAACTTTGTATCAGAGCCTGGTTATTCTTTAAGTCACGTGAAGCCATTGGTATAACCGGGTGTCGGTTTAACCTTCATTGTGAAACCCGGGCACAACGTTGGAATAAACAGACACTTGTGGGAGTACCCAAGATAAATTGAGTCAGCTTTTCTTTCATTCCTTCTTAATCTGTGATAGATTATGAATTCTTTCCAGTCACCGCTTTAAGCATAGAATTTGTATGTGAAATTCTATGCAAAGCTTATAATTTGTACAGTACACCAGTGCCGATGAGCACTAAGGCGTAAAGTGGGGTGGCAGTGACCCCGAGAACCTTAGGACGCCATAGTAAGGAAAGGAGACATCCATGGAGGATGCTACCTAGACATAGACACATTTGGTTGAATTGTAGGCAGGAATGCGCTACAATGTGTGATTGTTTAGCGGGTGTTAAATGAGACGATGCATCTGCTCTGTTAGCGGCGCATTGTGTGCTATGGTATAGGCACAAGTTATTTGACTATAGTAGAGAATGCAAGTAAAATAGTGCAATAAATGGTAGTTCAGGCTAGGAATGGTTTGTAAAGTGATAGAAAAGACACGGTTGCCGTGTAGAAAAGAAAGTAAGCCCATGGGGCGATTGAAATGAAAAGCTTATAGACAAGAATAAACAGGGCCATGAGGCATGAGATCGGCAGGAAGATGACCAACTGAATGGGTCACGACTGTGCGATATGCTATGGCTGAGGGAAATGAGTTGTCCTTCCTAGAAAGTAAACAGAAAAGAGGTGGTGTATGCCACAGTATATAAGTAGAAGTCTACGGACTAGAAAATTTGGGTACGGTATATGGAAGGGCAAAGGGGCCGAACCATATGCCGTAGAGATAGACATTAAGAAGTAGAGGCATATGCAAATGCATAGAGCATGACCATATGCCGAGCAAAAAACAAAATAAATGGTGAGGCACAGGGAAGGAGCCTAGTTCAACCCTGCGCTCGATCCATGAACAACTAGTTCCTTAAGCAAACAAGGGGGAAAAGAAGGGATTAAGCCTAACCAAACTCTCTTGGGTTGCTTAAGGAAGAGCATAAACAATAGGATATTGATCACATGAGAAAATTTTGTAAAATCTTTTCGGTCGTTCCGGATGAGAGATTCTGAAGGACCCTTAAACTTTTTTTTTTGAAAATACCAGGGATAACCATTGGAAGGCAAATTTTCATGAAAACTCTTTCTCAATTTGTGTCATCCTAATTGCTTAAACCCTAACCATTTACGAAAACCATAGGCGTCGTTTTCCAAGAAATAAACTTGAATTAATTTTTAAAACCCGCAGGGTGCCTAAGAAAACCTACTCATGTGACCAATACCCTACTAAACAATAGTCCTTTTACAGGTAAGCTGTATAAGGATGGTAGATGTAGTTGAGAAATCACTCGCTTGGAGTGATTAAAGTTAAGTAGACATCGAAAAGCACTAGAGAGTGCTAAGGTGCCAAGGGAGTATATAGGTAAACCCAAGGGTTACCAATTAAGGGGCCATAGGGTGAATATGGACCCGAAAGTATTAGACTGAAGCAGGTCTAGAAGTGGAAATGGGCGTAGACCTTCGGGTACCGTCCAGAAATAAGAGAGTGAGTGCTATTTCGGTACATAGCTCTCGAACGAGATAACGTGAGAGATAAACCCCAAAGGGACTCGTGGAGGCCCGAGGGAAGAGGAAGTAGACAGGGATAAGTAGTCCCATAAGGGGGGAAGAGCAGAAGCCATTAGGACCCCATAGGATAAGAGTCAAGTAGGAGGTGGAGAACCAACTACTACCGTAAGTGCATGTACAGTACACAGATTGTAGTGGACATAGCTAGGTAAGCTAGTTCCACAGGTTGGCGAACCGTAAATCCGTTAGTCTGAAGCCCGTGTATGGGGGGAGACTGAGGGGACAAACCAAACGTAGAAGTGGCCATGTGGGTGCCATAAACGGAAAATTAACCGTAAGGACGGTTAATCGAGAAGGAGAATTTAGTGAGTAACGAGTATTGAGAAATACTCGAAGAAAGAGTACCACGTAGGTACGAAATGGAAAAGAAAAGAGTGAATATGGGAACAAAGTCGGGTAAGCATATGGGGATGCGAGCCAAAATGATAAAACAGGTATGCTACCGTTGGGGGCGATTGGAACCCAACGGGTAACACACTTGCAAGAGGCGGTATATGTTCATGAACATATGCGACACCGTAAGAAAGGAAAGAGTCAAACTATGGGAGCGGATCTCGTTTGGTCAAGGGGAGTAGAGCGTGTCCAGAAAGGTTCATGTTGGAGTTAACGGATCAACTATTCCAAGTAGGAATACAGGATCTAAGTGAGTTGAAGGAGCTACATACGCAGTTACAGGAATTACTTGATAAGGGTTTCATCAGCCCAGTTTTTCACCTTGGGGTGCACCAGTTCTATTCGTGAAGAAGAAGGATGGAACTTTAAGATTGTGTATCGATTACCGAAAGTTGAAAAAGGTAACGGTCCGCAATCAATATCCACTTCCAAGAATCGATGATCTGTTCGATCAGTTGCAAGGTGCTTAAGAGGTTTTCAAATATCGATCTACGATCAGGGTATCATTAGCTAAAGATTAGAAAAGAAGATGTGCCCAAGACTGCTTTTTGAACCCGATACGGCCATTATGAGTTTCTAGTCATGTCGTTTGGGCTAACTAATGCACCAGCAGCTTTTATGGATATGATGAATCGGGTTTTCAAGCCATTTCTAGACCGGTTTGTCATTGTATTCATAGATGACATTCTAGTTTATTCCAAGAATGCTGAGGAGCACGCAAAGCATTTGAGTCTGGCATTACAGAAGCTGAGAGAAGAGAAATTGTATGCTAAGTTTTCAAAATGTGAGTTTTGGCTTGATAAAGTTGCATTTCTCGGTCACGTGGTATCTTCAGAGGGAATACATGTTGACCCGAGTAAAGTAGAAGCAGTGAAGAATTGGTCCCAGCCTACCTCAGTCACGGAGATTCGCAGTTTTCTAGGTTTGGTTGGATACTATAGAAGGTTTGTGCAGGACTTTTTGAAGGTTGTTGCACCTCTTACAAAGCTAACTCAGAAAGGGGTAAAGTTTGTGTGGGATAACAAGTTTGAAGAGAGTTTTCAGAAGCCGAAGGAAAGTCTCACCACAGCACCGGTGTTCGCTCTTCCTGAGGGCACCGGAGGGTATGTGGTTTACTGTAATGCTTCACGAGTTGGGTTAGGGTCTGTTCTTATGCAACATGGCAAGGTGATTGCTTATGCCTCTAGGCAACTCCGGAAGCATGAGAAAAACTACCCGACTCATGATCTTGAAATGGCAGCGGTGGTATTTGCCTTGAAGATTTGGAGGCACTACCTTTATGGCGAAACATGTGAGGTATATACAGACCACAAGAGTCTCAAGTACATTTTCGAGCAGAAAGATCTGAATCTGAGAGAACGCAGGTGGATGGAGTTGTTGAAAGACTATGATTGCACGATTTTGTACCATCCTGGTAAGGCGAATGTGGTGGCAGACGCTCTGAGCTGAAAGTCAATGGGTAGCTTACCCCATATCAGTGAAGTACGAAGGCCGTTAATTCGGGAAATACATGAGCTGGAACAGTCTGGAACTCAGTTTGAAATTGGAGACTCCGACTTGTTTCTAGCCCATGTCCAAGCCAAGTCAGCTCTAGTCGAAGATGTTAAATCCAAACAAGATCAAGACGCCAAGCTCAAACAGATCAAAGATACAGTGGTTAAAGGGGAGGAGGACGACATCCGATTCTCCATAGATGACAGTGGCATACTCCGGTTGGAGGGACGGCTGTGTATACCTATGGTGGATGGTTTGAAGGAAAGAGTCCTTAATGAGGCACACAAGACAATGTACACAATCCATCCAGGTAATAATAAGATGTATCAAGATCTAAGAGAATTGTACTAGTGGAATGGTATGAAGAAAGACGTGGCAGACTACGTATCTAGATGTCTAGTGTGTCAGCAAGTTAGGGCTGAACACCAAAAGCCCGCCAGAACACTTCAACATATAGAAATTCCTGAATGGAAATGGGAGAGAATTACTATGGATTTTGTGTCAGGATTGTTGCAATCGCAGAGGGTATTCGATTCAGTTTGCGTAATCGTTGATCGGATGACCAAGTCCGCACATTTCCTGCCAGTTAAGACCACTTACATAGTGGGTTAGTATGCCCAGTTGTACCTATCAAAGACAGTGAGGTTGCACGGAGTACCGGTGTCGATTATCTCTGACAGGGGGCCACATTTTACCTCTCGATTCTGGAGAGCATTGCAGGAGGCGTTGGGGACGAGGGTTGACCTGAGTACATCATTTCATCCCCAGACAAACGGGCAATCTGAGAGGACCATTCAGATTTTAGAGGACATGCTTAGAGCATGTGTTATGGATTTCGGCGGAGGGTGGGATAAGTACCTGCCGTTAGCGGAGTTTGCCTATAACAACAGTTACCAATCCAGTATTCAGATGGCACCCTTCGAGGCCTTGTACGGTCGGAAGTGCAGGTCCCTGATTGGGTGGTTCGAGGTTGGGGAGGCCAAGTTAGTTGGTCCAGAACTTGTTCAGGATGCTTTGGACAAGATAAAGTCCATTAAAGAAAGGCTTGCCACGACTCAGAGTAGGCAGAAGTCGTACGCTGACAACCGCAGAAGAGAGTTAGAGTTTGCTGTGGCTGAGCAGGTTTTCTTAAAGATTTCACCGATGAGGGGCGTTATGAGATTTGGCAAGAAAGGCAAGCTAAGTCCAAGATACATCAGACCGTTTGAAATTCTAGAGCGCGTTGGAAATGTTGCCTACCGTCTAGAATTGCCAGCGGAGTTGGAAGGAGCTCATCTGGTGTTTGACGTGTCTATGCTTTGGAAGTACCTGCCAGACCCCTCTCATATAATCCAACCCTAGGAAGTACAACTAGCTGAGAGTCTAACATATGAGGAGATGCCAGTGGAAATCCTAGATCGCCAGTTGAAGAAGCTGAGGTCAAAGGAGATACCCTTGGTGAAAGTCCTGTGGCAAAACCATTCGGTTGAGGAAGCAACGTGGGAAGTTGAGGCGGAGATGCGCAGGACATATCCTCACCTATTTCAAGACTAAGGTTGGTATGTCAATTGAAATTCAGGGACCGAATTTCTTAAGGGGGGAAGATTATTGCAATACCCGGGAAATTTTTTCGAAGTTTAAAATGAATTGAAAGGGAAAGAAAAGAAGTAGAAAATAATTTTTGGACTTAATTCAGAACCTAAGGTATTGGAAACCTGAATTAAATGGGGAAAAGAGAGTAGGGAATATTTTTGGGTATTTAAATTTGGGTTATAAGAGAAAATAAAATTTATTGGAAAGATGAGGGATTTAATTCGGGGATATTTTTCCACCTCTTGTTTATTTAAATCATTATTAGTATTTAGTTATTTAGTAGTTTATTTTAATTATAATTAATTATTTAATAATTAATGATTTTATTTAATTATTTATTTTAGTTAAATTAGGGGTAGGTGCCGTGAATTACAAAATTAAAAGGGAAAAGGAGAAGAAAGGATTGAGAGAGTGAGATAGGTGCGTGAGAAAGAAAGAGAGAAAGAAAGAGAGAGAAAGAAGAGAGGGAGAGAGGGAGAGAGGACATGAAGAAGAAAAAGGGTTTGGGATGCGCCAAAAAAGTGACCGAGGAGAGCTAGCCGACGCCGAAAAATTCACCGGAGCTCAGGTACAACGTCTCCTACACCTTCCACCAATCGAATCAAAGGTTGGTAACCCCAATTTCATTCGAAACCCCTAATTTCTTCAATTTTAGGGATTTCTTCGATCCACCTTCGATTGGGTTGTTTCGAGGGTAGATTGAGACCTAGGAAGTGTTCTTGAACACTTAGATGGGGTAATAATCGAGGCTATACCCTCGGGTTTAGTAGAATTCGAATTTTGAAGGATTTGTGGTTGAAATTATAATTATTCCTAATTTGGGGAAATTGTTGAAAATTAGGATTGAGCTTGTATTTGAGTAAATAGGCTTGGATTGGTATTATTGAAATTATATTGTTGAAATATTAGCTGAACAAGACCCGTAAAGAGCTGGCCCGAGGTTACTAAGGTTGAACCTTGACGTTAACGTGCCGGGTCCCTGCTCAATTTGCCCAAATACACTTTAAGGGTGATGTTGAGGGCTCCAAACCTCTTCTTTTCAATCATAAACACCCTAGAAAAATTCTAAATATGCTATCAAGCATCAAGAATTATTTTAGGTACTTGTCTCTGAAGGATGGAAACTTGCGGAACAATAAAGTTCAAATTTTAAAGTGGCAATTTAATTCCTTCGTAATTATTAGAAAACTTTAAGTAGGATAATTTAGAAGCACGTTGAGGTTTAGTAACTCAAATCCAAGGCCCCAGAAGCAACTCAAGGAGAACGATGGTTGTATGAAACCAAGTGTGAGGCACTTAAGACTCTCATAGAAGAGTGGGAAGACAGATAAGACCAAGGACTTGGTTCTTGGAAACGTCTACATGCGTTCTAGGCACGAGCATGTAGTATGCATATGAGCTGCTTATAGTGTAAGAAGTTAACCACGTGAATGCAATTCTTAGGAAACCATGATTCGTCTAGAGCGGGAGTTACTCCAGGACAAACGCAAGGAAGCCGTCCAGGTGAGGGGTTTCCCATCCTTGCCCTACAGGGTTGATTGAGGATGTGGATATGTGGTTTGCTTACTTGCCTGTTTGTAAGAATTATTTAGTGGTTAACATGCTATTGTTGTTCCTGAACTGTTATATATGAAAGTATTTGTATATGTGTGCTTGACTATAGGTGAAGAGCTACTGGAGGGTATCCATGTGATGACATGAGATACGCCGAACAGTACGAGCAAAGGGGTAAGTTGTTGATTGAGTCCAAGGTTTGGTTTACCCAATTAATTAGAAACTCATTAAAGAAATCGTATAGAAGTTGTTAGTAAACGTCGACGTTTCACGGTAATTGAACTTAGGGAAGACCTTAGAGCTAGGTTGTAATCTAAACCAAGGGTTTGGGAACAATATGAGGATTAATACGATCTCTTAATTGATTAGTGAGTCGTAGGGATGTTCACACTACCTAGGTAAAGTCAGTCTAGGATAGTAATGGGTAGATAGAGTCCATTGCCCTAACCTGAAAGCTTGGAAAGAGAAACAAATTAAAACAATTACCTGTTGAGGCCATTGCCCTAGCCTGGTACTAGGGTCGGTTAAAGAGTAAAGCCTTTGCCCGTTTAGGCCATTGCCCTAGCCTGGCACTAGGGTCAGTAAAAGACTAAATGTTTGGCCCGTTGAGGCCATTGCCCTAGCTTGGCACTACGGTCAGTAAAAGATTTGCCCGTTGAGTCCATTGCCCTAGCCTGGCACTAGGGTCAGTTAAACATTAAAAGAATTTGCCCGTTGAGGCCATTGCCCTAGCCTGGTACTATGGTCAGTTAAGTGATTTACAGTTTTCATATTATATGTTAAAATGTGATTGCTTGTTTACGAGAAGCGTGATAGAAAAGCATGATCCGTAGGTTTATCTGTGATTTTAATGTTATATTAATATTTCCTTATTGTAATATAACATTTGATAAACTGGACTTTCATGCGCATGTAATTGTGGGTGTTTCCCTTTCCCCAGCTATAGTGGTACCCGCCGCTACGCCGAGGATGGGAAGCTCCTCACTGAGTCTGTTTGACTCACTCCCTCTGCTTCAATGTTTCAAATACAGGGATCGGGCAGGCATCGACGTCCGGACAGTATATATATATTTACAGCTTTTGATATGTACCTACTCTAGAATTGTCGGCTTCACATGAAATTAAAGGCAGGGTCCAGTTGGGGATAAACTAGGATATATGTTTGGGTATATAAACTTCTGCATGTGAATAGGATAGATCGTATGCATTGAGGCGTACGGTCAATATGATATGGATATATATTATGTGTGCTTGCTGCATGTGAATAAGATAGATCGTACGTATTGAGACGTACGGTCAATATGATATTAATATTTACATTATGAGTGCTGATAAATATATCTATACACTGGATTGAGCTGAAGCGGTATTGAGCGAACCGCGGATTGCAGGTTAATTAGGCCACCAATGAGGTGTGGCCACTAGTATGATATATATATATTGATTGTATAGCAGGGTAGTTATAGTCATGTTTACAGGATAAGGCTTACGGGTTTAGCTTTCTTGGGGTAAGAATATTTCAGACCGATTGTGGGTTCGTGGGATCAATTTCCAGTGGGTTCGCATCATTTGGTATCAGAGCTTCAACCCTAAACAAGGTCATATCTATCTATTTACTTGTTTTTCGTTTTTGTTCATCAAAAACGAAAAAAACAAATTGTACTTTTTCATTGTTTTGTTTACCATCAATGCAATGCAACAACAATTGCAAGTTTTTGAATATGAATTTGACAAAAATGTTGTGGAAGGAGAATGTCTTGTGGTCAGAAGAGATTTGATTTGTCAAATTGAAAAACATGTGTTGAATGAACAGAGGGAAAATATTTTTTGCACTCGTTGTCGTGTTAAAAACAAAGTATGTAGGTTGATAATTGATGGTGGCAGTGTTACAAATGTTGCTAGTACTACAATGGTGGAGAAATTGAATTTGCCTACCGTTCGACACCCTAGACCATACAAGTTGCAATGGTCGAATGAATGTGGGGAAATTAAAGTTGATAAGCAGGTTCTAGTTTCTTTTTCAATAGGCAAATATTGTGATGAAATCTTGTGTGATGTTGTTCCTATGCATGCTGGGCATATACTATTGGGAAGACCTTGGGAGCTTGATAGGAAGGCTAAGAAGAATAGGTTTACCAATAGATATTCTTTTGTAATGAACAACAAACCTGTTACTCTTGTACCATTGACTCCAGAGCAAACATATGAGGATCAACTCAATATCAAAGAAGAAAAAGATAAAAGTGAGAGTGAGCTTAAAAAAAAGAGTGAAACAGAGAAGATTAAAATAAATGAGGGAAAAGAGGTCATGGAAGAAAAGAAACAAATTCATGTCCCAATGAAGAGTGACAAACAAGGTGAATCATTGATTTCTACTAACAGTAATCCAGATTTGTATAGTTGTGATGTATCTTTGTTACAGGAACATGAAGAGGAATTTCCAGATGAAATAACTAAAGATTCGACACCTTTAGTTCTGGGTATGAGAATTCATCCTAATGATTTTGTATTTGGAGATACATTTAATTTTAAGGAGACAAATGAGCTTTGGCGACAAAAGTTGTACGAAGATTCGAGGACGAATCTTTTCGAGGAAAGAGAGAATGATACGAGCAGGGAAAGCACAAATAGTGGCCATAATTTATCTCTCGAGACAATTGTATTATTAAAAGCAAGAAGAGTCAAGAAAAACAAATTAAAGCCGCCAGATAATAGTAAAAACGTGAGTTACACATTTTGGGCTGAAAGTGGATCTGCACAACATGTTTTGGGCTTGAAAACATTAATTTGGAGAGCTTGGACCATGTACTATACATGTGGAGACTTGTTTAAGCCTAGATCTTCTTATTTTGGGCTTAAAATGCTTATTTTAATTTGGGTTAAATTTTTGTGCGAAAATCATTATATTTAGACTTTATTATTTAAAGTCCATTAGTTTTTTTAGACAATTATTTAAGATTTAGTGTTTTAATTATTGGGTTTAAGTATGATTATTAGAAAGACTCAATAGTTTTATTTTAAAGTTATGTTAGGATTTAGGGTTTTAATTGTTTTAGGATTCTAGAGTTTTCTTTTTTGGAGTATAAATACTCCTTTTCTATCTTGTATTTGGCACAAGTAAAGTTTTGAATTATATGAGAATTTGATTATTCATCTTGGGAGTGGATGATGCGAACCCACTAGGGATTGACCCCACGAACCCACAATCAATCTGAAATATTCTTACCCCAAGAAAGCTAAACAAAGGTCGAACGATCCACTTGAACCCTTGAACTCGAACGAACAAGGACCCGAAGTGTTAGAAGACGCCACAAGGATGATCAAACCTTGATAAGTCTGTTAGTTCAATAAAGAACCCTAGAGAGAATCCACTCCCAAGATGAATCATCAAATTCTCATATAATTCAAAACTTTACTTGTGCCAAATACAAGATAGAAAAGGAGTATTTATACTCCAAAAAAGAAAACTCTAGAATCCTAAAACAATTAAAACCCTAAATCCTAACATAACTTTAAAATAAAACTATTGGGTCTTTCTAATAATCATACTTAAACCCAATATAATTAAAACACTAAATCTTAAATAATTGTCTAAAAAAACTAATGGACTTTAAATAATAAAGTCTAAATATAATGATTTTCGCACAAAAATTTAACCCAAATTAAAATAAGCATTTTAAGCCCAAAATAAGAAGATCTAGGCTTAAACAAGTCTCCACATGTATAGTACATGGTCCAAGCTCTCCAAATTAATGTTTTCAAGCCCAAAACATGTTGTGCAGATCCACTTTCAGCCCAAAATGTGTAACTCACGTTTTTACTATTATCTGGCGGCTTTAATTTGATTTTCTTGACTCTTCTTGCTTTTAATAATACAATTGTCTCGAGAGATAAATTATAGCCACTATTTGTGCTTTCCCTGCTCGTATCACATTCACTTGGTCATCTTCCTGTCGATCTCATGCCTCATGGCCCTGTTTACTCTTGTCTGTAAACTTCCCATTTCAATCGCCCCATGGGCTTACTTTCTTTTCTACACGCCTAGCGTGTCTTTTCTTTCACTTTACAAACCATTCCTAGCCTGAACTACCATTCATTGCAACAATCACACATTGTAGCGCATTCCTGCCTACAATTCAACCAAATGTGTCTGTGTCTAGGTAGCATCATCCATGGATGTCTCATTTCCCTATTATGGCGTCCTAAGGTTCCCGGAGTCACTGTCACCCCTCCTTAGGCCTTAGTGCTCATCGGCACTTGTATACTGTACGGGTTACATGCTTTGCATAGAATTTTACATACAAATTCTATGCCTAAAGCGATGACTCGAAAGAATTTATGACTCAACATCCTGAGCAACTTCACAAGTGCCCGTCGGAACCACCGTTACGTCCGGATTCGTAATGGCTAGTTCAACTAACACCTGAGGCTACTAGTTAGCTTCACACCCTTAAAGAACAACCAGGTTCTGATACCAAGTTTGTCATGACCCCCGTTTAGAGGACCGTGACCGGCACAGGTACAAGGATACTCCTTGTGTCTGTGCCAGTCACGGTCCTCTAAACGGGGGTTGTGACACATTTAGTCTTAGATTTGTCAATTGCACCTACAACATCAATCAATTGATCCATGATCCAGTGAATTTCTGTCCAAAAAACGAAATTGAAAAAATTGGTGCAAAAAAATAATAAAAAATATTTGTTGAGATCTACACAAATGATTTGCAATTTCCACCTTCTTTGATAAGATATTACTGTGAGGTATAAAATATAAAATGAAAAGTGTTCAAAGATAGACCGATAAATAACAGAAGCAAGTAGATGTAGACCAAACTCTTCAGAGTACAAAATAAGTCAATAAAGAAAGAAACAATACTTACAAATATAAATTAGTGTTACAGAGGAAGAAGAACTCACCGTCTACAAAAAAATGAAGAATAGATAGTTATAGTGCCTTTTGAAAAAAAAAAGTGGGAATATTGAGATTGGAATCATCTAATTAATGCGTCAGAATAAATTACAGCATATATCATGGACTATTTAATGATGATTTTAATCAGATATGAGAAGGTATCAATTCTTCATTAATTGCAAATGTTTAAATCAATTTAAATTTTTATGACTTAATAAATCAGAATATATTGCATTAGACAATGCCACGTATGCATATCTTATATTACATGGCAACTAATCTGTCTCTGTCTCTTAGGTGGTATATTAGACGACATGTGAATTTTTTTCCTCAAATTAAAAGTTTGTGTTATGAGGTGTTGATTGAGCAAATAATGCCTTAATCCTATCTGGCAAGAATTGGAGCCAGGGATGTTACTATTTATATACATATATAGATTAATGCATCAGAATAAATTACAGCATATATCATGGACTATTTAATGATGATTTTAATCATATATGAGAATGTACAACTTCCTCAATAATTGCAAATGTTTAAATCAATTTAAATTTTTATGACTTAATTCATAAATCAGAATATATTGCATTAGACAATGCCACGTATGCATATCTCATATTACATGGCAACTAATCTGGTTCTTAGGTGGTATATTAAACGACATGTGGATTTATTTCCTCAAATTAAATGTTTTTGTTATGAGGTGTTGATTGAGCAAAGAATGCCTTAATCCTATGTGGCAAGAATTGGAGTCAGGGATGTTACTATATATATATATATATATATATATATATATTTAATATAGCAATAAATATGTTGTAAACAAGTAGGTTTGCATAGTTTGCTCTCACCTGAACTCTTGGCAAAGGAATGCCAATTTTTTTCACTAGACATAATCTAATTAAGAGATGAGTATAAACAAAACACATTCTATATAACTTATTCTATTTAATAGGAAAAGAACTTTTTTTGTTCAATTTGTATATAATAAATGATACATACATACATACATATATATATATATATATATATATATATATATATATATAAATAATTTATGTAAAGTGGTGTTTAATTTGAATTTGTTTAATTATTTTAATATATTTCGTATACCAAAATTTGTTTTTTATTTAGATTTGAATTGAGATTTAACAAAAAAAATTGATAATTGTAGAATATCGACATTGTAAAAGTCTTTTACAGAATATTGGCCAAATTAAACACTAAAAGAAAAAAAAAGTAGCGGCGGATTTTTATCGACAGTTTTTGGAAAATGCCAAAAATTGCTTTTATATTTTACGGTTTTAAGACCGCCCAAAAAAGGCCTTTTTGTGCAAACTCTGTCAATTTTTAAACAAGTTTTAATCCTTCCTAGAAGAAGTGACAAAGAAATTCTTGTATCCAAATTTGTATTTTTTTCTATTATCCAGATTTAAGTTTAGATCTCATGGATACATTTTCACTACAACAAATAAGGATTTCGGTGGCGACTTTTGTCGTCACTGAAGGGTTTCAGTGGCGACGAAAAAGTTGTCACTGAAAAGTCCGGAACTGAAGCCCTATAGTGACGACTTTCGTAGTCGCCACCAAAGAAGGTTAATTTTCGTCACTAAAACAACAATAAAAGTTTGAGATTTCGGTGGCGACTTTTAGTCGCCACCGAAACCACTTTTTGTGGCGACTTTTAGTCGCCACTGAAAGCAATTGTCGGAACTCCAATGGTCGGTGAGGACCTCCGCCGGCTGCCGGACCTCCACCACTAGTATCCGACCACGGGACCTTTGCCGCCGGCCATCGGACCTTTGCCGCCGGCCACCGAACCTCCACCGCCGGCTACCGGACCTCTGTTGCCCGCCTGTCGACGACCACCTTATATTTTTTTCAAATTGGCGCATGGATGGATTCGAAGGTGGGACATGATGCGTAGTATTTTCTACAGCAACCACTGAGCCATATGACAATTTTTGTTATATAATTTCATTCTAATATATTTATTATGTTTTCTACCTTTGGTGGCGACATAAAATTTTCGTCAATGAAGGTGGACTTTCAGTGGCGACATTTTTGAGACGCCAATAAAGGTCATCACTGAGAGTCAATTTTCTTGTAGTGGACCTTCGGTGACGACTAAAATGTCGCCATTGAAGATCTTCGGTGGCGACTTTTTTCGCCACTGAAGGTGGACTTTCAGTAGTGACTTTTTTGAGTCGTCACTGAAGGTCGACTTTCGGTGGCGATCTTTTTGTGTCACCACTGAAGGTTGACTTCAGTGACGACTTTTAAAATTTCGCCACTAAAGGTTTCAAGTGGCGAGAGGAATAGTCGCCACTGAAGACCCTACTGTGGCGACTTTTAAATTTTCGCCACTGATGGCTTTCAGTGGCGAGAGGAATAGTCCCCACAGAAAACCCTTCAACACCGACTTTTAAAATTTCACCACCGAAGGTTTTAAAATATATAAAACATTACTTATAAATATTTTATAATTAATTTTAAAAAATAAAATATATATCATTTTCATTTTTAAATAATATAATAATAAGTTTAGTCTTCTAATACTTCAATTAATATTTTTCAAAATGTATTATTATGAAATTTAAATAAGAAAAAGTAAAAATAATAATAGATGCACATATATAATGGACAGTGTATTTGATGGATATTAATTCGCAATTATTATTGTAATTTTATATCTTTACCTTTAGGTTCTACTACAGAAAAGAGCAATATTCATATATTTTGTGCAACTCATCTCTTTTATAATTATTCTTTTTAATTTTTTTACATCTTTTCTTTCGGAGAAATTAAAAATTATATATAAATAATTTTATATAAGTATATTCCTATTTGTCATCTAACTATTTTTAAATTAAAAATTATAAATAATTAAATTTTTACCTTCGGTGACAACTTTGTAAAAGTCGCCACAAAAACCCTTTAGTGGCGACTGGAAAAGTCGCCACTGAAAACCCTTTTGTGGCGACTTTTAAAATTTCGCCACTGAAGGTTTTCAGTGGCGAGTGAAAGAGTCGCCACTGAAAACCCTTTGGTGGCGACTTTTAAAATTTTGCCACTAAAGGTTTTCAGTGGCGACAAGAATGGTTGCCACTGAAAACCCTTTGGTGGCTACATTTCAATTTTCGCCACTGAAGTGTATTTGGTGGCGACAATAATGTCGCAACTGAAGAGGTTTTTGGTGGCGACTAAATCGTAGTCGTCACCAAAGACCTTCGGTAACGACTAAAATGTTGCCATTGAAGATCTTCGGTGGCGACATGAAAAAGTCGTCACTGAAGGTCGACTTTCTGTGGCGCCTTTTTTGAGTCGCCACTGAAGGTCGACTTTTAGTGACGACTTCTTTGAGTCGCCACTGGAAGTCGTGGCTAAAAGTCAACTTTCTTGTAGTGTTTATAGATAACTGTATATAATATACACCTTATCAAACAAATTCGCTAGAAAGTGAAAAGAAATTTTAACAATTTTTGTCTTTTAGTAACTAAAAACCGCCGAAAATAACTTACCGGTGATTATTCCAGCGATTAGATTTTAACCATCGGAAAAGGTCTTGCGACGACGGTATAGGCGACGAATTTTGAATTGTCGCTAAGTCATTTAGCGGCGGTTAAAATCGCTGATAAAGGCAAAAAAATCGTCGAAAGTTGCCTTTTTTGTTGTTATATCATGAGTTCATTTCAAATATAGAATACATATATGCCTAGTCAATTAAGTTTTCTATTATTGGTAATTGAATTTAATGATTAAATTTTATAGATATTCGTAGAATACGATATATGCCTAACTAAAGAATTTGTAAGCCTTCCTTAGTTCCTTTATGTGATAAAATAATAATTCTTGTATCCAAACATGTTTTTTATTATCCGATTTGAGTTTAATGAATAAATTTTTATATATAACTGTAGAATACGATATATGCCTCACCAAACAAGTTGTAATAAAGCATTTCGTTAAGTGGTAAAACAATTCCCTTGTCCAAGCATGACTTTATTATCTCGGATTTGGATGACAGACAATACTGTTGGGGTTGTACTTGTTTCAATGATGTTTCACGTGATTCAAGCATTTCAAAACGGATGCTACTTAATTTGATAGTTGTGAACGGCCGCGTGCTTAGCTGTGAACTGCGTGGGATATGCTTTGCAGAAGCAAGATAATTGCTCATCAATATCCTTCTTTTTTCATGTGACTCGAGCATTTTAAAATGGATGGTAATTAAATTGACAGCTATGAATCACGTGCACAGCTGCGAATCGTTTGAGATATGGTTTGCATAAGCAAGATAAATGTTCATATATAATACTTTTCTTCTTCAAGTGACTCAAGCGTTTCAAAAGAAAGCTAATTAATTTGATAGCTGTGAACCGCGTGCACAGCTGTGAACTGCGTGGGATATACTTTGCATAAGTAAGATAAATGGTCATCATCCTTCTCTTCTTTTAGTGACTCAAGCATTTCAAATCAGATGCTGATTTGACAGCTGTTAAACCGAGTGAGATATGCTTTGCATAAGCAAGATAAATGCTCATCTTCCTTTTTTTCTTCATGTGACTCAAGTATCTCAAAATGGAAGCTAATTTGATAGCTATGAACCGCATAGGATATGCTTTGCTTAACCAAGATAAATGCACATCATCCTTTTGTTCAATTCATCTATAAATACCTCCACTTTCCATCCACTCTTCACAAAGTCATATATACTTATGAACAACTTTCATACATTATTCTTATCACTCCAGTCTCTCTTTAGGTTTCATTTCCTCTTCATAAATTCTAGCATCTTCTATTAGTTACACATTCCAATTCTTCATGGTTTGTCATTCTGTTTATTAGTTAATATGTTTTTTAATCCCTATGTTTTACAAATTCATATATATATATATATATATGTCACTTGCATAGGCTTAAAAGTTTATATACATATGGTGCAGGATGGATTAGAAGATGAATTATATTCTGAATTTACATTGAAGAATATTCAGAAATCACGATCGGTAATATCATATTGGAAGAGAATGGAGAAATATCACCCTCCCAAAATTAAAAATATATATATAACTTATTCATTATCATGTCATTAATATTTACACACATTCCAAACATTATGTGCACGGTTTACTCACATTCCAAACATTACATCCATCCCTCCATCATTTTTCAAGGCAAATATATCGTTGCCTTCAAATGCTTTACAAACTCAAGGTATGAACATATATATACATATATACATTAAATTTATTTCCTTAATTTTTCGATATTACTAGTTTCTTATTTAATTAACATTCTGAGAGATTGATGTTTGAGAAAATTTTTTGACAGTGAGGGAGACTTGATGCTATGGAAAGTGAGTAGGAAAACATGGGTCTTCCATATAGAAGTATGTGTACCAATTCTCTACCACATATTAATGAAAAGCAAAACAACATCATATATACAAAATAAACATTGTCAAAATGCTCAAATTACATTTTATATCTACAGTTTATATATTTGATATATTTTAATTTATAAATTATATATCGTCAAAATATATGTTTAATATTTTTTGCTGATTCAACTAATTATTTAACAGTGATTAATATGTATTAATATTATTGTAAACTATTTTTCTATGAATTTTATTAATTACATAACAAAATTGATAGTGAATTGAATAACTAAATTAAAATATTTCATTATTTAAAATAAAATTAGGAGAATATATATTTTTTGAATAACTAAATTATGAATTTATTACTCTTAAATTATTGTTAGTGTGCTTTAGACTTCCTCAAGATTTTGATGTTTCAAGTGTTAAAGATACAGACATGAACCAAGTACAAGAAAGACTTGGCAAATGGAGGATCCAAAGAAGGGAAAGAAACTCAAAGATGACTGACTCGGTAATTAATTGCATAATCATATATATATATATATATATATATATATATATATATATACCGTAATTGTTTTCAATTAATATGATAAATTTTAATCGAGTCAAGACAGAAGAAGTTGACATATGATTGTTTTGTAGTATCATTTTTCAGTACTACTGTCATCTTAGCTCGAGGCATACCTTTCGATCAATTCTGGAGGTTGAGGACTTTGTGATATGATCCATTGCTATGTAACATTAAAAAGTAAAGGAGAGAGATAGATGTGGGATGAGCCCCACATCAAGTGAAACTCACTTTGGTGTCTATCTCTCTCTTAACTTTTCAATGTTATAATGTTCTAGAATGGAGGAGAATGAGTGGTGAAGCGATGGAGAGATGGATGGACTTGAATTTAAGTAGCTAGAGACTGAAATGAAAATTCTATTGTTCAAGAATATGTGAAAGTAAAATTATATTGAATTTGAGCAGCTTGATTTTATCTCCCAGCAGAAATTTTTTCAATCATAAGATTGAAAAAAAAAAGTACCTAAGTATGTGTTGGTTGAAGATCTATACCATAAACAATAGTTCTATTAGAAGATTGTATCCAGCTTCTTGTTTCTCGCAATATTAGTTGTAATGATGAAATTATATTGAAGAAAATTAAGTTGAATTATTTCTTATTATTAGATCTTATCAATTTTGTGTAAGCTATGCAATTTTATGGTAAAAGTATTGCATATTGAGAATATATATATATATATATATATATATATATAATGTAATTTTAATGAATAAATTTCATGTGAGATTAAATACATTATTGAAATTTATACAAAGTTGCGAGCATATTTTTATTTTTCTAATTATTATTATATAATAAGAGATCTCATGATTTTAGGATTAACTAAAAAATTTAAAATTTTAGAGTTTGGATGGGAATTAACTGAAATTTTTTTTAGCCATTTGAGTTTTTTTTTGTCATCTCAATCAATTAAAAAAATTGCATCATGTTAATAAAGACAAAAAAACGATATAAAAAATAAGAAACAAAATTAAAACTCTATATAAAATTAATTAATATGCAGAGAAAGAGTGTTTGTGACATCATCCTAATTTTGATTAAGAGTTCCTATTTGATTTCAAACTAGCATCTCTTCGAAAGGATTTTTGGATATCTAGAAAATAATCACAAAGTTGGTTTATTGGTTTATCCCTCGAAGGAAATTCAATTCCAATCTCTAAAGAGATATGTACTTGTCACTTGGTGGTTGAGTTAAAGTATATCAAGAGGAAGATGAGAATGATGAAGATAAAAGTGAATATGAGTAGGATATTAACACTACAAGAAAAATGAGTATTTTTAATAACTTATATTTCGACAGTTACTATTGACTGTTGAAAAATATATTATTTTTTTCAACAATTAAATTTTGATCATCAAAATAAGTTGTTGGAATAAGTTAATAATTTCAACGGCCTTCATCAAACAAGTTGTAAAACATCATTTGTGATAAAACAATTCTTGTACCCAAATATATATTTTTGTTATCCGGATTTGAATTTGGATCTAATAAGTAAGTTTTATAGATAACAGTAAAATACTAACATAAGCCTAACCAAACAAGTTGTAAGCCTTCATTTAAGTGATAAAACAATTCTTGTAAGTGATAAAACAATTCTTGTATCCAAACATGTTTTATATTATTCGAATCTGAATTCACGTCTAATGAGTAAATTTTTTAGATAGTAGAATGTGATATTTGCATAACCAAACAAGTTGTAAGTCTTCCGTTAAGTGGTAAAACAATTATCCTATCCCAACATATTTTTTCTAATATGGATTTGGATTACCGGCAATGTATTTGTTGCACTTGTTTTAAAAGTAATTCATGTGACTCGAGCGTTTCTAAATTGATGTTAATTTGACAGCTATGAACCTTGTTGGACATGTTTTTCCTCTGCATGATAAATGCAAATCTTCCTTCTCTGCTTCATATATAAATACTTGCTCCTTCCATTCACTTTTCAAACATATCCCATATGTAAATCCACCAAAATAGCAAGAAAGAAAATAATTTGATTACACAAATAAAATACCTATACTCTCAAAAATAACGTAACATATTGAAAATTTATGACTGAATGAGTAAAAATGAACCTCCTTTGCAGATCAAAATTTCTCTATTATGGTCACTGTGTAGCAGCAACCATGCAACTCCAACTTCTTCTCCTCTATATTTAAAAAGTCATGCCCTCTCATCAAACACACATAACACTTTAAACGGTTAAAATCTCATTTTGGTCATCTATGTATGTCAATTTTTCCTTATTGGTCCTCGACGTTTCAAAAATTTTAAAACAACTCACTATATTTACAACTTGTTTCATTCTTGGTCCTCAAGTCTAACATCGTCAAATTTCTCCGTTAAGTGCTGTCGTGATCTGACTTTTCCCTCTCTCCTCTATGTCAAATTTTGCTAACGTGGCAGGTGATGTCAATTCCCCCTTCCTCCTCCTCCATAAAAGAAAAACTAGAGATAATTATCAATTTGGTCCCTGAAAGATATAGATTGTTTTAATTATTTGGTCATTGAAAGATAAAAATGTCTAATTTCGTCCCTAAAAGATATTTTTGGTACAAAACCCTATCAATTTTTAAACAAGTTTTAATCCTTTCTAGAAGTGACAAAGAAATTCTTGTACCCAAATTTGTTTTTTTCTATTATCCAGTTTTAAATTTAGATCTCATTGATACATTTTATAGATAACTGTAGAATACAATATACACCTTGTAACTGTCGTTTTTGGTTCAGACAATTGTAGTTTGCAATTAAGGACCGCAAGGGGTCTTAGCCTTGGGGGACTTGTCCTTAGGTGATGCACCTAGGTGCCTATGTACCCTTCGGAAGGGATCAAAGTCCACTTAGTTCGTCATCATGACATCAATAGGAGCCGTTAGGCAAGGTAGTTACCTGTATTGGGCCGTGTGCGGCTAAGACGTGTCTAAGGTACTCCGGGCGGGCGAGCCGCTCTTAGGAGGTTGCCTTAATGGGAGAGAGCTCGAGTCTCTGAGGGCTACTAGAAGCCCTATTGGTGGGATGCTCTGGGAACGGAGATGAGCTTGCCGGTGGTCGGACCTGACGGAGCCTACGGTGGACCTCGGGATGCGTGAAGGATGGGCGTGAGGTATCTGAGGGTACTCAGGCTACCTGCTAGAATGGCAGTGAGTAATGCTCTCTAATGTATTTGGGATGTCTTGGATCTAGTGTGATTGTCCTTGAACTTGTGTATCCTTAGTCCCCCGAGTGAGGGTATATTTATACTGAGTGCGGGGAGGCCGTGCTCGACCAATGATGCTTAGGGATTTCCCACGTCTAGTTGAGTGGGTGTTCCTGTGAGAGGACGTGGGCAAGGGCCACGTACATAGCGGATAAGTGGTGCCACGTGCCGCTAGCGTGTCCTGCCGCTAAGTTTCTAGAAGCTTAGTGCCACGTGTCCCAAGGTGGAATATTCCGTAGTTACATAAGTCCCCCAAGTCTACGGGTGTGGGGCGCCCGTGGACTTAAGTTCTCTTGTCTGTAAGCTACTTAGGAATTTTTCGTTCTCTGTGAGGGAGAGTTCGTCCGCGCGGGGGGCATGGTCATTTTGAGCTGGTCGTCCGACTTGCGAAACAGTGTCCTTTGTTTTGTTCTGTGGAAGTGGAGATGTTTGGAAGGTGACACGCGTCTTGTTTCGTGTGGCTGACTGCTTGACTTCCTCAGTAAGTTTTCGAGCCGTCTCTGCAGAAAGTACGCGACTTACTGTGCAGGGGTCATCATTGCTCAGAGGAGAATTTCCCGGGACGCCCTTTGTGGGTAAGCGGAAGAAATCCAAAGGTCAGGAGCTATTTGGTCATTTCGAGATGCTCTCCTCTGGTCGGGTTTGTCCGCAGTTAGTGACTAGACAAGAAATTTTGCTGAGAGTTGTCTGTTGAAGGAGCGGACTGCTGCAGGTGCTACGCGTCAGGGTTTTGATGGGTACCACTGACGTTTGGTGTTTTGCCGTAGTTTGCCCTTCATTAAATGCGGGTTCGTTTCTGAGGGCAGCCATCATTAGCCTGGGCCGACGATTTTCTGAAAAGACCCCCTGGCGTCTCCGGGTGACTTTTGGGTTTCCGAGGGCTTTTCAGTATTTGTGTCTCTATTGCCCCGCATGTGAATCTGAGCCGTTTTCGTTCTCCACGTGTTCGGTCGAGTTGGACGGTTGTAGCTTAGGCTGGTTGTAGAGGATAATTATTTTTATCCGTTGCGGGATACGAGGGGATTGAGATTTTTGAATCGTCGTGCCTCTGGGTACCCTATAAATATCCATCGTTTGAAAGTTTGTGGTTTTGCATTCTCACATTTCTCCGTCCTTCTACCTCCTTGCTTTGTTTGCCCTGATTCTTACCCCTTTTCCTTTTCTACCCTTTGTTCTCGCCGGGATTTTCACCATGGCTGGTGATGATGATAGCTTCTATCCCTTCGATTTTACTGACTTAGAGGATCTCCCTTCTTGTTCTTGTAATACCCCGGAAAATTTCGAGGATTAAAGAATGATTTATTTCGGGGCTAGGAATTAAAACTTAAAAAAGAATAGAGAAAAAAAAAGAAAGTTAAAAGAAACCGGAAAGGAATTTTTTTCAAAGATTGTAATACCCGAGAAAATTTTTCGAAGTTTAAAATAAAATAAAAGGGGAAGAAAAGAAGTAGAAAATAATTTTTAGGATTTAATTCAAGACATAAGAAATTGGAAACCTGAATTAAATAGGGAAAGGAAATTAAATTAAAAATATATCTTTATTATTTTTAAGTGATTATTATATCTTATTATCTATTTTGAAAAGAAAAAAGAAAAAAGAAAATATATATTAGTTATTATTTATTTAATTATTAATTTATTTATTTTTAATTATATTTATTTATCTATATATTATTTATTTGTTTAATTAGTATAATTATTTTAATCATTTTATTTATTTACAATTGGAGCCGTGGGTTAGTGGATAAAAGAGAAAAAGAAAAGAGAGGGAGAGGGGAACCGTGCGAGAAGAACATGAGAAGAAGAAAGGAAGAAAGAAAGGAAAGGAGAGAGAGGGAGCTAGGGCTTGGATGGGGGAGCAAATCCGACGGGAATCTCGCCAGAATCCGGCAAGCCGGAGTTGGAGGAGGAGTCCGAGAGCATCCTTGTCATCTTCCTCGTCTCAATCTCTCGAATCAAGGTTGGTAACCCCAATTTCATTCAAAACCCTCAATTTTTCCATTTTTAGGGATTTCCTCGATTGACCTTCGATTGAGTTGCTTCGAGGGTTGATTGAAACCTAGGAAGTGTTCTTGAACACTTAGTTGGGGTAGGAATCGATATTATATTTTCGGATTTGCCCAAATTTGAATTTGGAAGGGTTTGGGGTTAAAATTCTAATTATTCATAAATTGGGGAAAATTGTTGATAATTATGATTGAGCTTGGATTTGAGTAAATAGGGTTTGATTGATATTATTAAAATTATATAGTTGAAATATTAGCTGAATAAGACCGATTTGTGACCGATTCGGTACTACTAGAAAAACTGCGTTTAGTGACCGCCGAATCGGTCACAAAATAGCAACATCGGTCACTAAATGGAGTTTTAGTGACCGACGGCGGCGGTTGGTATTTCGTTAGTCACTAGAAATTTGTGCGGGCACAAATTTAGTGACTGACTAGGCGGTCACAAAGCAGTTAGAAATCATCCAACCCTCTTGTAGTCACAAATCGGTCACAAAGCGGTCACAAATTTGTGACTGACCTGCGGTCAAAAATTGGTTGGAAACTTTGGGGACCCCTCAGTCACAAAACTTAATCATAAATCGGTCACAAATTTGTGACTGACGTGCAGTCAAATAATAGTTGGAAATTTTGGGGACCCCATAGTCACAAATCAGTCATAAAGTTCAGTCACGAAGTATGAAACCCCTCAGTCACAAATTTTGTGACTAAATCTATCTCTAGTCACTAATTTGTCACAAATAACAATTTAATAATAAATAATAATTGAGAATGATATAAACCACTCATTATATATATATTCATAGTGACACCTAAAAATACTTGTATCTTAAACATATAAGTCAAATAATCTCATGAGAACAAAATACAAGCCTCAAACATACAAGTCTAAAACAATCTCATGAGAAGCAAAATACAAGTTTGAAATAATCTCATGAGAAACAAAATACAAGTCTAAAACAATCTCATGAGTCACATACATAAAAATATATTTATTATCTCTACTCAGGTAGATTAGAGCCACTAGTAGGTGGATCATTAGATGAAGTGCTCATCCCATTTTTTGCCAAGAGTTGTTGCACAATTGTTTCAAGGTTTTCTATCTTCCTTTGCATCTCTTCCTTCTCCCGCTTGTCCTGTGCAACCTTTTCAGCCTCTTCATGCATCACTTTCATTTGTTCAAAGCTATCTTCATTATTATTAGGGACATAGCTTGAACCTTGGGATGATATAGATTGAGCAATTTGACAACTAATTATGGAACCCTCCCCAAACCCATAAATTCTTCCTTTTCTTGGACCACCAACAACTTTGTTCCAAAGTGATGCCTCTTTCTCAATTGTTATAGATCCAATAGCTTGAACATTGACATCTTCCTCATTTGATATGTCACCAACCGACTCTTTGATCTCACTTTCAAATTTCTCCTGAAAATCATGTTTATAACATTAAAAGAACTTCAACCACTATTCAGCACAAAAATGGTAGCACAAAAATAAGAGGAAGGAACCATGCACAAGACCTTAGCATGCACTGCTCTAAATGAATGCTTGTAAAACAATATATATACACACATCCAATTGATCATTGGTTCTGTTTTTATTGTATTGTTAAGTAGATGTTGAGTGGTGAGAAGGAATTGATTAAACTTGGCGAATAAGAAAATGTGACGAAGAATAAATAAGTGGCATAAGTTTTGTCAATACAATCCATCATTCTAAACAAGAAAGCCAAATCAATAACATTAAGGCCTAAACAAATATAGCACCTACAACTATTTCCAGCACGTTTCCAGTTGTAAATTTATATTAAAAAATTTTTTAACAAACACTTAATCAAAACCTATTAGTTTTCACATTTAAAAGACACCGATTCAAATTCTCATAAGGTCAACTACTAAATAGATCAACCCAATCCAAATCAACCAAGCCTAAAAAAATAAACAAAATTCAACTTACAAATCAATACAATCCAGATCACATCACATCATATTCATCTTACAAATCAAAGTTCTTACCCATACTACTTTGGATTTCTTATCAACAAAGTTTCCACTCCCTTTGCTCTTATGGGTGATCAAAAATAATTCTGATGGACGAGCTTCTCTTCCTGACATTGCCTCTTGTAGTCATACAACAACAATATTAAAAATGAGGGTTAAATAAAAAATAAATTTTAAACAATGGATATATAAAGTTAGTACATATTTTCTCTTATGCTCTGAATATGGAGTTGACCCTCCAGCATGACATGATATTCCATGTCCATCCTTGTTACTCAATCTATTCTTTGAGTAGGTTGCAGATTTTTCCAAGTATTTTGGGTCTAACCATATTTTTTTAAGCGCATCCCAATTATCATTATTAATCCATGAGGGCTGTATAATTTTTTCTTTGAAGTCCTTCCTAACTTTGAAAGTGATAGACTTGTGTCTTTTTGGTCCAATGACATCCTCAAAAAGCCTCTTGATCTCGACATAAAATCTGTCCTCCCAAATGTATTTTTTCTACATTATAAATGGAGAATAAATTAAAAAAATTAGTAGTGGACTTATTTAAACAACAATGAAAGTAGACAAATCAACATGTGTCACATATGTGCAAAAAATAAGATTATTGAGCATAGTGTCATACACTAAGAAGGAAGGAAGAAAGAGAATGAAACTTTACCTCCAATTCTCCAAGCCATCGATCTTTTACATCAGTCGGTGTACCTTCCCATGTAGCCCATGGTCCATGAAAATACTTCTTAATTATTTTGGTCAACTCACGTATAGCACTATGCGGATGATACCTATGAAAAAAAATTAAACATCATTAAAATGTACTATAAATAAGCAAATTAGTATAAAATTTTAGACATACGAATCACGGAGCGGTTCCAAATATGTGCGTCCATCAGGAGATATTCGAGGTTGGCTTCTAACTTGAAGATATGAATTTTCTTGTTGCGTATTAGTCATACTAGGTTCTTCACTCTCAAGATGATCCTCTTCAGCCACATAACTAGGAGGATGATCAACAACGGGTGATTGCTCAATAGGCAGTTCAACAATGGGTACTTGCTCAATAGACAGTTGCACAATGGGTACTTGCTCAATAGGCGGTTGCACAATGGGTACTTGCTCTGCGGGCACTTGCTTCATTGTTGGACATTGCACTGATTCAATGCTCTTATTTCTCCCTACTTTATGGTATCTCCCTCTATCAACTCCAGTGGATCTAGCCTTTCCTTTTCCTCTTGTCATACCTACAAAATTCAAGTTGAATGACATAATAAATATACAATATAATTCTTGAAAAAGAAACACAAGCTAAAAATATAACATTTATAAGAAATGCATAAAATTATTTCCATACCAAAATTATTTTGACATATTATATGTTTGATCAATCAGAAGTGTTTTCTTCACTTGTATTGTCACCATCACTACCAAAATCAATTTGGTCTTCACTATCTTCATTTTCATCTTCAGTACAAGAGTCATCTATTTCAAATCCACCCTCTATATCATCTTGATCATTAAACTTATCCATCTCAACAATATCTTCTTGATCATTAACATCATCATCTTCTATTTCTATTTCAATCTCTTCACCTACCTCTTCCTCATCGCCTAACTCTTCTTGAGGATCTTGATCATCGTCATCTATTTCATTTTCAATAGAGACCTCATCTTCTTGGTATGCTATTTTTGGAGCATTTATGGCACTCGTTGACTTTATTTTACAAACAACCAACCAATCAGCCCTATCTCTCTTTTTACTAGCATATTCAGCAAAATAAACTTGTTGAGATTGTTGGGCAAGTACAAAGGGCTCATACTTTGAGAAATGTTTTTTACGATTGATCTCAATTATACCATATCGAGGATGAACTTTACACCCTGTTTCCAACATAGGATCAAACCAATCACACTTGAACAACACAACTCTTGTTTTCTTTGACCCTAAGCAAGGATATTGTAGGTCTATCACTTCTTCTAAAATACCATAGTAGTCAACTTCAAACTCATTATAGGTACTGCCTTTAACACATACACCACAATTCATAGTGGATCTTGTTGAGTTATAAGCACGTGTATGAAACCTAAACCCATTAACATAATATTGAGGCCAAGTGCGAACTTCAGTAAATGGTCCACAAGCTAATTCTTTTATGCGACCATCAACCACATTGTTCTCTAGATCATGGACCTAGGCACACAACAAAACAAGATCAAAGGACTAACCAATCATATTGCCTTACATAACTAAATGGACATGTATTTATGAGAACTATAATTCTTTCAACTTACATATTCCTTTAACCACTTTGCAAATTCACTATTCTTCTTATTTTCTATCTCCTCCTCTTTATATGAGGAGTTATTTGCTTAAGCTGTTCTTCGTAGATCCTACATTGTAATTATAAACAAAATATTGAGTGATTAATAATTGATATTCATTTATAGAAATTGTATGGACATACTTAACAAACGGTTGAATTTCTTCGCTGTTGAGGAGGACATAAATAACGGCAGCGTTGAATTCTTCTTCTTTCAAGTATCATTTTTTCTCTTTCCCTGCCAGACGACCCGGGTGAGTAAATATAGATAGGCATCCATCAGGGCAATCTACTTCACCCCCATCGTCATTTCGATCCACCTTATTTAGCTTGGTTTGAACATGAGGTTCAAAATAGTAAGAACAAAATGTAGATGTTTCTTCAAGAAGGTATGCTTCACAAATAGACCCTTCCACACGAGCTTTATTCTTAACCTTCTTTTTCAAATGATGTAAAAACCTATACATAGATCTTGTTAGTAAGTATTCAATATAAGTTAAGATCATAATTGTTTACTGGAACGTATATATTTTGTAATGTACCTCTCAAATAGATACATCCAACGATATTGAACCGGTCCACCAACTCGTGCTTGATATGGTAGGTGAATAGGAAAGTGTTCCATAGAATCAAAGAAACCGGGAGGAAAAATCTTCTCCAATTTGCATAAAGTTACAACAATGTTCTTCTCAAGTTGCTTCATTTGTTCCTCTTGAATCATGGTGGAACAAATGTCTTTGAAGAATAAACTTATCTCAGTTAAAACATTCCAGACGGGCTCAGGCAACAGATCTTTAAAAGCAATCGGTATCAATCTTTCCAAAAATACATGACAATCATGACTTTTCATTCTTGATAACTTACATTCTTGCATATCAACACATTTTGACAAATTTGAAGCATATCCATCAGGAAACCTCAAATTTTTAACCCATTCGCACACTAACTTTGTTTGATCCTTTGTTAAAGTATATGACGCTTTTGGCATCGCTATCTTTCCATCCCCTTGAACTTTCAGTTCTAACTTCTTCCGATCACAGTGAATAGCCAAGTGTCTTCTAGCATTTGCATTGTCCTTTGTCTTGCCCTTCACATACATAACAGTATTGAATATGTTATCAAACACATTCTTCTCAATATGCATAACATCAAGATTATGTCGAATTAAGTTTGTATCCCAATAAGGCAAGTCTCAGAATATAGAACATTTAATCCAATGATGGCGGTGGCCATATCCAGACAACTTGTCTTGGTCATTAGTTATTTCCATCATCCTTGGTAAGGTACAAACTCTCTCCCATAAGTCATCACCAGAAAATCTTTGAGGAATGGGGGATTTTTCAACACGACCTTTAAGAAATGATTTTTTGTCCTTGCGCATTGCGTTATCTAATGGCAAAAATTGATGATGACAATCAAAGAAAGTTGTTTTGTGCCCCTTTCTCAAGTAGAACGCTTTACTATTCTCCATGCAAATTGGACATGACATATTACCATGAGTGCTCCATCTAGACAACATACCATAAGCAGGGAAGTCGGTAATAGTTCATAACAAGGAAGCTTTCATTTGAAAGTTTTGCTTGGAGCATGAGTCATAAGTTAGGATGCCAATCTCCCATAATTGTTTCAACTCATCAATTAATGGTTGCAAATAAACATCAATCTTTTGGCCTGGATTCTTTTCGCCAGGAATGATAAGAGTTAGAAACATATAGGGGATTTTCATACACATCTCAGGGGGAGATTGTATGGTGTAACAATTACAGGCCAACATGAATAGGGATGTGCAAACTGACCAAATGGAGTAAATCCATCTGATGAAAGACCTAACCTAACATTTCTAGGCTCTGCTGCAAATGAGGGATGGCATTGGTCGAAATGTCTCCACGCCTCACCATCACATGGGTGGCATAGGTCCTCCTCTTTTCTCCTAGTTTCATGATGCCAAGTCATGTGCTTAGCTGTCTTTGTAGACATATAAAACCTTTGCAACCTAGGTGTTAATGGGAAATAACGTAAGATCTTGTAAGGTATGTCTTTTTTGTTTGGGTCATCTCTTTTTCTAGGCTTATAGCGAGGATGACCACATACCGCACAGTCCCTTCGTTGTTTGTTTTCCTTATAATATATCATACAATCATTCTCGCATGCATCTATTTTCTCATAACTCAAACTGAGTTTGTCCACCATTTGTTTACTCTTGTAATAGTCATCGGGCAATTTCGAATCATCAGGTAACATTTCTTTCACGATTTGCAAGATCTGATTAAAGCAAGACTCACTCATGTTAAACTCTGACTTGATATTTAACAATCTTGAGACTGCTGATAAAGGAGTGTGTCTACTACAACCTTCATATAGTGGCTTTTCAGTGGCTTTCAACAAGTCATAAAACTTCTTAGCATCTTGGTTTGGAGGTTCATCAAATTCGACATTTGTGTTAGGATTGAAACTTGGTCCAGCGGCTTCTAGAATCATAGTACGATACGGATCTGTCAAATTGACATCAACCCTCTCCACATGATCACCGTCTACCATTTCCTCGTTTTCAGCTTCTACCCTTTCCTCCATAGCACCGCCAATTTGACATTCCTCGGTGTAATGCAAAGGTTCCCCATGAAAGCTCCATTGGTCATAGTTAGGGATAAAACCTCGACTATAAAGGTGGACTTTAACAGTCTCCACATCAAAAAAATTTGTATTGTCACACCTTGAACAAGGACAACGTATTTGCCCATTTGACACAAATTTAGGTTGAGATAATACAAATGATACAAATTCTTCGCCTCCATCAATAAATGCACAATTAAGACCCTTTCTACTTTGGTCACGCCGATTATACATCCAAAGTCGATCGGGTCTCATGTTTCTACATGACAAGGAAAAAAAGGAAATAATGAACTTCTAATGAATGGTGGCAACATATATTGAAAGGGTAATTTAAATCTGGGGATCAAATTGTTCAAACATATATATTAAATTGATCAACCATATTTCTAAAGACAAACATAATCAACTACTACATTAATACAAAGTAAAGAATGTGCACTAAATAACTAACCTATAAGGAGTCTCCACCAAACTTGTTTTGATTAGCAAATCCAGATAGATGCTTTATGTAACCACCACCAAACTCGATTTCTTGCTCAAACTTTATAGAATGCTAGAGGAACAAAGAAAAAAGAGAAACACTAAATTTTTAAAAACTCACTAAAGGAAAGAAATTAAAAGACACGCATATCAAAGTCTTCTTTCTTTGAACATTTATTTAAAATAAGATTCATTGGAAATTGGAAAAGAGGACTAGTTGGATTGCATGTCAAGAAAAATCAAAGGCAAAAGTGGTTCTGCAGCCATGGTTCTACCGCAGAACCATGGTTGGGTTCTACCGTAGAACCATGGTTGGGTTCTACCGTAGAACCATGCCATGGTTCTGCTACAGAACCAGACCATGGTTTTGCTGCAGAACCAGACCATGGTACCAACCGCAGAGAAACAACACATAAACAAAAAAACGGAAGAATGAATGAGAATGCAATGCACTTACAGTGATGCAAGAATCGGAGAGGCTGAGAACGAAGAATCAACCTTAACTCTCAATCTCAATCTCTGCCAGTAATGAACGGTGAAGTGAACGATGCTGAGATTGGCCGCTGGAGAAGACGAAGAGGAGAAGAGCGTCGATTCGTGGTTCAGCGTTAGGGCAAGGCGTCGATTAGCTGGAAGAAACTATTGATCTTTTTGGGAGTTAGAGCAAGGCGTCGATTCTCTACTGAAATTTTTGTTTTGTGGAGCAGGGAGCCAAAAATTTCATTTGGAGCCAAATTTTTTTTTAATTTAGTTTTTTTTAAAAAAAAATAATTCAGTCACTAAATTTATGTTTTTTTATGATTAAATAATTTTTTTAATTAAGTGTATTTTTGACTGAAAATTAACCGATTAGTAACTACTTAGTGACTGATAATTTGTAACTGACATTTCAGTCACTAATTTTAGGAGTTTTAAGAATTGGCTAACTGATGTTTACGTAAGTCACAAATCAGTTAGTATTTCATGATTTTATTGACTGATTTTATGTCAGTCACAAATAGCGATCACTAATAGCAGTTTTTCTAGTAGTGATTGTAGTTTGCAATTAAGGACCGCAAGGTGTCTTAGCCTTGGGGGACTTGTCCTTAGGTGATGCACCTAGGTGCCTATGTACCCTTCGGAAGGGATCAAAGTCCACTTAGTTCGTCATCATGACGTCTATAGGAGCCGTTAGGCAAGGTAGTTACCTGTATTGGGCCGTGTGCGGCTAAGACGTGTCTAAGGTACTCCGGGCGGGCAAGCCGCTCTTAGGCGGTTGCCTTAATCGGAGAGAGCTCGAGTCTCTGAGGGCTGCTAGAAGCCCTATTGGTGGGATGCTCTAGGGACGGAGATGAGCTTGCCGGTGGTCGGACCTGACGGAGCCTACGGTGGACCTCGAGATGCGTGAAGGATGGGCGTGAGGTATCTGAGGGTACTTAGGCAACCTGCTAGAATGGCAGTGAGTGATGCTCTCTAATGTATTTGGGATGTCTCGGATCTAGTGTGATTGTCCTTGAACTTGTGTATCCTTAGTCCCCCGGGTGAGGGTATATTTATACTGAGTGCGGGGAGGCTGTGCTCGACCCATGATGCTCAGGGATTTCCCACGTCTAGTTGAGTGGGTGTTCCTGTGAGAGGACGTGGGCAAGGGCCACGTACATAGCGGATAAGTGGTGCCACGTGCCGCTAGCGTGTCCTGCCGCTAAGTTTCTAGAAGCTTAGTGCCACGTGTCCCAAGGTGGAATATTCCGTAGTTACATAAATCCCCCAAGTCTACGGGTGTGGGGCGCCCGTGGACTTAAGTTCTCTTGTCTGTAGGCTACTAAGGAATTTTTCGTTCTCTGTGAGGGAGAGTTCGTCCACGCGGGGGCATGGTCATTTTGAGCTGGTCGTCCGACTTGCGAAACAGTGTCCTTTGTTTTGTTCTGTGGAAGTGGAGATGTTTGGAAGGTGACACGCATCTTGTTTCGAGTGGCTGACTGCTTGACTTTCTTAGAAAGTTTTCGAGCCTTCTCTGCAGAAAGTACGCGACTTACCGTGGAGGGGTCATCATTGCTCAGAGGGGAATTTCCCGGGACGCCCTTTGTGGGTAAGCGGAAGAAATCCAAAGGTCAGGGGCTATTTGGTCATTTCGAGATGCTCTCCTCTGGTCGGGTTTGTCCGCAGTTAGTGACTAGACAAGAAATTTTGCTGAGAGTTGTCTGTTGAAGGAGTGGACTGCTGCAGGTGCCACGCGTCAGGGTTTTGATGGGTACCACTGACGTTGGGTGTTTTGTCGTAGTTTGCCCTTCATTAAATGCGGGTTCGTTTCTGAGCGCATCCATCATTAGCCTGGGCCGAGGATTTTCTGAAAAGACCCCCTGGCATCTCCGGGTGAATTTTGGGTTTCCGAGGGCTTTTCAGTATTTGTGTCTCTATTGCCCCGCATGTGAATCTGAGCCGTTTTCCTTCTCCACGTGTTTGGTCGAGTTGGACGGTTGTAGCTTAGGCTGGTTGTAGAGGATAATTATTTTTATCCGTTGCGGGATACGAGGGGATTGAGATTTTTGAATCGTCGCGCCTCTGGGTACCCTATAAATATCCATCGTTTGAAAGTTTGTGGTTTTGCATTCTCACTTTTCTCCGTCCTTCTACCTCCTTGCTTTGTTTGCCCTGATTCTTACCCCTTTTCCTTTTCTACCCTTTGTTCTCGCCAGGATTTTCACCATGGCTGGTGATGACGATAGCTTCTATCCCTTCAATTTTACTGACTTAGAGGATCTCCCTTCTTGTTCTTGTAATACCTCGGAAAATTTTGAGGATTAAAGAATGATTTATTTAAAATTTCGAGGATTAAAGAATGATTTATTTCGGGGCTAGGAATTAAAACTTAAAAAAGAATATAGAAAAGTATAAGAAAGTTAAAAGAAACCGGAAAGGAATTTTTTTTCAAAGATTGTAATACCCGAGAAAATTTTTCGAAGTTTAAAATAAAATAAAAGGGGAAGAAAAGAAGTAGAAAATAATTTTTAGGATTTAATTCAAGACCTAAGAAATTGGAAACCTGAATTAAATAGGGAAAGGAAATTAAATTAAAAATATATCTTTATTATTTTTAAGTGATTATTATTTATCTTATTATCTATTTAAAAAAAGAAAAGAAAATATATATTATTTATTATTTATTTAATTATTAATTAATTTATTTTTAATTATATTTATTTATCTATTTATTTATTTAATTAGTATAATTATTTTAATCATTTTATTTATTTACAATTGGGGCCGTGGGTTAGTGGATAAAAGAGAAAAAGAAAAGAGAGGGAGAGGGGAACCGTGCGAGAAGAACAAGAGAAGAAGAAAGGAAGAAAGAAAGGAAAGGAGAGAGAGGGAGAAGAGTGAGAGAGGGAGCTAGGGCTTGGATGGGGGAGCAAATCCGACGGGAATCTCGTCGGAATCCGGCGAGCCGAAGTTGGAGGAGGAGCCCGAGAGGATCCTTGTTATCTTCCTCGTCTCAATCTCTCGAATCAAGGTTGGTAACCCCAATTTCATTCAAAACCCTCAATTTTTCCATTTTTAGGGATTTCTTCTATTGGCCTTCGATTGAGTTGTTTCGAGGGTTGATTGAAACCTAGGAAGTGTTCTTGAACACTTAGTTGGGGTAGGAATCGATATTATATTTCCAGATTTGCCCAAATATGAATTTGGAAGGGTTTGAGGTTAATATTCTAATTATTCATAAATTGGGGAAAATTGTTGATAATTAGGATTGAGCTTGGATTTGAGTAAATAGGGTTGGATTGATATTATTAAAATTATATAGTTGAAACCTTTGCTGAACAAGACCCGTGAAGAGCTGGGCCGAGGTTACTAAGGTTGAACCTTGACGTTAACGTGCCAGGTCCCTGCTCGATTTGCCCAAATACACTTTAAGGGTGATGTTGAGGGCTCCAAACCTCTTCTTTTCAATCTTAAACACCCTAGAATAATTCTAAATATGCTATCAAGCATCAAGAATTAATTTAGGTGCCTTCTTGTTTCTCAAGGATGGAAACTTGAGGAACCAATTAGGCCTAACTTCGGGAATTCCAACCTTATTCCTTCACAAACTTTAGGAATCCTTAAGTGGGATAAATCTGAGGTATATTGAGGTTTAGAAACTAGATTTATTAGAACCCAAGTAGGAACACAAGTTGGATCAAAATGCTTAGACCTTCCTAGAATTTGGATTCCTTCCAACCAAGCTAGATAAGCTTCCTTAGATGCAAATACAAGTTAGATAGAGGTCTAAGACTCAAATCCAAGCATGTGAAACACTCAAGTAGAGTGTTATATTCGAGTAAGTCAAGTGTCCGAGTTAGAGAAGTCCGATAAGACCAAGAGCTTAACCCTGTGGCAACCATGGACTACATGTGAGAGTAATGGAAAGATAAATAACGAGTTAAGTTAAGTAATAACTTTAATGAAGTAAATGTTGTTCTTATAGGAACAACAGTACGCAATAGAGTGCAAAAGGAGCTCCGAGGAGACTAAAGTTATAGGAGAGGATTGCATGGAAGGTTGGCCAAGTTGAGGGTTCTTCCATCTCTGCTCCTAGGGTTGTATGCTTATGTGGATTACATGAGTATGTACATTCTCATCTTGTCTGGTATGTGATAGCTAGAGGTATAGGATGTTAAAAAGAATAAAGGAACTAGAAAATAGGTTATGGAAAGTAGTTTAGATAGGAAGACATAGGAGTAGAAAGTAATTGTTTGCTATGATTGGTGTGTTACAAATCCAACTCATACACTCTAGAGGCAAGATGAGTATTTTATTAAATCTTTTCCACGACGGTGACAAGAGTCCTTGTACGAAAGGACTAAACTTTTATTTTGAAAACTCATCACGACCGTGACTTAAATTATAATCATGCAAAGGGATTTATTGGTGGGTTTCGGATTTGGTTATGCTAGCGATGTGAGACATCGACTAGAACAATGTCAGATGGCACTTGAGATCTCAGTTTTATAATCACCATGACGATGGTCATTGCCCTATCCTGGAAATAGGGTCAGAAAGGTTTTATATTGCTATGACGATAGCTTGAGGCTCAGAGAGTGCATATGGACGGGTATATGAGTTATATCCTGTTAAGGATACTCGTCCATATTAACAAGGAGAAGAATTGTTGATCCTTCGGGAAAGATATAAAGAATCCTATTAATATGTGAGACCAATATAAGGAGACACGGGAGGAACCTATGGGTGAACCGTGAACCTGATCTTGCAGAAGAGAAATCATCCTGTTGAGATGGTCTAGGGTTTATCAGTGGCCAGACTTTGAGACGTCGTGTCGTGCCCGCCATTGTGGCCTGGTTGGGTAATGGACGAGTGGGCTCAAGCTATTGCCCCGGAGCAAGGGGTCAGGACGTGCCACGTGGTGGCTATGCGTCAGTTGTTTGATAGATAGAAGTTGATTGTGTTTGATTAATAGAGTTGTCACGAGGTGACCAGTACCTAAGTGAATGGGTTAAGAATGTTTTGCCACGTGGTGGCCAGTAGCCCGAGTGCACGGGTTTGAAGTAGAAAAGCGACGTAGTGGCTAGTAGATACCCCAGAGTTGGGGAGATTAAGTAGATGTATGTGTAGCATCGTTGTGTATGTACAAACTATTTGTGTTTGCGTATAATTGCTGATTGTGCAGCGTAGTGGTAACGTTTAGGATTACGTCACCACACGTCTTGTTTGAGTCAGACATGCTGAAACGTGAGAAGACCAATAGGTAAAAGCCAGCACTTTATGTTACATGTTTACTTACTGATTGATGACGTGGAATAAACTGCTGCATGTTTACAGTTATTAAATGCATATGAGTGTTTGGGTGAAATTTCTGTTGTTGTGTGATCACCAAGAATGTATGCTAACAACAGTAACTAGTTGTTTTTGCATGTGGTTGTGTATGACTCCCAAACCCAGCGCTATGGTACCCACCTTGCGCCGGAGATGGGAGAGTCATCACTGAGTCGTGTGGTTAAGACTCACACCTCATTTTTACTACACAGAGACAAGTTAAGTACAGGTGGAAGAAGTCTCGGTGGAGCGAGGAATGAACAAAACTTTCCAAGACCCACAACTTGTTCATGTGGGTGAATAAATTGTAATTGTAATTTATTTTACTTTATTATTGTATCATAAAGTAAAGGGTAGACGTACCCAATTAGATTGTATTACTAAATCTAGAACTGTCAGCTTCACACACCTTAAAGATCAGGATTTATTTTACTGCGATACAGGGAAAATTTGTTTTCAAAATATATATATATATACATATATCTGTTGCATGTGAATAGGATAGGCAGCATCTTCGGATGTGTAGCCAGTACACAAGTTATATATTATGTGTGTTTCCCTATATTTATATCCTGAAGCGGCACTGGCCGTGGATTTGCTTGCCTAGGATAAACCACCATTTCGGTGTAGCCATGGTATTATAATGCATGTGAATGTATTTTCAATAATAGATATTCTGTCAATTTGGTGATAAGGCTTACAGGCATAGGGGTATTCCTTGTGTCTGTGCCGGTCACGGTCCTCTAAATGGGGGTCGTGACAGTTCTCCTCCTCCTCCCCCTCTTAGCCGTACTCGTGACGGTGGTCGGAGTAGGGGGAAGAAATTTGGGCAGCAGAGCCTTTCTCAAGAGGTAGTGGTGGATGTCTCCGCCGTGGTACCAGCCGGAGGTGGGCGGGAAGGACGACTTCTCGTATCACCCTCTTCTGGCAAAGACCGTCAGCAGGAAGGTCTTCAAAGAGTGAAAAGGAGGAAGGATGGAAGAGGTGGCGTAGGTGGCCCCCGAGAGGGGGAGAGAAAAGGGGTCTCTGTAGTGGATTTGCCCAAGGGCAGAGAAGGAGGGTTCAAGAAACGACCTTCTGGTGCGGAGGCGCAGTTGTCGTCGCAGGTGGTGGGTGGTGGTTCATGGTGGTGATGAGTGGTGGTGGTGGGTGGTCGACGTGGTGGGTGGTGGTTGCTGGTGGTGCTGAGTAGTGGTGGTGGTGGACATGGTTGGTGGTTTGTAGCAGGTGGTGGGTGGTTATTGATTGTGGTGGTGGGTGGTGGTGGTAGGTGGTCACGTTGGTGGGTGGTGGTTGGTGGTGGTGGCGAGTGGTGGTGGTGGACGTGGTTGGTAGTGGTTGATGGTGGTGGTGAGTCGTGGTGGTGGGTGGTCGTGGTGGTGGGTGGTCGTGGTTGGTGGTGGGTGGTGATTGAAAAAAAAACTGAAATGAAATTTGTGCAAACCACATTTTGTGGTGTCCTATATGATATTTCATGTTTCGATATTAAATCCAAAATTGACAATAAAACTCATTCAGCCAAACAAGTTTTCGGTTTGTTTTTCCAAAATAAAATAGAAAACCGAAATTAATTAAGGAATAATATTATTTTATAAAAAATAATATGATCTTTTGATAAATAATATTTCCTATTTGAATTTAAGTAGAAAAATATATTATTCTATCTAGATATATATTATTATATAATAAGGAGTTGGAGATACTTTTAAATTAGTTTGGATTTAAATTTAAATCCTAAACTAATTAATAGTTATTTCCATCATATTCCTAATTGAATTGGAGGCCTTGGAGCAATATAAATAGGTATCTCATTATAGGGTTAAGAGATAATTCATTTAGAGCTGTTTTTCACATTATAGAGTTAAGAGATTGCTAGCGTTTGAGAGAACACAATTTGGGTGACCGTTTGGTGGATCGGAGCAAAAGAATAGTGGATTCAAGCTCTAGATTTGGATTCTTCTTCTTCTTATCTTTTCTCTGATTTTTCTTATGTCTTCTCATGAATTTGTGTTTGTATCACTGATTACCCTATGCAAGACTCTTTCTATCCTATGGTTATTGTTCCTTAGTACGAATTCTATGTTTGTTGGATAATTTTCACTGTTTAATTAATGCAATCGATATTTATTTAGTTTTATGCTTAAACCCTAATTGCTTGATCACTTCTTAGGGTAATTTAGAGGATTTAGGTGACCTTGAAAGAGGCGCTTAGGTTTAGTCCAGGAACTAAATACCGTTAGATCTAGGTTAATTACTCGTATAGTTACTAGATTTACTCAAATGAGGGTTAAAATGAAATTTCACAAATTTCTTATTCTATTTCTCTATCTTTATCTTACCATATCAAACAAAATAACTATTACAATTTAATTCTATTTCTCAGCATATTAAACAATTTTTTTCTAATTCTTATTTCATTTCTCTCTCAATTAATTTCGCTTCCACTGTCAGTTTCATTTCTTATCAAAGCATTCTCCCTGCAAACAATCTTGTCTTATTCTCTTTATTTTATTTTATTTTTATAGTTTTTTTCAATAAATTATTGTGTTAATCTTTAATAGTGTGTTTGGAATGGGAAAAATAGAATCAAAGAGTAGTTAAATTTCAAATTTGAAATTTTCTTTAATTCAAATTGAAATTTAACTTCTTTAACCATAAGATGTATTTTTATTCGTGAGAATAAATATGAGAAGACAACAAATATATTATATTTAAGAAAATCAAAATAAAATGTTCACTTCCCAACTCATTTAAAAAAAAAATTCTTCAATATCCAAGTACACCCTAAACGATACCCCTTGATATAATTTGGTTTGAAATGAATAAATTCCACAATTTCATGATCCAAAAAGTGTTTCTCAAATAATTTAATCAATATATATAATAATTATATATGGGTGACTAAAAAAGTGTTACAACAAGGCAAAACAATGAACACTACCAAATTATATTACAAAGATCCAAAACAACAACTGATATACCTAAAAGGCCCGGTTATCAGGTCCAGTTATCGAAAACAACAACTGACCGGCGCTGATGTCGGCGGAGGTCCAGGGATCGGCGCGATCGCCAGCGACAGAGGCCCGACTACCTCCGCCGCCGCAATTCGCCGGTGCCGGTGGAGGTACGGCGATCGCCGCCATCGCGGATCACCGGTGTCAGAAGATGTCCGGCGGCCGCCGGTGGTACTCCGATGATCGGCGCTAGCGCCACCAGAGACGATGGTCGGCTGGCATGGTCCGGTGCCGGCGCATAGGTCACATGGCAAAAGGCCAAGAGCGCAGAGTATGCTGACTCCAAGGATCTGTCAAGATCTCACATATTCATCTAGACTCGTGGTAATTGACCACTTAGTCCATTTCAAGAAAGCTGAGAGTATTTCATTACCCTCACGCTATATGTAGAAGACATATGGCTAGCTAGAAATAACACAGAAGTTGCTTTAGCCAATTAAGGATGGCTATCCTTTCATCTTTAAGATAAAGGAAATGGGTTAGACAGTGGGAGTCAAGATTCATGGAGAATGTTCCAAGAATCGAGTCACTCTGTCACAAGGATCCTATAAAGAAGAGATTCTTGGTAGATTCTATTTGAGGGGACCTGAACCCGAGTGATGTGCTAGTAGCAAGAGACAAGAGTTTGAGTCTTGCTAGACATCTTTAGACTAAGTCAGAGATGGATTCATTGGATAGAATTTTTATACATGTAGTTGGTAGCTTGAAGTACAATGAGAATTGTACTTGCTCCAACGTGCTTTTTGTAGTCGGCATTATGAGCCGCTATCAGTCAAACTTAGGTCAGACACACTGTTTAGAGTGTTTTGAGGTACTTGTAGGGCGCTGCTGACAATCGGTTGTTTTTCATCATATTAGTGACCTATAAACGGCGGGCCACACATTGATGTTGATTGGGTAAGAGACTTGGATGAGAGGACATCCACGTCTTGGTGTGGCTTCTTGCTAAGCACTAGAACCACCTTGCAGAGAGGCAAGTAAGGATTATGCATTTCTCTGTCCACTAGGGACATGAAGTTCAGGCATGATTATCAGCAAGCAGTACAGGGCAGTTTGGATTGGAAGATCTAAAGTCACTTATAGATCACAGGCAGAGCTGTTGACCTAGTGACGTTGATCTCATAAAGTCAAACAGCTATGGTTCACACCAAAGAAAGCCTAAGTACCACAAGAGAACGCAACACAACTTTGTATGAGACATCGTTAAAAAATAGTTAACTACCCTATTGTGTCAGTCTAGGCATCAAGTGACCGGAGAGAGGGTCCTCACAATATGACATATGATAGAGCATTGGCTCTATACCCTTACGGACCTGCAGTGGTGGGTTGGCTGTATAGAAATACAGGCCGTAAAACTAGTGTTTTAGAAACACAGGATTGCTTAGAACTAGGGTGATTTGACATAGTTTATGTCATGAGGACAAGCTTTGTGAGAGCTCTATTTCTTGATCATAAGTAAAGAATGATGCCTAGGCATACCTTTGTTTTGTGTGGATCAAGAAATAATAGAAGTACTTATTACATAATATATAAAGTATGTCGTACAGGCTTTGGAGGTTGGCTCTTTCACACAAGCAACCGCCTTGGACACGCAGGTGGTGTGGGTCAAGATGAGACTTGGGTGCTTTTTCCTTGAACACCAAAATGGGATATAGTGTGAATATCCAGAGGCAGCTGAAAAGCGCCGAGTGTTGGACAGGAAAACACCATTGAGAATTGATAAGTCGCCCTGGTAAGTGTACTAGGATGAGATATGCTAAGATGATGAGGTCTTATGATCGAATTATGAATTCCTGCTATTCATAATGCTGTAGCCAGACGTGAGTGCTCCACTTGGCACTATGTGAAGCGAGCGAAGTGTGGTAGCAAACTCCGGTCAGATTCTAAGTGAGTCTGGACTAAGGTCTGTGTGGTGTAAGTGATTAGGGATCAAAATTGACATATGCTTGAGAACACCATAACGTGTGTTTCATACCGCATGTGCCTTAAGAACCGCAAGGGAAGCATCTGAATGAATCCCTGCTTCAATGTTGTGTGAGTCCCGGAAAGGATGCATCAATCCTTTCAAAGGGTACCCTTATGCACTTTAACTCTGTTATGAAGAGATAAGGTAGTGCATGCTACTTTGATATCTTTCCAAGAGGCTATGGAAAAATACGGCCCGATGGAAGACTGTCAAGAAAGCAGCTATCTAGGGAACCCATGGCACTATTTTTCGGTGAGACATGTGGTCACATCATCAGACACTTGGGTTGTAGCATGACTTATAGCTATGCCCTAACAGGCTTCTAGTATAAGGCTCCCACATATCGTGCCAAGCGGTCCCGACTGACACGGAGTATGAAAGAAGACGATGAGAGAAAGAGAAATAGAGAAGTCCTTTGTGATAAGGATAGTCATGGGCCTCCCACCATGTGCGAGTGGGAGTATGTTGGATATATTGGGTCTTCGGGACTAAATATTCGTCCATGGGGGAGTCCGATCAGGTCGAGTGAGGATCCGTTGGAAAGCTCGCTGAGAGACGAACAAAACGACACCAAGATGACACTCATCGGAGGTCACACGAGCCCGCACTCATGGCCCAAAGTGGACTAGGTGATTATGATGGAAGCATGATATTTTGTTCATATTCCAAGTCCCACATTGCTTGCGTCAAAGATGGGAGCTCTCTCATCCTCCTATAAGTACGAGTGACTCCACACCTTTCTAGTTGCTCATTCCATGTGTTGGAAAAGTGGGGTCCCATTTGGGAAACCCCACTCAGTATAATTCTCTCTCTGTCTCTCTCTCTCTCTCTCTTGAGTCATCTTCCGCGCATCAGTCGTGGGCATGTGCCTCCTCTACCTCTCGTAGGTAGAGTCCTCCGTTTGGCGCGGCCCTTTTCGGAGTTCGTCGTTTGGAGGTCAGCCCTGGTGGAGCAGAGGCACTGGCAAAATCCAAGGTTTTAGCATTGGCATCTACGTTAGTAGCTTCCACAATATTTAATTTATGCCTGGATTTATTTTCGATTTTTCTTTTTGGTCCTTGGGTCGGGTCGTGTGGATCCGGGCCTTTCCCTACACTTTCTAAAGGATTAAGTTCATAATTTTTAAAGACTAATTTGGGATAAATGCACTACAAAAAATCATAGCATTTTGCCAATTTTTTTTTACCAACAGTTTTAGTAAACCGCTAATAAATTCCAAAAAATAGTAAAAATCTAAAGGATTAACTTCATAATTTTTAAACACTAATTTGGGATAAATCCACTACAAAAAATCATGGCATTTTGCACCAATTTTTTTACTAACAGTTTTAGTAAACCGCTTACAAATTCCAAAATTGGTCAACCTTGCGACGGGTGCGATCAATCACTCTTACTTGTTTTATGCTATCTTCTCTAGTGGCGGCGCCAAGAGTTCACTTTTATTTTTTTGATTGGGGTTAGGCTTATGAGCTGGGTGATTCAACAATTGTGTCTTGTATTAGATTTGAAAAAATTGGGGGACACAAAACAAAAACAGTTGTTAAACAAGCCCTATATTAAATAGTCGTCAAAATATAGGTCGTTGAAAATATTCGTTTTTATTGTAGTGTATGTTTTTTTTATTATATCCGGATTTGAATTTAAATCTAATGAGTAAATTTTTTAGATAACCGTAGAATACTAAGATATGCCTAACCAAACAAACAACTTGTAAGCCTTCATTTAAGTAATAAAACAATTATTGTATCCAAACATGTTTTATGTTATCCTGATCTGGATTAAGATATAATGAGTAAATTTTATAGATGACAGCAGAAGAATAGGATGTATGCATAACCAAACAAGTTTGAAGTCATCTGTTAAGTGGTATAACAATTCTTGTATCCAAACATGTTTTTTCTAATATGGTTTTGGATAACAGACAAGACAGTTTAAATAACGTTTCATGTGACTCGAGCGTTTCTAAAATGATCATGCTAAATTGACAACTATGAACCGCGTGAGACACGCTTTGCATTAAGATAAATGTTCATCTTCCCTTTTCTGCTTCATCTATAAATACCTTCTCCTTCCCTTCACTCTCACACCAAAACCTCTAGCTGCAACTTTCATATATTCTTCTTCTCCTTTTCCTTATTATTATTATTATTATTATTATTATAATTATTATTATTATTATTATTATTATTATTATTATTGCTGAGTGCTTTACAAAGTGGGAGCGTCTCAGGTCGTAGACGAGCCAGAGAACTCTGTGAGTAGTAAAGTCTTATAGAACTCCTACTAGGTTGGGGATTATATAAGGGGCCTTAGGAGGCCAAAGTGGCGGTGATGTTGCTGATGGACGTATTGGGGTCGTAAGCCACCAGGTGTACAGTGTCATGTGGGCACTGCAACGCGGCACTGATGGTATTGTGACTGGACAGGTGGATGTCAGTCGGCCGACCTGTTGTACTGTGACGGGGCGGAGGCCGGACTAGCGTCGTAGTAGGTGGACTACGTTGTGGCTATGTAAAGATATCCCATCAGTAGTCCTCTAAGTCACGCGAGTCCAGTGAGCTGGGATCGCGTGGCTTTTTTTTTTTTTGGGTCTTAGTCCCCTACTGTGTAGACGTCTTTTTGCTTGGCGTCTCGTTCGAGCCGTGGACCGTGCCACCGGTCTGTCGTCCCGCCGTGATCTAACGTGGTCCGTCCGTTATCGATGCACCGTTCTTACTTCGTTCGATTTGTCGTGGTTCGAACTGTTCGGAGTCGTCTTTTGCTTGATCCATCCGCTGGTGCATCGTCTAGTTTGCAGGTTGCCATTCAGATCGCCCGATTCGATTCTGCCGTCTTTCTTCTTCTTTTTTTTTCCAGATCCACTACTTCATCGCCCGTCTTTCAGTCCGTCCGTCTCCCACTCTTCGGGCCATTCAGTTGTTGATCCATTTGTCCGTCGAATCGCCGCTCAATCCGTTGATTTCTACTATCGAGCTAGTCATTTTTATCGCTCGCTTTTTGTCATCGATCTATTAGGTTTTTCGTCATTTTGTTCGACGTGCCTCAATCGCCGGCTGGTGCCATGCCGCCAGTTCGTCGGTCATGGTCTGTCGTTCCTCGACTGGTCCAACGCCCCTACAGATAATTTTTGTCGTTCCTCTGTCCTTTTTGTTTTTGGTGCTGTGCATCCGTCCGCTGCATAGTTACTGCTTGTCCTTTGGTCTGATATGCCACTAGATTGATTTTGATTTTACTCTGGTTGGTCTTTTGTCCACCATTTTTTTGGTTGTTTGATCTGTCTATTTCATTTGTTTGCAGTTGTTTCGTTCCTCATTTGATCGATTCGATTTTGCGGCCACTTAGAACGGTTTTTCGCCGCTCTTTTGGCCTTTCTCTCGCTTGCAGTAGTTTTTCGGTGCTCTTTCGGCCGTTTCGTCACTCGATCCATTGGTTACCGTCGTCCTTCCACCGTTCTTTCAGCCATTCCATCGCTCGATCCGTTGGTTTCTTTCGTACTTTTCGCCATTCTTTCGGTCATTCCGTCGCTCAATCCATTGGTTTCCGTCGTACTTTATGGCATTCTTTTGGCCATTCCGTCGCTTGATCCGTTGGTTTCTGTCGTACTTTCGCTGTTCTTTCGGCCGTTCTGTCGCTCGATCCGTTGGTTTCCGTTGTCCTTCTGCCGTTATTTTGGCCTTTTCGCCGTTTATCCTGTTCGTTCTTCGTTTTCAAGTGGCTCGTCTTTCAGCTCTTTTTGGTGGCGCATTCGTTCATCCACTATTTTCATAGAATGTCACTTCTCTAATTTGTACTGTCGTGTTTCCCCTTCTTCTCTGCTGGCACTTTCCTCCACTTCTCTACTTTCTTTTGGTGAGAATGGGTTATGTGTTAAGGCATTTTGTCGCTAGGGAGGATCGTTAGTCCAACATTTATAGTGTGATGTGCCTGTTGGTTTTTTCATTCCGATATTTTTGTTTCTTTTGTTTTCGTATCATTTTCCTAGCACTATATAATATCAAGTTAATGTAATACTTATGACGATGAATTGAAAGTACTTTTACTTTTTCTATTTTCTCCTTTTCCTCTTTCTTTTTGCTTTATCACTTTGATGTCATTTTGCCGCTACCATCTCTGATAGTACTTGATTTTCTTTCGCTGCCGGTTGTATTTCTTTCTTATAGAATAGCCAGAGTAGGCGTCTTTTCCTGTGTGTTATCATTGTGCCTCGTCTTGTAGGTTACCTTTATCTCAGCGTTGTGCTTGCAGGGCATTAATTATTGCCGGTGCACCATTCCCTGTTCTAGGTGCGTCGTTCCCTGTTCCAGCCTATAATGAGGGCTTGGTTTCGTTGCGAAGTATCCCCTTACTTGCTTCGCACATTTTTCTCTTTTCTTATTTACCTGTCTTTGTTAGCTTAACTTTCTCTATTTTTTCTCAAGTTTTGATAATGTCAGACCCAAGGGCCTCTTCTTCTCGACCTTCTGTGGTTTCATTCGACGTCGATGACCATTAACGTACATTTCGCTTTTCTGGACATGAGTTAGAAGGGTCTGGTTTCTTTATCCGTGGTCCTAGTATGGGTCACGTTCTTAGCCTGGAGATTAATTTTATTGTTCCGGTGGAGGTGCAACCTGGTCTTGGTCCTCCCAGCTACGATTACGTCCAACGTGCCCAGACGTTTCCTGCCGGAGCGGATGTTTCTCGTTGCGTACCGCCGGCTGGTTCTTCCCCTTTTGTGCCCCTATTTTGTCCCCTTACTGCGGGGACTTTTGGTGTTTTAGTATAGAGCGTTTGTGCTTCCCAGTTCGATTATATTCATGACTTTGTGCAGACCCTGCGGCCATCCATATTGATTATGGTTGAGACTCATCTGCAAAATACGGACGCTCATGTTCAGCTCGCCCGGATGCTGGGTTATTCTACAGTTATTTCTCAGTGGGTACATCGTGGTTTCTGTACATACGGTGGTGTTTGGATTTTCTCGCGTTCGCGCATGGTGATTCGCCGTCTGCATTTTGCTTTTGGGTTGGTTCAGTTGTACCTGGAAAGAGGGTTCTAATGGTCCTTACGTTCGTATGTGCTGTCTGACCGTCTTTACCGTTATTCTTTTGTTCCTCTTTTTGTGGTGCGTGCGTCCTGCCTTTTTATCTTTGTATTTTCTACCTGTTTTCCTATACTTTGTGTAATTTTTTTGTTGCATGGGATGGACGGTTATTTCTACTCTTATTTGTTACTTTTACCTATTCTACTTTGATTTGAAATGTTCAGTCGTCCTTGTTCCATTTTAGGCTTTTTGGGGCTTCTTGTGCGAACAGGTTGATATGTAGACTCTTCTTCCTTTTATCAAAAGCCAGTTTTCTACCTGTTTTCGCAATTTGTATTCGATGAAGGGTGGAACCATCAAGAGATGTATAGCATAAGGCACACTAATTATTTTTGTAATGATAAGTATGCCTTTCAAAATAAGAGTGGGCTTGTGCATAATCAGTAATTTAAACAGGATAAAGGACTGTAAGAGACTCCCTTTCTAAGGGTAGTAGCGCTCAAGCCATCTACTTAAGTTCTTCACGGGATGGTACTTTTCGTGCAATCGTTGGCGCACTGTTAGAGTGCATTTTGGCACGTATTGGGCATTTTTATGCCTTTAGAGCATGTTTTTCCTGTAAGAAATGTCATAGTAGAGTGTATGCTTGGATAATATATAATAGCAAATGTGAGATACTATGAAATGATATAGGTACCATAATTTTTTGTGAGGATGGGTGCGTGTCCTTGTCATTTGTTGGCCCGATTCGGAATTGTGTTTGCCACATTAGGCTTTTGGTCTTCGCTTGCTTTTTTCGCAAGAACAGGCGCGGAGCGCTGCCACTTGAGGCTTTTGGTCTTCGCTTGCTTTTTTCACAAGAAAGGGTGCGGAGCCCTGGACATTAGGCTTTTGGTCATCGCTTGCTTTATTCGCAAGAACGGGCGCGAAGCCCTGCCACATTAGGCTTTTGGCCTTCGCTTGCTTTTTTTGGCCAGAACGGACGCGGAGCGCTGCCACATTAGCCTTTTGGTCTTCGCTTGCTTTTTTCGCAAGTACGGGCGCGGAGCCCTGCCACATTAGGCTTTTGGTCTTCGCTTGCTTTTTTCGCAAGAACGGGCGCGAAGCCCTGCCACATTAGGCTTTTGGTCTTCGCTTGCTTTTTTTTGCCAGAACGGACACGGAGCCCTGCCACATTAGCCTTTTGGTCTTCGCTTGCTTTTTTCGCAAGTACGGACGCGGAGCCCTGCCACATTAGGCTTTTGGTCTTCGCTTGCTTTTTTCGCAAGTACGGACGCGGAGCCCTGCCACATTAGGCTTTTGGTCTTCGCTTGCTTTTTTCGCAAGAACGGGCGCAAAGCCCTGCCACATTAGGCTTTTGGTCTTCGCTTGCTTTTTTTCGCCAGAACAAACGCAGAGCCCTGCCACATTAGCCTTTTGGTCTTCGCTTGCTTTTTTCGCAAGTACGGGCGCGGAGCCCTGCCACATTAGGCTTTTGGTCTTCGCTTGCTTTTTTCGCAAGAACGGGCGCAAAGCCCTGCCACATTAGGCTTTTGGTCTTCGCTTGCTTTCTTTCGCCAGAACAAACGCGGAGCCCTGCCACATTAGCCTTTTGGTCTTCGCTTGCTTTTTTCGCAAGTACGGGCGCGGAGCCCTGCCACATTAGGCTTTTGGTCTTCGCTTGCTTTTTTTCGCAAGAACGGGCGCGAAGCCCTGCCACATTAGGCTTTTGGCCTTCGCTTGCTTTTCTTCGCCAGAACGGACGCGGAGCCCTGCCACATTAGCCTTTTGGTCTTCGCTTGCTTTTTTCGCAAGTACGGGCGCGGAGCCCTGCCACATTAGGCTTTTGGTCTTCGCTTGCTTTTTTCGCAAGAACGGGCGCGAAGCCCTGCCACATTAGGCTTTTGGTCTTTGCTTGCTTTTTTTCGCTAGAACGAACGCGGAGCCCTGCCACATTAGCCTTTTGGTCTTCGCTTGCTTTTTTCGCAAGTACGGGCGCGGAGCCCTGCCACATTAGGCTTTTGGTCTTCGCTTGCTTTTTTCGCAAGAACGGGCGCGAAGTCCTGCCATATTAGGCTTTTGGTCTTCGCTTGCTTTTTTTCGCCAGAACGGACGCGGAGCCCTGCCACATTAGCCTTTTGGTCTTCGCTTGCTTTTTTCGCAAGTACGGGCGCGGAGCCCTGCCACATTAGGATTTTGGTCTTCGCTTTCTTTTTTCGCACGAACGGGCGCGAAGCCCTGCCACATTAGGCTTTTGGTCTTCGCTTGCTTTTTTTCGCTAGAACGGACGCGGAGCCCTGCCACATTAGCCTTTTGGTCTTCGCTTGCTTTTTTCGCAAGTACGGGCGTGAAGCCCTGCCACATTAGGCTTTTGGTCTTCGCTTGCTTTTTTCGCAACAACGGGCGCGGAGCCCTGCCACATTAGGCTTTATGCTTTTTCCTCTTTTGGGGGCACGATTTTCCCTTTTGGAGTGCGCAATTTTCTCTTCATTTCCATTTTTTCAAACCTCTTCATTTATTTGGAGGCCCTGGTCTTCCAGTCATCTTCAACCTGTTTAATTTGTGCGGTCTTCCCTTTTGGAGGGCACGATCTTTCTATCGCATTCTTTTAGTCATCTTCAACCTGTTTAATTTGTTTCTGCACCCTTTTGAGGGTACGTTTTCCCTTTTGGAGGGCACCATCTGGTGGTGCAGCTAGTTCGGTGATGTGGCTAGTCCAGTGGTACGGCTAGTCCGGCTAGTGCAATGGTGCGGTTAGTCCACTAGTGCAGCTAGTTCGTAGGATGACTAGCCTGGTGGTGCGGCTAGTCCGGTGGTGCGACTTGTCCAGTCCAGTGGTGTGGCTAGTTCAATTGTGTGGCTAGCCCGTGTGACGACTAGTGTAGTGGGACGAATCTTTAACCTGTTTAATTTGTCCTATACCTTTGGAGGGCACTGTCTTCTCGTCCTCTTAGAAGCACTTCTCTCCCTTTTCATTTTGTTCCTCCCTAAACGTTTGCTTTATTCTTGAAAATTTTATAAGTATGCATTGACAGAAACAATTATAGATATACTTCAGGTGAGAGAGGTTTATCCTTCCTTTTTCTCAAGGAGTAAGATGCCGGGCTGTCCCTTCAAAGAGGAAGAGACGGTCCGTCCTTCATAAATATTTTCTTCCTGATGGATAACTATTCAAAAGAGAGCCTAGGAATTCATCGTGTCTTTACTACTCAAGGAGTTCTCTGTCTATTCATCGTGTCTTTTTCGAAGGGATGGGCTGTCTATTTATTTTGTTCCAATGGATGGTCCGTCCATCCATACTATTTTAGCTCAATGTTAAAATTTTAATATTTTAGCTCGATTTTAACATGCTTGAGAAGAGTGTCAAGTGAGCACATCTAATAGTTTCAAATGTAGTTATATTACTTTCATATCCCTCTTCCCTGTACTGTGAGCGGAAAATATTGTATTTGATGAATTTTTAAAAGACAACTCCACAGATTTTTTTCTTTAATAATATTTTAGGAGTAAAATTTACGTTTTTCAAGAGAGGCTATGAAGAAGCTAGATGGAGAATTTTCCTACCACCCTATGTCTATATAACTAGTAACTTTTGTTATGCAAAGTACTTCTTTTTCTTTGTTTATTATTGTTTTTTGAATAATTAATAATTTGATATATATATATATATATATATATATATATATATATATATATATATATTTAAGGATCTTCATGTACCAGTTTCTTATAACAACCATGCATAACTTTCTAAACAATTATAATATTCTAAAATTTAATTACACTTCAAAGTGTTTGAATGGTGTGAAATTCGTTGTTTTCATACAAAAAACATTATTTAATTTTTGTTTGTGATTATTGCAATTTTGTTTATTTGTTTACATGAACATGAATGGGTACTAAAATAGACCATAAATACATGCATAACTAGTCAGCATAATTTTGTTGTTAAAAAAGAAAACAAAGTGTGTAAGAACGGAAGGAAAGGATAATAGAGGGGTCGTCCATTTTCCTTTCGTCCGTCTTGTTGAAGACATAGAAATGGGTAGGTTGAGGCATAGTTGGCTGGAGCGTCCTCTCAAAAAGTCCATTATATTCAATTGACAGTCCGTCTGTATCACGCTATTCCTTCTTTTTGCACCACTTGTGTCATTCGTCCCGATTGTATCTATTGTGTTTGAAGCCATCCGTCCGCTGTGCCTTGGCTCGGTTGTCTGTCCCTCATTTTTCACTGCCGATCCGCTCGATCGGTCGTCTGTCATTTGAAGCCATTCGTCTGTAGTGCCTTGGCTCGGTTGAACACAGAGTTGGAAAACGACAGACGAAAATGGCACCGAAGGTGCTGTAGGCGGCGGCGGACGAGCTCTGCGGATGCGATGACAACGACAGACTCAAGCACGACGTTGATCTGCAGCGGAAGGCCGGATCTGCAAGGAAAAACGTAAAGGAACCCGCTTGGAGCCAAGGAAGACGGCGGACAACGACGGGTTGAGCTGAGGAAGAACGACGGCATGGACCACGGCGGACGGACGGGAGACGGAGCCGAGAAGGCCGGTCGCAGACAGAGTAGAGGAAGGTGGCGACGGCGCGGTGTGTGAGCAATGAAGAAGAGGAAGAAAGATATAAAGAAGAGGAAGAAAGAAAAAAGTATCGCAGAGTAATGAAGAAAGGCAAAGGCAAAGCAACATTTTGATGGCGGGTTCGAAATATATATTTATTTATTTATTTATTATTTTCAATGAAGAAAGGAAGTTTATATCTCAACGATAAGGAGCTCTTTGACATTTTTTATATGTTATTGTTTATTTATTATTTATGATAATATTAGTCCCATTTTTGTGTGATAGTAATTTTGTACAAGAGATATTATTATTATTATTATTATTATTATTATTATTTTTACTTATTTATCATTATGTGGTTTTATAAGTTTACCTTTGCCTATATCAACTCTTCAAAATATAATACCATTTATGTGTAGTGTTAGATGACTAGCTAGTAGCTTATATCCTTATATCCTATACCTCTCTTTCTTCATATAGGTAATAGCTTGTATTCTATTCTTATTCTTATCATATCAATGACTCTTAACAGGGTAGCAAAAAAGGTGAAAGTAGTATCTTATTATTATTATTATTATTATTATAATAAATAATATATCAATTATTAAAGTAATTCATCCTTACTATATTTTTGGTTTTTGTCCATAAATATCACATTTTAATTTCTTATTATTATCATTGTAACTACGGAATATTCCGCCTACGGACATGTGGCACTAAGCTTCCAGAAGCTTAGTGGCAGCCTACGCCAACGACACGTGGCACCACTCCTTTGCCCCTTACGTGGCTGGTACCCACGTCTCACCTTGAGGGCTCCCGTTCAAGAGACGTGGGAAGCCCCTCCAAGCATCGTGGGACGACCCACGTCCCACAGGAACGTGGGTCAAGCACATCCTCTCTACACTCAGTATAAAAAGGCCGTCACCTGGACGACTTAAGAACATCAGAACATTAGGAGATCAGAACATCAGAACATCAGGAGATCAGAACATCAGAACATCAGGAAATCACAACACACAAGAACAGGAGGCAAGTGGCACGCATTCTGAATATACAGAAGCTACTCTCAGCCCGCTTTACTACGTACACCTATCTATCGATTCTAGAGCTTAGCCCACTGCACCACCAAGCTCCGGTGACCCTCCGGTCAGCACCCGACACCTCTCTGTCCTGGAGATCCTTACGAGTGCCCGACCGCTCTAAGAGACCTCTGCTTTCTCACAACCTAAGGCAACCTCCTATGAGTGACTCACCCGCTCGAAGTACCTTACGCACGTCTTAGCCGCACACGGCCCAATACAGGTAACCGCCTAAGCCTAACGGCTCCTATAGACGTCACCATGACGAACTACGTGGACTTTCATCCCTTGACAAGGCTACGTAGGCACCTAGGTCCTCACCTAAGGACACGTCCCCCAAGGTTACGACCCCTTGCGATCCTTATTTACAAATTAAAATTGTCTGAACCGAAAACGACAGTTACATTCGCGCCCACCGCAGTCTTCTCAGACCACAACGCCTTGTGCACTCTGCCGCTAAACGGCACTTCTTTTTTCGGGAGTAGGAGTATGGAGTATCCTTCTAACACTCCGAAACTCGCATTTTTTTACTTTTTCGAATACAGGAAATATTCGAGGATGAGCGACTCAAACATCTCCACAGCCACGAACAACACAAGCACTTTAAGACGCAGCACAAGAAACAGGCAGGGGACAACTGAAGTCGTCACAACAGAAGCAGGTGGCTAGAACACAACCCAGCCGCGGAGCAACTCAACGACAAAGGTGGCTGCTACAGAAGCTATGGTCCAAGCACCAACAACCAGGGAGGAAGCGTGCCCTCAGCATCCCTATGGCATGCCACACAATCCTTGCCCTTCAACCGGCAACCAAGAAATGGCAGAGCCAACAAGGACCTCGCGAGAGTTACAGCTAGCCCGACTTGAGGCGGAGATAGCGGCTATACGCCAACAACAATGGGAAGAGGACAGGAACCGCCCTCAAGCAAGCGTAGGCGTCCAACTATCGGTAGTACCGCATAGAACGCTCGTAGGACCTTCCAACCACCCTACCGGGTTACCCGCGATACAATTCAGAACTCTACACATGGAGTTTATGCAGCTATCACTGACAGCACCAGCTCCCCCGCCAATGATCCCGCCTGGGCCAACAATGGTTGCCGGGCAAGTAGTGCGCCCGCCCACGGATTACCCGCAACCTCCAATCCCAAACTACCCATCAAGATCTTATCTCCACATGCCCTGGCCAGGTGCTTACAACTTGTACGACCCCTACGGCATGTCCGCTCACTCAGGACAATATCAGTGGCCCGGTTTTGACTTCCAAGAAAAAGGGAGACACCCTTTCACCCAGCAGGTCATGAACGAGCAAGTACCCATGGGCTTCAAGATGCCTTTCCACATAGAACCCTATGGCGGAGAGACTGACCCACGATATGACATTAACACATTCAACTGGGCTAGGTCAATATTGGGCATGACGGACGGCCAACAATGCCGAGTTTTCTCCTCGATCCACAGCTTCGAGCAGCTGGCGCAAAAGTTCCTCACTTAATTCGCCAGCAGCAAAGAATACCAAAAGAACGAGGACTCCTTTATCGGTTTTCACCAAGAGGAAGGAGAAACCCTACAAGCCTTCTTGGCCCACTTCACCAAACTCTCGCTCCAAGTCAGAGGTCTCCAAGATGTTGTTGCAATATTCGTCATCAAGAAGGGCCTCCGATGTTCGCAGTTCTACGGGGAACTCAACAGCTGTACCGTTTTCACCTTACGAGAGCTTATGGACCATGCGGAATGGTTCATCCAGGAAGAAAATGCGCAAATCGCCAAGGACAAAATGAGGAAGTTCCTGATAAGTAGATCCGACATGGAGCAATCTGAGAAGAAGAAGGAGAAGGCGACAGCGGATAACAAAAACTCCAATGCAAAGAATAACAAAAAACGCTCGCCACCGCGACCTCGGTCACCTCCCAGAGGATGGTTTACCAGCTACACTCCCGTCAACAAGTCCCACGTCGAAGTCCCAGATGAAATTTATCACTCGGACATGCTTAGTTTCCCTCCACAGATTAAGAGGCGAAAAACTGGAAAGCCAGTGGACAAGTCCAAGTACTGCCAGTTCCACAAAGATTACGAGCACAAGACCAACGACTGCATCCACTTGAAGATCAGATCGAGGATCTAATCCGTAAAGGGCAGCTGGGCAGATACGTCAAAGAGGAGAGCAGAGCTAATGCGGAGCATTAACGAGAGGCCAACGACCAAGCGCCTACTTGCGGGGTCATCAACGTCATCGCAGGCGGACTGCAAAAAGGAACTACCTCGCAACGGCAAAACAAGAAAAGGGTGGAACACTCCATACTCGCCCTTGACTATGCCCCAAAGCATAGAAAGAGAAGCGAAGAGCCCAAAGGGGACCACATCACGTTCCACCTCACAAATCTTGAGGGACCAATCCACAACAACCCCATGGTAGTAACCGCAGCCATTGCTAACTACGAGGTCAAGCGAGTCTTGATAGACCAGGGATCCTCAGTGGACGTCTTCTACTTCGAAACCTTTAAGAAACTCGGGTTGGACGAGGCCAGCATAAGGCCCTTCCCAGGCACACTTATAGGGTTCTCCGGAGCCCAAGTTCCTGTAAAAGGAATCATAACAGATCGGACAACTATGGGCACCTTACCAAAGGTTGCAAGCCTTGACGTAGATTTCATCGTCGTCTCAGCACCTTCAGTATACAATGCCATTTTGGGACGACCGTCCTTGAACAAACTCAGAGCTGTAGTGTCAACCGCACAGCTCACCATGAAGTTTCCAATGCCCCACGGGGTTGGAGAAATCATGGCGGATCAAAAACTAGCGCGAGCATGCCACGCAGCAAGCCTAACCAAGACCGTCAAGGTCACTCGCCTTAGTCCCAGAGAATCACGAGAGGACCCTCTAAGGGTAAACAGTCAGGAGGAAAGAAGCTGGAGTCTGCCTACCCGAACTAAACCTCCAACTAAGCTCTAAACGCAGTTTGCACGCTCACACCACCTCTCGGAAAAATTATACATGCCTCCATTTACTTCAAATTTAGGATTATCACTCAGCCTGACCAAGGTCATTCGAATGTAATCATTTTGTTTACTTTCAGCCTGACTAAGGCTAGCCTAACCAAGGCTGCTCGAATGTAACAATTTTCTTTATCATTAATCGAAGTATTCCTTTTTGAAAAGAGACATGGCCTAAATTTGCAAAGTACTCGCATAAGTCCCAAGGAAGGGCAGTCGGCCAACCGCCCAAAGAAACGCTAAAGAGCAATTGATCATCGTGCAAAGGTTTTGACCGTATGGTACATTGAGGAAAATGAACCTAGGTTGTTAAGTGTGAGTGAGAGTGATGCATAATTGAAAAGGGGGAAACTTGGCCTAACTAGTAATCACGTATAATATTCTACTAGTTCTCATAAGGCGTCTTTCAAGGTTAAATATGTTAGTTGAGTTTGTTTAGGTTGTCCGGGTATATCGAGTTAGTCATCTTGATCGGATAGACAAGATTATGACGTCAGCAAGTATGCCACTTAGTGGGCATTACCTTTGTTAAAACTGAGGTCAGACAAGTTGCCGGCTATTACTCTAAGCATGCCTTGGAGTCAGAAAGTTCCTGGTGTGATCAACCAGGTTCGTACATGATACTGCCTTCGGGCCAGTTTTTCTCTTAGCGTAATGCGGGAGACAGAAAGTGAGTGCCTACGTGCACAGGTATATGTTAACAATTGAACCATATGTTATATGTTTATGATTGATTTACATGCGGATTAATAAATATGTTAGGAGCATGAGTTAGGATTTTACTTGTCAATATGATATATTGATTGCCTGATCACGTTAAACGCCACAATATAAATTTGTTTCATGCGTATGTGGTTGCTCCCTTCCCCCAGCTGTTGTGGTACCCGCTTCTACGCAGGGATGGGGGAGCTTATCACTGAGTCTGTTCGACTCACCCCCCTGTTTACATGTTTCAGATACAGGTGGTTCAGGCATCGAGAACGCGTCCACTTCTTCTCAAGGAGGCGGACAACTCTGAAGACCGCACGCTTAGTCCGCGTGGGTAGTGTATTTTGGATTATATAGAAATGTCGTGATGTATATGTATATATAAATCCTTTTGGATGTTGCTTTGTACATATACAAACTATTGTATATATATATATGTCATACTCTAGCTATGTCGGCTTCATACAGATTAAAGTTAGGTCTTGGTGATGGGAATATAGGCTATGATATAATATATATCATGTATATACGTACATGACTTCTGCATGCGACTAGGATAGGTCACACGCATTGAGGCGTGTGATCAATACGTAAATTATATGTATGTGTGATTGAATACCTATTTGTGTGAAAATATGGCTTCTGCATGTGAATAGGATAGATCACATGCATTGAGGCGTCTGATCAATATGAAAACTATATGTAAGCGTGTGATTGAATATATGTATGACTGTATACAAGACTTCTGCATGTGAATAGGATAGATCACCCGCCCTGAAGCGCGTGATCAATATCTATATTATATGTACTTGTGAATGAATATATGTATATGTATAGACTGAAGCGGCGTTGAGCGAGCCGTGGATTGCAAATTGCTTAGGACACCGGAAAGGGATGACCAGATATGTTATATATTGTTTGTATTAGAAAAGGGTAGTTATAAACATGTGGAAATCTCAATCAGGGATTAGAGGCTTACGGGATAGGAGAAATCCTACTTCCCGTGTCGGTCACGGACGTCCGATAGGGGGTCGTGACAAACTTGGTATCAGAGACAGGTTATCTTTAAACTATATGAAGCCATAGGTATGACCGGGTGTCAGTTTACGCCTCGTTGTGAACCAGAGCGCAACGTGGGAGTAAAAAGGCACTTGTGGAAGTACCCAGGAAAATGAGTCAGCCCTTTCTTTCTACTCTATTTGATATGAAATATCATTGATATACGTGAACTTATTAGGTGTGGTCCTTGTGCAGTATATGGATGCCACCGATTATGAGACAGACTCGGGGTGGAGGGAGAACTCCTGCTGAAATTGATCGAGAATCAGTTCGAGAGGAGGGGATGCCCACCCGAGGTCGAGGTAGAGGCCATACCTGAGGCCGAGGTAGGGGTCGTGCTCATGGTCAAGGAAGAGCACAAGTGAGAAGGGAAGAGAGGAGATAGTCACCGGAACCTCATGTTGAGACAGGTGCACCCTCTGTTGCGGAAATGCTCACGGCAGGATTCCAGGAACTGAGAGAAGAGATGACGAGGCAAATTCAGAAAGAGGTACGCTTGTTAGTAGTCGGCTAGGAAGAAGAAGAGAGGGTTCCGAGCAATCAAGAGATGGAGGTTATTGAGGAAGAGGACAGAGAACGGCAACAACCGCAGGTAGCGCCTCGTGAGCCGCGGGCAGCACCCAGAGAGCTGCCAATTTCAAAATTTCTGAAGCTTCATCCACCCACTTTCTGCGGAACTAGTGAGAAAGAGGATCCGCAGTACTTTGTCAGAGACGTAGTCAGAATTGGGCACATGCTGAGGTGCTCAGGGCATGAGTTAGTGGAATTAGCTTCATTCCAGCTGAGGGGAGCTGCCAGAGTATGGATAGAGTCCGTACAGACCAGGTATTCAAGAAAGGTGGCACCGATGACCTGGGAAGATTTTCAGAGGGATTTCCTGGGTCGGTTTTTATCTGAAGGCACTAAAGATGCAAAACGTCAGCAATTCGAGGAGTTGTGGATGACGCCTAACATGGCCGTGACGGAGTATGAGTTACTTTTTACGGAATTGGCTCAATTCTCACCTGAGTTGGTTCCAGATGAAGAGGCGAGGATCAAAAATATACACCGTCTCACAGAGCCGTTGTTTACTGGCTTGCTACCCCAGAGAAGACAATTTGAGACTTTAGCTCAACCGCAAACTGTGCCAGGATGATTGAAACCAAGAAGAGGTACGGGATGACGGTTGATCCCAAAGTCAAGTTAATTACAAGCAGTGATAACCAAGGAGGTGGAAGTAAGAAAAGGAAGACAACAGGTGGAGGTGCAGGATACTTAGGGTCCGCAGGAGGACAATCCTCAATTACCACCCATGAAACAGGTACATGAGGTAATATTCAAGGGGGGCAGAGAGTGCAAGGGGGTGGAAATGCCAGTAAAACAAGGCCTCAGTGTGTGACTTGTAGCAGATTTAATTTTGGAATATGTCGGAGACTGACAGGTGGGTGTTATAACTGCGATCAGGTGGGCCACATGGCTAGAGAGTGTCCAAAGAGACAGGAAGGTAAAAGTGTGAGAAGTAATCCGACGCCGAGGGGTACACCTATTTCAGCCCCACCAGTAAGAACCGTACCACCACAGGCAGCAAGTACAGGTACAGCTAGAGGCGGTGCTGCAGGATCTAGTGGCAAAGGGCCAGGGGCAGTAGGTGGAGGACAAGCGCGGGTATTTGCATTTTCTCAGCAAGACCCTCATGCATCAAATGCAGTTGTGACAGGTACCCTTATTGTTTGCTCTCTTGAAGCACGAGTCTTATTTGATTCCGGCTCCATTCATTCCTATGTGTCGCATGCATTTGCTTCTAAATTCAACAAAAGTCCGTCTAGAATGAAAGAGACAGAACTGGTCTCTACTCCAATGGGAGAATCGGTACAAGTAGAGTATGTGCACAAGTCTTGCATTGTGGAGATCGATGGTCATGAGACTGTGGTAGGTCTTCGGTTGTTATGTATGGTTGATTTTGATGTAATCCTCGAAATGGATTGGTTATCGTCTTGCCATGCGGTTGTGGACTGCAGGGCTAAATGTTTGAAATTTAATATGCCAAACGAGGAGCCTTTTGTGATACGGGGTGACGGAGCTGCACCGTATCCAAACTTGATCTCGGCCTTGAAGGCATCCAAGTTACTTTCAAAGGGATGTAAGGGGTATTTGGCTTTGGTCAAAGATACCACGAAAGCAGTACTTTTACCGACTCAAGTACCGATAGTGCGAGAGTTCTTGGATGTATTTCCAGAAGAATTGCCAGGGTAGCCGCCCGATCGTGAGATTAAATTTGAAATTGAGCTGCAACCTGGCACCCAGCCTATCTCCACACCACCTTACCAGATGGCTCCGAAAGAATTGAAGGAGTTACATACACAATTGCAAGAATTGCTTGACAAAGGTTTTATAGGACCCAGCTTCTCTCCTTGGGGTGCACCGGTCCTTTTTGTGAAGAAGAAGGATGGATCTTTGCAGTTGTGTATCGATTACCGAATGTTAAATAAGGTGACGATCCGCAATCAATACCCACTACCAAGGATAGATGACCTATTTGATCAGTTGCAGGGTGTGAAGCGGTTTTCCAAGATTGATTTGCGATCTGGGTATCACCAATTAAAGATTCGAGAATCAGACAAACGTAAGACCGCATTCCGAACCCGATATGGACATTACGAGTTCTTGGTGATGTGTTTCAGATTAACTAATGCCCCTGCAGCGTTCATGGACATGATGAGCAGGGTCTTCAAACCATTTCTGGACCGATTTGTCATTGTTTTCATTGATGACATCTTGGTATATTCTAAGAATTCAGAAGAACATGCAGAACACTTGAGATTAGCATTGCAGAAGTTGAGAGAGGAGAAATTGTATGCCAAGTTCTCTAAGTGTGAATTCTGGCTTGACCGAGTTGTCTTTTTGGGTCACGTGGTATCATCAGAGGGAATCCACGTTGATCCAAGTAAGGTAGAAGCGGTGAAGTATTGGTTCCATCCTACCTCTGTTACTGAAATTCACAGTTTCTTGGGCTTGCTGGATACTATAGAAGATTTGTGCAGGACTTCTCTAAGGTTGCTGCACCTATGACTAAGCTAACTCAGAAGGGGGTGAAGTTCATATGGGATGACAAGTGTGAGCAGAGTTTTCAGAAGCTGAAAGACAGTCTCACTACCGCTCCAGTGTTGGCATTACCTGAAGGCACATGAGGGTATGTGGTATACTGTGATGCGTCAAGGATTGGGTTAGGGTGTGTCTTGATGCAGCACGGCAAGGTGATTGCGTATGCATCGCGACAACTGAGAAAACATGAGAAGAATTACCTGACTCACGACCTCGAGATGGCTACTGTAGTGTTTGCTCTGAAAATATGGAGACATTACTTATATGGTGAGACGTGTGAATTTATACAGACCACAAAAGCCTTAAATACATTTTCGAGCAGGAAGACTTGAACTTGAGACAATGTCGATGGTTAGAGTTGTTGAAGGACTACGACTGCACGATCTTGTATCATCCAGGAAAGGCTAATGTGGTAGCTGATGCTCTGAGTCGGAAATCCATGGGCAATCTTGCTCATATAAGTGAAGAAAGGAGACCATTGATCAGATAGTTGCACGAGCTAGAACAAACGGGGAATCAGTTTGAGATTGGGAGTTCTAACTCACTTTTAGCCCATTTGCAAGCTAAATCCTCTCTGGTAGAAGAAGTTAAGGCTAGATAGGATGATGATACCGACCTTAAGCAAATCAAGGATACAGTAACTAAAGAGAAGGGGGACGACACCCGATTCTCTATTGATGATTTCGGGATACTTCGGCTGGAGGGACGGTTGTGTCTCCCTATGGTTGATAACTTGAAGGAAAAAATCCTTGAAGAAGCACACCGAACAGCTTATACAATCCATCCGGGAGCTAATAAAATGTAGCAGGACCTGAAACAGCTGTATTGGTGGAATGGCATGAAAAGGGATCTTGCAACCTATGTAGCCAGGTGTTTAGTATGTCAACAAGTCAAGGCTAAACACCAGAAGCCCGTCAGAACATTACAACAGATAGAAATACCTGAGTGGAAATGGGAGAGGATAACTATGGATTTTGTAACAGTGTTGCCAAGATCACCAGGTGGATTTGATTCGGTTTGGGTGATAGTAGATCGCATGACTAAGTCCGCGCACGTTCTGCCAGTTAAGACCACTTACGGAGTGAATCAATATGCGCAGATTTATCTATCAGAAATCGTTAGATTGCACGGTGTGCCAGTATCCATAATATCTGAAAGAGGGCCACAGTTCACTTCCAGGTTTTGGAAGTCATTGCAGGAAGTGTTAGGAACGAGAGTTGATTTGAGTACTGCGTTCCACCCACAGACTGATGGGCAATCAGAAAGAACCATTCAGATTCTTGAGGACATGCTTCGGGCGTGTATTATGGATTTCGACGGAAGTTAGGAAAGGTATTTACCTTTGGTTGAGTTTGCGTACAATAACAGTTATCAATCGAGTATCCAAATGGCACCTTTCGAGGCTCTGTACGGTCGTAGGTGCAAATCCCCGATTGGGTGGTTCGAGGTCAGAGAGGCTAGTCTAATCGGCCCAGAATTGTTACAAGATGCCATGCAAAAGGTGAAGTGCATAAGGGAAAGATTATTAACGGCTCAGAGTAGGCAAAAGTCCTATGCAGATAACCGAAGAAGAGAACTCAAATTTGCCATTGGTGGACAGGTGTTTCTCAGGATATCACCGATGAGAGGAGTGATGCGGTTCGGTAAGAAGGGGAAACTAAGTCCCCGGTATATCGGACCATTTGAAATCCTAGAACGAGTTGGGAATGTAGCGTATCGGTTGGAATTACCTACGGAATTTGAGGGAGTACATCCTGTCTTTCATGTATCAATGCTTCGAAAATATCTTCTCGATCCCTCGCACGTGATTCAATCGCAAGACGTGCAACTAACCGAAAATCTGTCATATGAAGAGGAGCTAGTGGAAATCTTAGATCGGCAGTTGAAGAGACTCAGAACGAAGGAAATTCCATTGGTTAAAGTCCTGTAGAGAAACCACTCGACCGAAGAAGCTACATGAGAGGTCGAGGGTGAAATGCGCAAGACGTATCCTCATCTGTTACAAGATTAAGGTTAGTAGTTTATTTGAAATTCAGGGACCGAATTTCTTAAGGGGGGAAGATTGTAATATCCGAGACATTTAGATTTGATTATTTTCATTATTATTAAATTTATTTTTCTTTCAGAAAGAAAAATTAATTAAATTAAAGATAAAATAAAATTATGGGGAGAAAAATAGGATATCTAAGTATTCTTTTTAGGACCTAAAAGAAGAAGGGATTGAAAAGATTGGAAACAAGTAGGATATAACAAGTAAATAAGTTTTTCTAATAAAATAAAATATATATATATATATATAAATAATATCTAAATAATAATAATAATAAATAAAAAATATAATATATATATATATATATATATATATATATATATTAAAATATGTGGGGGGGGGGGGAACCGTGACCCCCTCCCCTTTTATATAATATTTTTTTTTATTTTATTAGTTATAGGGGGTCAAAACCGTGACCCCCTTTCACCAAAGTTAACTCACACACACTAAAAAAAAGAAAGAGAGAGAGCAAAACGCATACACACGACCAAAAACGAAGGACACGCACAAAGCAACCGAGAAGGAGAAGAGCAGCATGGGAACGGCGGGAAACGACCGGAAACAAGCCAGAGAACGCGTTCCGACGCCGGTGAAGGCCATCGGACTTCATCCTCACCACCCATTAAGCTCCCCATCCGATTGAATCAAGGTATGGAAGCCCCAATCCTTCAAAACCCCAATTTCTCCAATTTTGGGTATTTTAGGAATTCTTCAAATACTTCCGATCGGGGCATTCCGGGGTTTATTTTGAGCTTAGTGGGTGTTATTGAATGCTTGAGGAGGTTCAGAATAGAAGTAAAACCGTAGGAATTGACCGGGTATGGAAATTAGGAAAATTGGGTTAGGAAATTGCTATAAATTCGAAATTGATAATTCGATGCATGTTTAGGCTTGGATTGGAGTAGTATAAGTGTTACAGTTGCTGGAAATATACAAGGGAATAAAGCCCGAGTATTTACCGTTTCAACCGGAACCCAATTCGGTGAAAAAAGAGGCAAAATACTAAGCCACCTTACAGTAAGGAGCTGTGCGGTGGGTTGGACACTTTGGTCTAGTCCGTAGTGGACACCTATGACCCAGTAAATTGGTTCCAAGACTCTAATTATACCCAAATTATATTTTTATATATAATTGAAAAGGTAATAATTAAGTTTTACTCGACGAATAAGGGAGACGGTGGAATGAGTAAGCTAAAGCCTCTTTTGAACCGTGAATTTAATTCTTTTGTTAGTTAAATACCCATATGAACACATGAAGGGAAATTTTGACAAGTGGAAATCTCTAACCTAAGCAATTAGAGGTTCTAAATGGCTCGAAAGTGAGAAAGTCGAATATGGGGCATTCTGGACTTTCAGAAAGAGCAAATAAGATGACGTAACGAACTAAATAATTAGTTCTTGGAAAATATCTAGAGGGTGCATAAGCATTAGCATGACACGTGCATGGTAGAGGCTTAGTTACGAGTTCTAAATTTCTTAAATATAATGTGTATAGGGCACCACAGAGTGATTGGAGCTTCAGGCACTCCAAGGACTGATCAGGAGGGCCAACGAGGTGAGGGGCTCTCCATCCCTACCCCACAGGGTTGGATGACTACGTGGAAAATGTGGTTTGCTCTATTTTGGGCAAATTGATATATGGAATATATTTATATGAATAAATTTGTGTTACACGTGTATGATTTGGAAGTTAGCAGTCAACGTGCAATAGTATATGTGCTTATATGATTAATCACAAGGTGTATATGTGCTATTGAGGCTCACCGAGTCTTATATGATACCGCGGGTAGGATTGAGTCGGAATTTCATATGTGAGAGTTTATTAATATTAGGAACCCACTTAAATTGGTCATAGTTCAAAGGTTTTGACCGTATGGTACATTGAGGAAAATGAACCTAGGTTGTTAAGTGTGAGTGAGAGTGATGCATAATTGAAAAGGGGGAAACTAGGCCAAACTAGTAAACACGTATAATATTCAACTAGTTCTCATAGGGCGTCTTTCAAGGTTAAATATGTTAGTTGAGTTTGTTTAGGTTGTCCAGGTAGATCGAGTCAGTCATCCTGATCGTACAGACAAGATTATGACGTCAGCAAGTATGCCATATAGTGGCCATTACCTTGGTTAAAACTGAGGTCAGACAAGTTGTCGGCTATTACTCTAAGCATGCCTTGGAGTCAGAAAGTTCCTGGTGTGATCAACCAGGTTCGTACATGATATTGCCTTCGGGCCAGTATTTCTCTTAGCGTAATGCGGGAGATAGAAAGTGAGTGCCTACGTGCACAGGTATATGTTAACAATGAAACCATATGTTATATGTTTATGATTGATTTACATGCGGATTAATAAATATGTTAGGAGCATGAGTTAGGATTTTACTTGTGAATATGATATATTGATTGCCTGATCACGTTAAAGGCCACAATATAAATCTGTTTCATGCGTATGTGGTTGTGATTGCTCCCTTCCCCCAGCTGCAGTATTACCCGCTGCTACGCCAGGGATGGGGGAGCTTCTCACTGGGTCTGTTCGACTCACCCCCTTGTTTACATGTTTCAGATACAGGTGGTTCAAGCGTCGGGAACGCGTCCACTTCTTCTCAAGGAGGTGGACAACTCTGAAGACCGCACGCTTAGTCCGCGTGGGTAGTATATTTTGGATTATAAAGATATGTCGTGATGTATATGTATATATAAATCCTTTTGGATGTTGCTTTGTACATATACAAACTGTTGTATATATATATATGTCCTACTCTAGCTATGTCAGCTTCATACAGATTAAAGTTAGGTCTTGGTGATGTGAATATAGGCTATGATATAATATATATAATGTATATACGTATATGACTTCTGCATGCGACTAGGATAGGTCACACGCATTGAGGCGTGTGATCAATACGTAAATTATATGTATGTGTAATTGAATATCTATTTGTGTAAAAATATGGCTTTCACATGTGAATAGGATAGATCACACGCATTGAGGCGTGTGATCAATATGTAAACTATATGTAAGCGTGTGATTGAATATATGTATGACTGTATACAGGACTTCTGCATATGAATAGGATAGATCACCCGCCCTGAAGCGTGTGATCAATATGTATATTATATGTACTTGTGAATGAATATATGTATATGTATAGACTGAAGCGGCGTTGAGCAAGCCGTGGATTGCAAACTGCTTAGGTCACCGGAAAGAGATGATCCTATATGTTATATATTGTTTGTATTAGAAAAGGGTAGTTATAAACATGTGGAAATCTTAATCAGGGATTAGAGGCTTACGGGATAGGAGAAATCCTGCTTCCCGTGCCGGTCACGGACGTCTGATAGGGGGTCGTGACATTAAATTAAAGAGTACTATATTGTATTGTTGCCAAAGATATTTTATTGAACCAAAAGCCCGCGATATAAAATTGACACAGTGATTAATTTTTTAGATATTATTTTAACCATTATGTTAATAGTAATATTTACTATTTTAATAAAATTTTAAATATTATAATTTATTTTTGTTATTAATTTTTTTACAAATTGATATCATTAAAATTTTTTTATTTGATAAAAAAGTAAAAACCATTAAAATAAAAAAAATACTTTTTATAAATTAAATAAATATTTTATTAATATATATTATAATATTATATTTATTATATAAATTAGAATTTTATATATATATGTGGGGAAGGGGAGGACGTAAATGGGGGAGGGGGTGGGGTGGGATATTATATAGGGGTGGCAATGGGCAGGTACCTACTCATTTTTCCACTATCTGAATCTGTCACGACCCCCGTTTAGAGGACCGTGACCGGCACAAACACAGGGAATATCCCTATGCCTGTAAACCTTATCACCTAAATGACAGAATATCTATTATTGAAAATACGTCTACATGCAGTATAATACCATGGCTACACCGAAATGGTGGCCTATCCTAGGCAAGCAAATCCACGGCCAGTGCCGCTTCAGGATATAGATATAGGAAAACACACATAATATATATAACATGTGTACTGGCTACACATCCGAAGATGTTGCCTATCCTATTCACATGCAACAGATAAATGTATATATATATATATATTTTGAAAACAAATTTTCCCTGTATCGCAGTAAAATAAATCCTGATCTTTAAGGTGTGTGAAGCTGACAGTTCTAGATTTAGTGATACAATCTAATTGGGTACGTCTACCCTTTGCTTTATAATACATAATAAAGTAAATTAACTTAAAAATTACAATTTATTCACCCACATGAACAAGTTGTGGGTCTTGGAAAGTTTTGTTCGTTCCTCGCTCCGTCGAGACTTCTTCCACCTGTACTTAAGCCGTCTCTGTGTAGTAAAAATGAGGTGTGAGTCTTAACCGCGCGACTCAGTGAGGACTCTCCCATCCCCGGCACAAGGTGGGTACCATGGCACTGGGATTGGGAGTCATACACAACCACATGCAAAAACAACTGGTTACTGATAACTCGCATACATTCTTGGCAACCACACAACAACAGATATCTCACCCAACCACTCACATGCATTTACAGATACAAGCACGCAGCAATTTAATTCACATGATCACTCAACAAGTAAACATATAACATATAGTGCCAGCTTTTACGTACCGGTCTTCTCACGTTCAACATGTTTGAATCAACCAAGACGTTGTGGTGAAGTAATCTTGTACGTCACTACTACGCTGCACAATCAGCAATCATATACAAACACAGATAATTTGTACATACACACAGATGCTAAACATACATCTACTTAATTTTCCCAACTATGGAGTATCTACTAGCCACTACGTGGCTTTCCCACTTCCAACCCGTGCACTCGGGTTACTGGCCACCACGTGGCAAAGCATACTTAACCCATTCACTTAGGTACTGCTCACCTCGTGACAATTCTGTTAATCAAACAATACTTAACCCATTCACTTGGGTACTAGTCAACTCGTGACAATTCAATTAATCAAACACAATCAACTTCTATCTATCAAACAACTGATACGTAGCCACCACGTGGCACGTCCTGACCCCTTCCTGCGGGGCAATAGCTTGAGGCCACTCGTCCATTACCCAACCAGGCCACATGGCGGGCACGACACGACGTCTCGAAGCATGGCCACTGACACACCCTAGACCAACTCCACAGGATGATTTCTCTTTTACTAGGCTAGGCTCACAGTTCACCCGCATGTTCCTCCCGTATCTCGTTTCCTTAGTCTCATATATTAATAGGATTCTTTGTATCTTTCCCGAAGGATCAACAATTCTTCTCCTTATTAATATGTACAAGTTTCCTCAACAGGATATAACTCATATACCCGTCCAGATGCACTCTCTGAGCCTCAAGCTATCGTCATAGCAATATAAAACCTTTCTGACCCTATTGGCAAGATAGGGCAATGACCATCGTCATGGTGATTATAAAAACTGAGGTCTCAAGTTCCATCTCACGTTGTTCTAGTCGATGTCTCACATTGCTAGCATAATCAAATCCGAAACCCACCAATAACTCCCTTTGAATGATTATAATTGAAGTCCCCGTCGTGACGAGTTTTCAAAATAAAAGCTTAATCCTTCCGTACAAGGACTCTTGCCACCGTCGTGGGAAAAGATTTAATAAAACACTCATCATACCTCCGGAGTGTATGAGTTGGATTTGTAACACACCAATCATAGCAAACAATTACTCTCTACTCCTATGTCTTCCTATGTAAGCTATTTTCCTCAACCTATTTACTAGTTCCTTTATTCTTTTAACATTCTATACCTCTAGCTAACACATACCAGACAAGCAGAGAATATACATACTCATGTAATCCACATAAGCATACAACCCTAGGAGCAGAGATGAAAGAGCCCTCACCTTGGCCAACCTTCCATGCAATCCTCTCCTGTAACTTTAGTCTCCTCAGAGTTCCTGTGCACTCTCTAGCATGCCGTTGTTCCTATAAGAACAACATTTATTTCATTAAGATTATTACTTAGCTTAACTTGTTATTTATCTCTCCATTACTCTCACGTGTAGTCTATGATTGCCACAGAGTCAAGCTCTTGGTCTTATTGGACTTCTCTATCCCGACTTATGCGTATCCTTCCTCGGATACGTGAGTTACTCGAATATAACACTCTACTTGAGTGTTTCACATACTTGGATTTGAGTATTAGACCTCTATCTAACTTGTATTAACATCTAAGGAAGCTTATCTAAATTGATTGGAAGGAATCCTAATTTTAGGAAGGTCTAAGCATTTTGTTTCAACTTGTGTTCTTACTCGGGTTCTAAGAAATCTAGTTTCTAAACCTCAATGTGCCTCTAATTCATCCTACTTAAGGCTTCCTAATAATTATGAAGGAATAAAATTACCATTTTAGAATTTGGACTTCATTGTCCCGCAAGTTTCCATCCTTGAGAAACAAGAAGGTACCTAAAACACTTCTTGATGCTTGATAGCATATTTAGAATTATTCTAGGGTGTTTAAGATTGAAAAGAAGAGGTTTGGAGCCCTCAACGTCACCCTTAAAGTGTATTTGGGCAACCCGAGCAGGGACCCGGTACGTTAACGTCAAGGTTGAACCTTACTAATCTCGGGCCAGCTCTTCACGGGTCTTGTTCAGCTAATATTCCAACCATATAATTTTAATAATACCAATCCAAGTCTATTTACTCAAATCCAAGCTCAATCCTAATTATTAACAATTTCCCCAAATTAGGAATAATTTAAATTTAAACCCCAAATCCTTCCAAATTCGAATTTGGGCAAATCCGGAAATATAATCTCGATTCCTACCCCAACTAAGTGTTCAAGAACACTTTCTAGGTCTCAATCTACCATCAAAACAACTCAATCGAAGGTGAATCGAAGAAATCCCTAAAAATGAAAAAATTGAGGGTTTCGAATGAAATTGGGGTTACCAACCTTCATTTGATTGGTGGGAGGTGTGGAAGATGTTGTAACCGAGCTCCAGTGACATTTCCTGGCGTCGTCTAGCTCTTCTCCGATGAGTTTCCGGCAGTTTTTTCGGTGAACCCCCTCCTCTCTCTCTCTACCTCTCGGCTCTCTCACTCTCTCACTCGTCCGTTTTCTTTTTTTTTCTCGTGTGACTCTTTCTCTCTTTCTATTCTTTCTTCTTTCTTTTCTTTTTCTATATACATATATCCCACGCCCCAACCCCATATTAAATAATAATAATAAAATAATTATAATTAATAAATAAATATAATTAAAATAAAATAATTAATAATTAAATAATAAATAAATAAATATTATTAAAAATAAATAAATTAATAAATAAGTAAATAGTAACAAATTTGTATTTTTAATTTAATCCCTTTTCCTATTTAATTAAGGTTTTCCATGTTTTTTGGTCCCGAATTAAATCCAAAAATTATTTTCTCCTTCTTTTCTTTCACTTTCTACTTTCTTAAAAACCCCCCTTTTAAATATTTAAAATAAACATAATAAAAATAAACTAATTAATAATTAAACAAATAATAACTAATAATATTTTAATTTAGTTCTCACTCCTATTTCTTTTAGGTTTCTAATTTCGTAGGTCCTGAATTAATTTCAAAAATAATATTTTACTCCTTTCTTTCATCTTTCATTTTACTTGAAATTTCGAAAAAATTCGCGGTTCCTTTCCGGTTTCCCTTAACCGTCATACTTTTCCTATATTCTTTTTGAGGTTTTAATTCCTAGCCCCGGAATAAATCATTCTTAAATCCTCGAAATTTTAAATAAATCATTCTTTAATCCTCGAATTTTTTCCGGGGTATTATAGAATCCGAATCTGTCCATTACACCCAATACCCGAATCCTAACCGAATCCGAAAAAAATTATATTTTCAATATCCGTATCCGAAACTACCCGATATCCAAAATACTCGAAAAAAATAACGGATATAGGATACTGGATATCTATAGTCAACTAATTATTATCCGATATCCATTACTCAATATTATATATATATATATATATATATATATATATATATATATATATATATATATATATATATATTATGTGTGCTTGCTGCATGTGAATAGGATAGATCGTACGTATTGAAACATGCGGTCAATATGATATGAATATATATGTATAAGTGTTGAAATATATCTATATACTAGGCTGAGCTGAAGCGGTATTGAGCGAACCGTGGATTGCAGGTTAAGCCAACCGTGAGGTGTGGCCACTATTATATTATATAAATTGATTGTATAGCAGGGTAGTTATATTTATGTTTTACAGGGTAAGGCTTACGTGTTTAGAGGTAAAAGCTTATTCCCGTGTCGGTCACGTACTCCCGAATTGGGGTCGTGACAAGCTTGGTATCAGAGGCAGGTTATTCTTTAAGTCATATGAAGCCATTGGTATAACCGGGTGTCGGTTTGAGCCTGGTTGTGATCCCGGGCATAACGTTGGAACAAATAGGCACTTGTGGGAGTACCCAGGATAATTTGAGTTAGCCATTCTTTCATTCTTTCTTAGTCTGTGAAAGATTATATAAATGCTTATCAGGTAACATTCTTGTGCAGTATAAGGTTGTCGCCGACTACTAAGGCTAGGAGGGGCGGTAGAGTCCCTGCACGTACAGATGAGGAGTCAGTTCGGGAGGAGAGAATGCCTCCCAGGGGCCGAGCTAGAGGTCGTGCTCGCGGTCATTGTAGGGCACAAGGAAGGAGAGCACCCAGGCAACAACCTACAGAGCCATAGGTTGAGACGGGTGCTCCGTCAGTGGCTGAGATGCTGACTACGGGATTTCAGTGGTTGAGAGCTGAAATGACCCGTCAAATTCAACAAGAAGTTCGCCGTTTAGTTGTCGGCGAAGAAGAGGAACAGGTGATATCTACTGAACAGGGGACTGAGATAGTTGAGGAAGGGGATGAAGAACCAAGAAGGGCATGGAAACAAAGGGATGGGCCCCGGAGGCCGAGGGGAGTTCCGAGGGAATTACCAATTACTAAGTTCTTGAAGCTGAATCTGCCTACCTTCTGCGGAACGGAAACCAAGGAGAACCCTCAACACTTCCTCCATGATGTAATCAGGATAGGGCAATTGCTGAGGTGTTCAGGAGGAGAGTTGGTGGAACTTGCCTCGTTTCAGTTAAGAGGTGCTGCACGAATCTGGATCGAGACTGTAATACCCCGAAAAATTTTGAGGATTAAAGAATGATTTATTTGAAATTTTGAGGATTAAAGAATGATTTATTTCTGGGTTATGAATTTAAAACTTCAAAAAGAATATAGGAAAAGTATGAAGGTTAAGGGAAACCGAAAAGGAACCGCGAAATTCTTCGAAATTTCAAGTAAAATAAAAAGATGAAAGAAAGGAGTAAAATAATTTTTAGGATTTAATTCAGGATTTACAAAATTGGAAACCTGAATTAAATAGGGAAAATGGATAAAATTGAAAATATTTTTCAGCCTTACTTATTTAATATTATTATTATATATTGGAAAATAAAAGAAAATAAAAAGAAAAAGAAATGAAGTAGGAAATTAAACCAAAAATAAGTTTTAATTATATTTAGTAAATTATTAATTATTAGTTATTTTATTATTTAATTATTTATTCATTTTATTATTATATATATATATATATTATTTTAATTTTAGTTAATTATTTTAAAAAAGGGGCGGGGGTATGCGTGAATTCATAAAAGAAAGAAAGGAAAAAGCATATTGAAGGAAAGAAAGAGACGAATAGTTAGAAACAGAGAAAGAAGAGAAAGAGAGAGAAAGAAGAGAGAGAGAGAGGAGGAGAGGCGTGAGGAAGAAGAAGAGGAAGAGTTGGGGTTCGCCGGAAAAGTGACCGGGGAGAGCTAGCCGACGCCGGAAAAGTCACCGGAGCTCGGGTACGACGTCTCCTACACCTTCCACCAATCGAATCAAAGGTTGGTAACTAACCTCAATTTCATTCGAAACCCCTAATTTCTCCATTTTTAGGGATTTCTTTTATCCACCTTCGATTGGATTGTTTCGAGAGTAGATTGAGACCTAGAAAGTGTTCTTGAACCCTTAGTTGGGGTAGGAATCAAGAATATATTCTCGGATTTGCTCAAATTCGAATTTGGAAGGATTTGGGGTTGAAATTATAATTATTTCCAGATTGGGGAAAATTGTTGATAATTAGGATTGAGCTTGGATTTGAGTAAATAGGCTTGGATTGATATTATTGAAATTATAATTATTTCCAAATTGGGGAAAATTCTTGATAATTAGGATTGAGCTTGGATTTGAGTAAATATGCTTTGATTGGTATTATTAAAATTATATGGTTGGCATATGAGCTGAACAAGACCCGTGAAGAGCTGGCCCGAGGTTACTAAGGTTGAACCTTGACGTTAACGTACCGGGTCCCTGCTCGGGTTGCCCAAATACACTTTAAGGGTGATGTTGAGGGCTCCAAACCTATTCTTTTCAATTTTAAACACCCTATAATAATTCTAAGTACGCTACCAAGAATCAAGAATTATTTTAGGTACCTTCTTGTGTCTTAAGGATGGAAACTTGCGAGACAATGAAGTCCAAATTCTGAAATGGAAATTTTATTCCTTCATAATTATTATGAAGGCTTAAGTAGGATGAATTGGAGGTATATTGAGGTTTAGAAACTAGATTTCTTGGAACCCAAATAGGATCACAAGTTGAATCAAAATGCTTAGACCTCCCTAAAATTAGGATTCCCTTCCAACCAAGTTAGATAAGCTTCCTTAGATGCGAATACAAGTTAGATAGAGGTCTAATACTCAAATCCAAGTATGTGAAACACTCAAGTAGAGTGTTATATGCGAGTAACTCAAGTGTCCGATGAAGGATACGCATAAGTCGAGATAGAGAAGTCCGATAAGACTAAGAGCTTGATTCTGTGGCAACCATGGACTACACGTGAGAGTAATGGAGAGATAAATAACAAGTTAAGCTAAGTAATAATTTTAATGAAGTAAATGTTGTTCTTATAGGAACAACAGCACATGATTGAGTGCAACAGGAGCTCCGAGGAGACTTAAGTTACAGGAGAGGATTGCATGGAAGGTTGGCCAAGGTGAGGGTTCTTCCATCTCTGCTCCTAGGGTTGTATGCTTATGTGGATTACATGAGTATGTATATTCTCTGCTTGCCTGGTATGTGTTAGCTAGAGATATAGAATGCTAAAAGAATGAAAGAACTAGAAAATAGGTTGTGGAAAGTAGCTTGGATAGGAAGACATAGGAGTAGAGTTTAATTGTTTGCTATAATTGGTGTGTTACAAATCAAACTCATACACTCCGGAGGCATGATGAGTATTTTATTAATTCGTTTCCACGACGGTGGCAAGAGTCCTTGTACGGAAGGACTAAGCTTTTATTTTGAAAACTCGTCACGACTGTGACTTAGATTATAATCATGCAAAAGGAGTTATTGGTGGGTTTCGGATTTGGTTATGCTAGCGATGTGAGACATCGACTAGAACAATGTCAGATGGCACTTGAGACCTCAGTTTTATAATCACCATGACGATGGTCATTGCCCTATCCTGGCAATAGGGTCAGAAAGGTTTTATATTGCTATGACGATAGCTTGAGGCTCAGAGAGTGCATCTGGACAGATATATGGGTTATATCCTGTTGAGGATACTTGTACATATTAATAAGGAGAAGAATTGTTGATCCTTCGGGAAAGATACAAAGAATCCTATTAATATGTGAGACTAAGGTAAGGAGACACGGGAGGAACCTACATGTGAACCGTGAGCCTAGCCTAGTAAAAGAGAAATCATCCTGTGGAGTTGGTCCAGGGTGTGTCAGTGGTGATGCTTCGAGACGTCGAGCCGTGCCCGCGATGTGGCCTGGTTGGGTAATGGACGAGTGGGCTCAAGCTATTGCCTCGCAGCAAGGGGTTAGGTAATGCCACGTGGTGGCTACGTATCAGTTGTTTGATAGATAGAAGTTGATTGTGTTTGATTAATAGAATTGTCACGAGGTGACCAGTACCCAAGTGAATGGGTTAGGTATGCTTTGCCACGTGGTGGCCAGCAACCTGAGTGCACCGATTCGAAGTAGAAAAGCCACGTAGTGGCTAGTAGATACCCTAGAGTAGGGGGAGATTGAATAGATGTATGTTATAGTATCTGTGTGTATATACAAATTGTCTGTGTTTGCATATATTTGCTGATTGGGCAGTGTAGTGGTGATGTACAGGATTGCATCACCACAACGTCTTATTTGATTCAAACATGCTGAACGTGATAAGACCGATAAGTAAAAGCCGGCACTATATGTTATATGATCACTTGAGGATTGATGAAGTGGAATAAACTGATGCATGCTTGTATATGTTAAATGCATGTGAGTGATTGGGTGAAATTTCTGTTGTTGTGTGGTCACCAAGAGTGTATGCTAATTAATGGTAACCAACTGTTTTTGCATGTGGTTGTGTATGACTCCCATTCTCAGTGCTATGGTGTCCGCCTTGCGCCGGTGATGGGAGAGTCCTCACTGAGCGCAAGGTTAAGACTCACACCTCATTTTACTACACAGAGACAGGTTAAGTACAGGTGGAAGAAGTCTCGGTGGAGCGAGGAAAGAACAAAACTTTACAAGACCCACAACTTGTTCATGTGGGTGAATAAATTGTAATTTTAATTTAATTTACTTTATCATGCTTCATAAAGTAAAGGGTAGACGTACCAAATTATATTGTATCACTAAATCTAGAACTGTCAGCTTCACACACCTTAAAGATCAGGATCCGTTAGATTACGATGCAGGGAAAACTTGTTTCCAAAATATTTATATATATATATATATATATACATATATATCTGTTGCAAGTGAATAGGATAGGCAGCATCTTTGGATGTGTAGCCAGTACACATGTTATATATTATGTGTGTTTTCCTATATCTATATCCTGAAGCGGCACTAACCGTGGATTTGCTTGCCTAGGATAGGCCACCATTTCGGTGTAGCCATGGTATTATACTGCATGTGGATGTATTTTCAATAATAGATATTTTGTCAATTTGGTGATAAGGCTTACAGGCAGAGGGATATTCCCTGTGTCTGTGCCGGTCACGGTCCTCTAAACGGGGGTCGTGACAGAGTCAGTGCAGAAGAGATATGCAAGAAGAGTTGCTCCTATGACTTGGGAAGATTTTCAGAGGGAATTCCTAGGTTGGTTTTTGTCTGAAGGAACGAAATATCCAAGCGTCAACAGTTTGAGGACTTGTGGATGACGCCGAACATGTCAGTGACTGAGTTTGAGCTACAGTTCACAGAGCTAGCCCAATATGCTCCAGAATTGGTTCCCGTTGAGAGTGAGTTGATCAAGAGGTTTATACACAGGTTGGTAGAGCCGTTGTTCGTAGTTCTACTGCCGCAGTGTGGTCAATTTGAAACTCTAGCACAGGCCGCTGATTGTGCCAGGGTAATTGAAAATAGAAGGAAGTTTGGGACGTCGGCGAATCCCAAGAATAAGTTTCTGACAGGTAATGATGGACAAGGATGGAAGAAGAAGCAAAAGACAGCAGGTGGTTCTGGTGTAGTCTCAAATTATACAGGACAAGTTGGTGGGCAGTCTGCTATTACCACCACAGGTTCTGGGAAGAGTAACACCCAAGGAGGGCAGAGACTCCAAGGCATTAGTCAAGGCGGTCGTCAGAGACCGCAGTGTGGAACATGTGGGAGGTTTCATTTTGGAGAGTGCAAAGTCACGAAGGGAGGTTGTTACAACTGTGGTCAGTTCGGGCATATGGCTAGGGAATGTCCGTAGAGGAAGAGTAATACTAGTGTCAAGAGTAATCCTACTCCGGGTAGTACTCCGATTGCAGCTCCACCAGTCAGGATTGTACCACCCTAGGCTAACACCTCATGTGCGGGCCGAGGTAGAGGAGCAGAAGCAGGAGGTAGAGGTCCAGTTGCACCAGGAGGAGGACAGGCACGGGTATTTACTTTGTCTCGACAAGATGCACATGCCTTAAATGTAGTTGTGACAGGTACACTTATAGTATGCTCTCTCGAGGCTCTTGCATTATTTGATTCTGGTTTAACACATTCCTACATCTCACATGCATTTGCACGGAAAGTTGAGAGAAACCCGACTAGATTGAAGGAGACAGAAATGGTCTCTACTCCGATGGGTGAATGAATCCAAGTCAAGTATGTCTATGAGTCGTCTATGGTTGTGGTCGATGGTCATGAAACAGTTGTGGACATATGACTACTATACATGGTAGACCTGGATGTCATTCTAGGTATGGATTGGTTGGCATCTTGTCATGCGGTAGTTGACTGCAGGGCGACGTGTTTAAAGTTCAACATGCTGAATGAAGAACCATTTGTGGTGCGGGGTGATGGTGCTGCACCATATCCGAGTCTAATTTCAGCAATGAAAGAAGTACTTTCCGCGAATCAGGTACCGGTGGTTCGGGAGTTTCTTGATGTATTTCCTGACAACTTTCCTGGGTTGCACTTGATCTAGAGATAGAATTTGAGATTGAACTTTTACCAGGTACTCAGGCGATTTCCACACCACCCTACAGAATGGCTCCAAAGGAGTTGAAAGAGCTACACACGCAGTTACAGGAATTGCTCGATAAGGGTTTCATCAGGCCCAGTTTTTCACCTTGGGATGCACCAGTTCTATTCGTGAAGAAGAAGGATGGAACTTTAAGATTGTGTATCGATTACCAAAAGTTGAATAAGGTAACGGTCCGCAATCAGTATCCACTTCCATGAATTGATGATCTTTTTGACCAGTTGCAGGGTGCTAAGAGGTTTTCAAAGATCGATCTGGGATCAGGGTATCATCAGTTGAAGATTAGAAATGGAGATGTGCCCAAGACTACTTTTCGAACCCGATACGACCATTATGAGTTTCTAGTCATGTCGTTTGGGCTAACTTATCCACCAGCAGCTTTTATGGATATGATGAATCGAGTTTTCAAGCCATTCCTAGACCGGTTTGTGATTGTATTTATAGATAACATTCTAGTCTACTCCAAGAACGTTGAGGAGCACGCAGAGCATTTGAGACTGGCATTACATAAGTTAACGGAATAGAAATTGTATGCTTAGTTTTCAAAATGGGAGTTTTGGCTTGATAAAGTTGCATTTCTCGGTCACGTGGTATCGTTAGAGGGAATCCATGTTGACCCGAGCAAAGTAGAAGCAGTGACGAATTGGTCCCAGCCTACCTCAGTCACGGAGATTCGCAGTTTCCTAGGTTTGGCTAGATATTATAGAAGGTTTGTGCAGGAATTTTCGAAGGTTGCTGCACCTCTTACGAAGTTAACTCTGAAAGGGGTAAAGTTTGTATGGGATAACAAGTGTGAAGAGAGTTTTCAAAAACTGAAGGAAAGTCTCACCACAGCACCGGTGTTGGCTCTTCCTGAGGGCACCGAAGGGTATGTAGTTTACTGTGATGCTTCACGAATTGGGTTAGGGTGTGTTCTTAGGCAACATGGTAAAGTGATTGCTTATGCGTCTAGGCAACTCCAAAAGCATGAGAAAAACAACCCGACTCACGATCTTGAAATGGCAACGGTGGTATTTGCCTTGAAGATTTGGAGGCACTACCTTTATGGCGAATCATGTGAGGTATACACAAACCACAAGAGCCTTAAGTACATTTTCGAGCAGAAAGATCTAAATCGAAGACAACGCAGGTGGATGGAGTTGTTGAAGGACTATGACTGCACGATTCTGTACCATCCTGGTAAGGCGAATGTGGTGGTAGACGCTCTGAGCCGAAAGTCAATGGGTAGCTTAGCCCATATCAGTGAAATACGAAGGCCGTTAATTTGTGAAATACATGAGCGGGAACAGTTTGGAACTCAGTTTGAAATTGGAGATTCCAACTTGTTTGTAGCCCATATCCAAGCTAAGTCAGCTCTAGTCGAAGAGGTTAAATCCAAGCAAGATCAAGACGCCGACCTCAAATAAATCAGAGATATAGTGGTTAAGTGGGAGAAGGACGACGTCCGGTTCTCCATAGATGACAGTGGCATACTCCGGTTGGAGGGACGACTGTGTGTACCTATCGTGGATGGTTTGAAAGAAAGAATTCTTAATAAGGCACACAAGATAGCATACACAATCCATCTGGGTAGTTATAAGATGTATCAGGATCTGAGAGAATTATAATGGTGGAATGGTATGAAGAAAAATGTGGCAGACTACTTATCTAGATGTTTAGTGTGTCAGTAGGTTAAGGCTGAACACCAAAAGCCCGCTGGAACACTTCAACAGATAGAAATTCGTGAATGGAAATGGGAGAGAATTACTATGGATTTTGTGTAAGGATTGTTGTGGTCACAGAGGGGTTTTGATTCAGTTTGGGTAATCGTTGATCGGATGACCAAGTCCGCACATTTCCTGCCAGTTAAGACCACTTACGGAGTGGGTCAGTACGACCAGGTGTACCTATCAGAGATAGTGAGGTTGCACGGAGTATCGGTGTCGATTATCTCTGACAGGGGGCCTCAGTTTACCTCTTGATTCTGGAGAGCATTGCAGGAGGCGTTGGGGATGAGGGTTGATCTGAGTACAACGTTTCATCCCTAGACAGACGGGCAGTCTGAGAGGACCATTCAAATTTTAGAGGAATTGCTTAGGGCATGTATTTTGAATTTTAGCGGTGTCACGACCCCCGTTTAGGGGACTGTGACCAGCACAAACACAGGGAATGCCACTATGCATGTAAGCCTTATCACCTAATTGACAGAATACCTATTATTGAAAATACATTCACATGCATTATAATACCATGGCTATACTGAAATGGTGGCCTCTCCAAGGTAAGCAAATCCACGGCCAGTGCCGCTTCAGGATACAGATATAGGAAAACACACATAATATTTAACCTATGTACTGGCTACACATCCGAAGATGCTGCCTATCCTATTCACATGCAACGGATATATGCATATATATATATATTTTGAAAACAAGTTTTCCCTTGTATCGCAATATAACTAATCCTGATCTTTAAGGTATGTGAAGCTGACAGTTCTGGGTTTAGTAATACAATCTAATTGGGTACGTCTACCCTTTACTTTATGATACAATAATAAAGTAAATTAAATTACAATTACAATTTATTCACCCACATGAACAAGTTGTGGGTCATGGGAAGTTTTGTTCATTCCTCGCTCCACCGAGACTTCTTACACCTGTACTTAACCTGTCTCTGTGTAGTAAAAATGAGGTGTGAGTCTTAACCACGCGACTCAGTGAGGACTCTCCCATCCCCGGCGCAAGATGGGTACCATAACGCTGGGTTTGTGAGTCATACACAACCACATGCATAAACAACTAGTTACTGTTAGTTAGCATACATTCTTAGTGATCACACAACAACAGAAATCTCACCCAAACACTTACATGCATTTAACAGATATAAATATGCAGCTGTTTTTTCCACGTCATCAATTAGCAAGTAACACGTAACATATAGTGTCGGCTTTTACTTACCGGTCTTCTCACATTCAGCATGTTTGAATCAAACAAGACGTTGTGGTGATGTAATCTTGTACGTCACCACTACACTGCACAATCAGCAATTATATGCAAACATAGACAAGTTGTACCTACACACAGATACTATAGCATACATCTACTTAATCTCCCCCACTCTGGGGTATCTACTAGCCACTACGTGGCTTTTCTACTTCAAATCCGTGCACTCGGGTTGCTGGCCACCACGTGACAAAACATACTTAACCCATTCACTTGGGTACTGGTCACCTCGTGACAATTCTAATAATCAAACACAATCAACCTCTATCTATCAAACAACTGACCCATAGCCACCAAGTGGCATGTCCTGACCTCTTGCTGTGGGGCAATAGCTTGAGCCCACTCGACCATTACCCAACCAGGCCACAATGGCGGGCACAGCACAACGTCTCAAAGCATGGCCACTGACACACCCTGGACCTACTCAACAGGGTGATTTCTCTTCTACAAGATCAGGCTCACGGTTCACCCGTAGGTTCCTCCCATGTCTCCTTATCTTGGTCTCACATATTAATAGGATTCTTTGTATCTTTCCCGAAGGATCAACAATTCCTTTCCTTGTTAATATGGACGTGTATCCTCAATAGGATATAACTCATATACCCGTCCAGATGCACTCTCTGAGCCTCAAGCTATCGTCATAGCAATATAAATCCTTTCTAACCCTATTGCCAGGATAGGGCAATGACCATCGTCATGGTGATTACAAAAACTGAGGTCTCAAGTGCCATCTGACGTTGTTCTAGTCGATGTCTCACATCGCTAGCATAACCAAATCCGAAACCCACAAATAACTCCTTTTGCATGATTATGATTCTAACTCACTCTCGTGACGAGTTTTCAAAATAAAAACTCAGTCCTTCCGTATAAGGACTCTTGCCACCGTCGTGGAAAAGATATAATAAAATACTCATCATGACTCCGGCGTGTATGAGTTGGATTTGTAACACACCAATCATAGCAAACAATTACTCTTTACTCCTATGTCTTCCTATCTAAGCTACTTTCCACCACCTATTTTCTAGTTCCTTTATTCTTTTAGCATTCTATACCTCTAGCTAACACATACCATACTCATGTAATCCACATAAGAATACAACCCTAGGAGCAGAGATGAAAGAGCCCTCACCTTGGCCAACCTTCCATGCAATCCTCTCCTGTAACTTTAGTCTCCTCGGAGTTCTTGTTGCACTCTATCGCGTGTCGTTGTTCCTATAAGAACAACATTTACTTCATTAAGGTTATTACTTAGCTTAACTTGTTATTTATCTCTCCATTACTCTCACCTGTAGTCCATGGTTGCCACAGAGTCAAGCTCTTGGTCTTATTGGACTTCTCTATCCTGACTTATGCGTATCCTTCCTTGGATACGTGAGTTACTCGAATATAACACTCTACTTGAGTGTTTCACATACTTGGATTTGAGTATTAGACCTCTATCTAACTTGTATTCACATCTAAGGAAGCTTATCTAACTTGGTTGGAAGGAATCCCAATTTTAGGAAGGTCTAAGTATTTTGAATCAACTTGTGATCCTACTTGGGTTCTAAGAAATCTAGTTTCTAAACCTCAATACACCTCTAATTCATCCTACTCAAGGCTTCCTAATAATTATGAAGGAATGAAATTACAATTTTATAATTTGGACTTCATTGTTTCGCAAGTTTCCATCCTTGAGAAACAAGAAGGTACCTAAAATAATTCTTGATGCTTGATAGCATATTTAGAATTATTCTAGGGTGTTTAAGATTGAAAAGAAGAGGCTTGGAGCCCTCAACATCACCCTTAAAGTGTATTTGGGCAACCCGAGTAGGGACCCGGTACGTTAACGTCAAGGTTCAACCTTAGTTACCTCGAGCCAGCTCTTCATGGGTCTTGTTCAGCTAATATTCCAACCATATAATTTTACTAATACCAATCCAAGTCTATTTACTCAAATCCAAGCTCAATCCTAATTATCAACAATTTCCCCAAATTATGAATAATTAGAATTTTAACCCTAAATCCTTCCAAATTCGAATTTGGGCAAATCCGAGAATATAATATCGATTCCTACCCCAACTAAGTGTTCAAGAACACTTTCTAGGTCTCAGTCTACCCTCGAAATAACCCAATCGAAGGTGAATAGAAGAAATCCCTAGAAATGGAGAAATTAAGGGTTTAGAATGAAATTGGGGTTACCAACCTTGATTCGATTGGTGGGAGGTGTGGAAGATGTTGTAACCAAGCTCCGGTGACTTTTCCCGGCGTCGGCTAGCTCTTCTCCGGCGAGTTTCTGGCGGATTTTCGATGAACCCCCCTCTCTCACTCTACCTTACGGCTTTTTCTCTCTCTTCTCACTCTCTCTTCGTTTTCTTCTCCCTTTCTTCTTCTCTTTCGTCATCTCTCTTTTTCTTTCTTTTGTCTCTTTTTTCTATTCTTATACCCACGGCCCCCAACCCTTTTTTAAAATGAATAATTAAAATAAATAAATAAAATTAAAAATTAATTAATTAATAATTAAGTTAAAACACAACTAATATATATTTTCTTTTCTTTTCTTTTCTTTTTTTAAATAGATAATAAGATAAATAATAATCACTTAAAAATAATAAAGATATATTTTTAATTTAATTTCCTTTCCCCATTTAAATTCAGGTTTCCAATTTCTTATGTCCTGAATTAAATCCCAAAATTATTTTATACTTCTTTTCTTCAACTTTTATTTTATTTAAAACTTCGAAAAAAATTTCTCGGGTATTACAATCTTTGAAAAAATTTCCTTTCCGGTTTCTTTTAACTTTCACATTTTTTCTATATTCTTTTTAAAGTTTTAATTCCTAGCCCCGAAATAAATCATTCTTTAATCCTCGAAATTTTAAATAAATCATTCTTTAATCCTCGAAATTTTCCGGGGCCTTACAAGCGGAGCGTGGGAGAAATACCTGCCATTAGCGGAGTTTGCTTACAATAACAGTTACCAAATCCAGTATTCAGATGGCACCCTTCAAGGCGTTGTACGGTCGGAAGTGCAGGTCCCCGATTGGATGGTTCGAGGTCAGAGAGGCCAAGTTAGTTGGTCCAGAACTTGTTCAAGATACTTTGGACAAGATAAAGTCCATTAGAGAAAAGCTTGTGATGGCTTAGAGTAGGCAGAAGTCGTATGCTGACAACCAAAGAAGAGAATTAGAATTTGCTGTAGGTGAGCAGGTCTTCTTGAAAATTTCACCAATGAGGGCGTGATGAGAATTGGCAAGAAAGGAAAGCTAAGTCCAAGGTACATCGGACCGTTTGAGATTCTAGAACGCGTGGGAAATGTTGCCTACCGTCTAGAATTGCCGGCGGAATCGGAAGGAGTTCAACCGGTGTTTCACATATCTATGCTTCGCAAGTATTTACCAGATCCCTCTCATGTAATCGAACCCCAGGAAGTACAACTAGCTGAAGGTCTGAATTATGAGGAGATGCCAGTGGAAATCTTAGATCGCCAGTTGAAGAAGCTAAGATCGAAGGAAATACCATTGGTGAAAGTCCTGTGGCGAAACCATTCGGTCGAGGAAGCAACGTGGGAAGTTGAGGCAGAGATTCGCATGACATATCCTCACAAATATCAAGACTAAGGTTAGTATCTTAATTGAAATTCAGGGACCGAATTTCTTAAGGGGGGAAGATTGTAATACCCGAGAAGTTTTCTCGATGTTTAAAATAAAATAAAAGGGGAAGAAAAGAAGTAGAAAATAATTTTTAGGATTTAATTCAGGACTTAAGAAATTGGAAAAAACCTGAATTAAATAGGGAAAAGTGGTTAAATTAAAAATACATATTAGTTATTATTTATTTAATTATTAATTATTTTATTTTATTGTTAATTATTAGAGTAAATTACACTGCCCTCCCTTGAGAGATACTAAAAATACACTGCCCTCCCCTCTCATTTGAAAAATGACTCTCCCCTCCCCTCACACATGATAATGGCCTACAATTCAGTCCAAAGTACACTTTTGGTTGATTTTTTCATCCAAATTTATTGATTTATGTGCATATAATCAATTCAACTTATTTTTTTACTATTTTGCCCTCGCTTTGTGATGAAAATATTATTCTTACTTAAATGCCCATTAATGACAAAAAATACATGTACTTGTTAACCAAAATATGCCCAATTACTCGTTAACAGTTTTATACAAAAATACAAGTTATCAAAATAATTTTACGAAAGAACTAATAATTAAAAAAATTACTTGTTATCAAATTTGTAAAAACATTACAAGTTATAATTTTTTAATAAAAATCACAAAATTATAAAAAAAATTCATAGTTAAAGGATTTACTTGTTAACAATTTTTTTAAAGTTACAAGCTATAATTTTGTTATAAATAAAAAATAACTACAGAAATAACTTGTTAAAAGTTTTCTAAAAATTAAAGTTATAATTTTTTTATAAAAATATAAATTTATAAAAAAATTTTAATTACGTAAATTTCTTGTTATAACAAATTCGTAAAACAATAAAAGTTACAATTTTTTTAAAATATTTATTAATTATATAAATTACATGTTAATAATGTTGTAAAATATACTAGTTATACGAAAACAATTTATAGAAAAATTATTAATTACAAAAATTACTCGTTATCAAATTTGTAAAAATAATTACACGTTATAAAATTAAAAAAAAATTACAGACTAATTACAAAAATGACCTTTTAACTATTTTTGTAAAAAATTAGAAAATATATTTAATAAAATAATAATAATAGACAGTATTATAAAAAAATGACTAACTAATTAGTTAGTTAAAATAGAATTATAATAAAATTTAATGAAATAAAATAATAATAATAATAATAATAATAATAATAATAATAATAATAATAATAATAATAATAATAATAATAATTCTAAAATACAATAAAAAATAATAACATTGACAAATGAATCATATTTAATCACAAATAGAAAGCAAAATTGTGTTGGAGAGTTCACTAAGGGGCATTTGGGTAAGCATAATATTTTCAATCACAAAGTGAGGGCAAAATAGTAAAAAAATAAGTTGAATTGATGATATGCACATAAATCAATAAATTTGGATGAAAAAGTCAACCAAAAGTGCACTTTGGACTGAATCGTAGGTCATTGTCATGTGTGAGGGGAGGGGAGTGTCATTTTTGAACTGAGAGGGGAGGGCTGTGTAATTTCAGCATCTCTCAGGGGAGGGCAGTGTAATTTACTCCAATTATTATTATATATTTATTTAATTATTAAAATTATTTTAAAAGGGGAGGGGTGCCGTGGGTTTAATAAATAGAAGGAAAGAAGGAGAATTAAAAGAAAGGAAAGAAAGAAGAGAAAGAGAGAGAGAGAGAGAGAGTTGAGAACAAGAGAGAGAGAGAGAGAGAGAGAAATCGAGAGGTGGAGAGAGAGAGGGAGACGCCGAGAAGGAGAAGAAGGGGAAGAGGGAGAGCTCACCAGAAAAGTGACCGGCGGGAGCTAGACGATGCCAGAAAAAGTCACCGGAGCTCGGGTACAACGTCTCCCACACCTTCCACCGATCAAATCAAGGTTGGTAACCCCAATTTCATTCTAAACCCTCAATTTCTCCATTTTTAGGGATTTCTTTGATTCACCTTCATTTGAGTTGTTCGAGGGTAGATTGAAACCTAGAAAGTGTTCTTGATCACTTAGTTGGGGTAGGAATCGAGACTATATCCTCGAGTTTGGCCGAATTCGAATTTTGAAGGATTTAGGGTTGAAATTCTAATTATTCCTAATTTGGGACAATTGTTGATAGCTTAGGAATTGAGCTTGTATTTGAGTAAATAGGCTTGTATTGGTATTATTGAAATTATATTGTTGAAATATTAGCTGAACCAGACCTGTGAAGAGCTGGCCCGAGGTTACTAAGGTCGAACCTTGACGTTAACGTGCCGGGACCCTGCTCGATTTGCCCAATTACACTTTAAGGGTGATGTCAGAGTTTTAAACCTCCTCTCTTCGATCTTAAACACACGAGGATAAGTCTAAATGCGTTATCAAGAATTATGCTGTGTACTTTCTTGTTTCTCAAGAATGGAGGCTTGCGGAACATTTAAGTCGAAACTCTTAAACTTCAACTGTCTTCCTTCACAAATCCTTAGGAAAACTTAAGTAGGATAGTTTAGAAGCATATCGAGGGTTAGTAACTCAAATCCAAGGCTCTATAATCACTTCAGATAAGTGATACTTGTTACGAAACCAAGTGCGAAGCATTTGAGACTCTCATAGAAGAGAGGGAAGACGGATAAGACCAAGAACTCGGTTCTTGGCAACGTCTAGGTGCATCTTTAGGCACGAGCATGTCGTATGCATATGAGTTGCATATGGTGTAAGATGTTAACCACGTGAATGCGTTTGATAGGAAACCACGATTCGTCCGGAGCGGGAGTTACTGCAGGACAAGCATAAGGGAGTCATCCAGGTGAGGGTTTCCCATCCTTGCCCTATAGGGTTGATTGAGGATGTGGATATGTGGTTTGCCTACTTGCCTATTTGTAAGAATTACTTAGTGGTTAACATGCTATTGTTGTTCCTAAATTGTAATATATGAAAGTACTTGTGTATTTGTGTTTGATTATAGGCAAAGAGGTACTGGAGGGTATCCATGTGATGACATGAGATACACCAAACAGTACGAGAAAGGGGGTAAGTTAATGATTGAGTCCAAGAATTTATTTACACCATGTATTAGAAACTCACTAAATTGATCGCAAGAACTATTTAATAACGTCGACGTTATACGGTGATTGAACTTAGGAAAGAAATGATAGAGTTAGGTTATGATCTAAACTGGGGGTTTGCGTATTAATTAAGGATAAATACGATCTCATAGTTAATTAGAGAGTCCTAGGGATGTTTCACATTACTTAGGTAAAGTCAGTTTAGGATAGTAAAGGGTAGATGGAGTCAGAGTCCCAGCTGAAAGCTCAGGAGGAGAAACAAGTCAGATAAAGCCGCCCATGGAGGCCATTGCTCTAGCTTGTGCTAGGGCCAGTTGATTTACTTGCCCGTGGAGGCCATTGCTCTAGCTCGTTCTAAGGCCAGTTGATTTACTTGCCCGTGGAGGCCATTGCTCTAGCTCGTTCTAGGGCCAGTTGATTTATTTGCCCATGGAGGCCATTGCCCTAACTTGATAGTGGGGTCAGTTAAGAAAGTTATCCGTTGAGGCCATTGTCCATTGTGAGATGAATGAACCAGTTGATTAATTGATGCCGAAGAGGCCATGTCCAGTGTGAGACACTCAGACTAGATGTATAGTTTTTAGTTAATTTGTTTAAAGTGATTGTTTGTTTTATGAAAAGCATTATCCCTAGGTTTATCCTTGATTATACGTTATATTAATACTGCCTGATCGTAATATAATATTTGATAAACCGGATCTTTATGCGCATGTGATTGTGGGTGTTTCCCTTTCCCCAGCCGTAGTGGTATCCGCCGCTACGCCGAGGATGGGAAGCTCTTCACTGAGTCTTTTTGACTCACTCCTCTTACTTAAATGTTTTAGATACAGGTATCGGACAGGCATCGACGTCCGGACAGTGATACGGACATCAGACCATCCTTTATGCACTTGTTCGCGTGGGTGGACACCTTTTGGTTATTTTGAATCCTTTTTGTTGTACATATTTTAAAGTTGTAAATGTTGTAAATATTTACAGCTTTTGATGTACGTTCACTCTAGACTTGTCGGTTTCACATGTACTTAAAGACAAGTTTAATATCCGAGATATTAATTTTAATTATCATCATTTTTATTTAATTTATTTTTCTTTCAAAAAGAAAAATAAATTAAATTAAAGGTTGAAATAAAATGAAGAAGAGAAAAAAAATAGGGAAATATATATATATATATATATATATATATATATATATATATATTTAGGACCCAAAAGAAAGGAGAGTTAAAAGGGATGGGGAAAAGTTAGGATTTAACAACAAATATTTTTTTTACCTTGTTTTTTTTATTTAGGGGGCTATAACCGTGTACCCCATCTCATTAGCAAACAAAACGGAAAAAAAGAAGAAGAAGACAGAATCAGGGAGAGACAGACCGAGCAAGAGAGACCCGAGAAGAAGAAGAAGCAAGGGCACGATGAGGTTTGGCCGGAATCACGCCAGTGAAGCCATTCTGACGCCGGAGACGGTGACCGGAACCCTTCTACAACCTCTATCAAGCCTCCCATCCATTTGGAACAAGGTAAGAAAGCCCCAAACTCTCAAAACCCTAACTTCTCCAATTTTAGGGATTTTAGGAAATATTCAATTACTTCTCTTTGGGACATTCCGGGGATAAATTCGAGCTTAGTAGGTGTTATTGAATACATAGGGAGGTTTAGAATCAAGGCCAAATCGTGGAATTTGGACGGTTGTGGAAATTTTGGAAATTGGGTTAGAAATAACTTTAAAATTCGAATTTCGCTGGTTTGATTCATGAATAGGTTTGGATTGGAGTAGTATAGGTGTTATAATTGCTGGAAATATACAAGGGAATAAAGCCCGATTAGTTACCGTCGCAACCGGAGCCAAATCCGGTGAAAAATAGGCAATATACCAAGCCACCGTACAACAAGAAACTGTGTTGTGGGCTGAACACCTCGGCCTAGTCCGTGGCGGACACCTAAGACCAACTAAATTGGGTCCAAGGCTTTTCTTATACCCGATTATATATATTTTTATATAATTAAAGAGGTAGTGGTTAAACTCTTACTCGCCAAATAAGGGAGACGGTTGAACAAGTAAGCTAAGGCCTCTTCTGAGCCGTAAATTTATTCCTATATTACTAAAAGTTCTTACGAACTCATGAAATGGAATCTAGCTAAATTAGAATCTCTAACCTAAGCTTTTAGAGGTTCTAAATGGCTCAAGCATGTGAAAGTCGAGTACTAAGACATTATAGACTTTCAAAAAGAGCCAATAAGATGACGTAACGAACTAAGTATCTAGTTCTTGGAAATGCCCAGTGGGTACATGAGCATTAGCATGACACGTGCATGATAGCTTCTTAGTTACACGCTGCTAAATTGCTTAAATACATGTTTATAGGGCACCACAGAGTAATTGGAGCTTCAGGTACTCCGAGGATTGATCAGGAGGGCCAACGAGGTGAGGGGCTCTCCCATCCCTGCCCCACAGGGTTGGATGACTACGTGAATATGTAGTGTGCTCTATTTTATGTAGTATTATATGAATTATAGTTATTCAAATGAAATTGCGTTACGTGTGTATGGTTAGCAAATATGTAGTGAACATGCAAACTGAATATGTGATTATCTGTTTAGGCTCATGTGTATATGTGTTAATGTGGTTCATTGAGCCTAATATGTTATCGTGGGTAGGATTGAGTCGAAATCTCATATGTCAGGCTTCATTAATATTAGAAACCGATTAAATTGAACATCACTGTAAGGATCTTGACCGTCTGGTATGTCGAGGAAACTGAACATAGGTTGTCAAGTGTGAATGAGAGTGTTGCATAATCAAAAAGGGGGAAACTAGGCCTAACTAAGAAACAAGTAGAAAAATCACGTAGTTGTTCATAGGGCATTCTTCAAGGTTAAATAGTTTAGTTGTGCTCATCTAGGATAGTCCGGGTAGATCGAGTCGGTCATCCTGATCGGACAGACGGGATTATATTGTCAGTAAGCATGCCACATAGTGGCTATTACCTTGGTTATGTTTAACTAAGGTCAGATAAGTCGCCGGCTATTGCTCTAAGTGTGACTTGGAGCCAGAAAGTCCCTAGTGTGATCAACTAGGTACAGTATGAAATTGCCTTCGGGCCAGTACTTCTGTTAGCATAATGCGGGAGACAGAAATTAAATGCCTACGAGTATGAGTATGTGTTACTTATGGAATCATATAATATACAATTGTGAATGATTTACGTACGGACTAATAATTATGTTAAAAGCATGAATTAGGGTAATTATTGTGAATATGATATATTGACTGTCTGATCATATTAAAGGTCGCAATATAATCAGTTTCATGCGCATGTGGTTGTGGTTACTCCCTTCCCCCAGCTATAGTGGTACTCGCTGCTACGCCAGGGATGGGGGAGCTCCTCACTATGTCTGTTCGACTCACCCCCCCCCCCCCGGTTTACATGTTTCAGATACAGGAGGTTCAGGTGTCGGGAACGCGTCCACTTCTTCTCAAGGAGGCGGACAGATCTGAAGACCGCACGCTTAGTCCGCGTGGGTAGTTATTTTGGTTATGTAATTATGACGTGATATATATATATATATATATATATATATATATATATAAATCCTTTTTGGGCGTAGCTTTTGTACATATACAACTGTTGTGTATATATATGTTATACTCGAACTCTAGTATTGTCGGCTTCATACAGGTTAAAGATAGGACTTGGTGTTTGGGAATTAGGTTATGATATTGTATATATTATATATATACAAATAATTTCCGCATGTGACTAGGATAGATCACACGCATTGAGGCGTTTAATCAATATGTAAATTATATATATGTGTGGCTGAATATGTGTTTGTATGGAAATATGACCTTCACATGTGACTAGGATAGATCGCACGCATTGAGACGTGTGATCAATATGTAAACTATATGTATGTGTCACAACCCCCTATCGGACGTCCGTGACCGGCACGGGAAGTAGGATTTCTCCTATCCCGTAAGCCTCTAATCCCTGATTGACATTTTCACATGTTTATAACTACCCATTTCTAATACAAACAATATATAGTATTTATGGCCATCCATATCCGGTGACCTAAGTAGCGTGCAATCCACGGCTCGCTCAACGCCGCTTCAGTCTATAGATATACACATAATCACTCACGCGTACATATAGTATACATATTGATCATGCGCTTCAGAAGTCATGTATACAGTCATACATATATTCAATCACACGCTTGCATATAGTTTACATATTGATCACACGCATTCCTCAATGCGTGTGATCTATCCTATTCACATGCGGAAGCCATATTTTCATACAATTAGGTATTCAATCACACACATATATATATAATTTACATATTGATCACAACCCTCAAGGCATGTGATCTATCCTAGTGGCATGCAGAAGTCATATATGTATATACATGTATATGCTATATCATAGCCTAAATTTCCAACACCAAGACCTAACTTTAATCTGTATGAAGCCGACAATACTAGAGTTCAACATATATATACAGCAGTTGTATATGTACAAAAGCTACATCCAAAAAGGAGCCGTATATACATATACATCATGATTTATTTACATAAACCAAAAAACACTACCCACGCAGACTATGCGTGCGGTCTTCAGAGTTGTCTGCCTCCTTGAGAAGAAGTGGACGTGTTTCCGACGCCTGAACCTCCTGTATCTGAAACATGTAAACAGGGGGTGAGTCGAACAGACTCAGTGAGGAGATCCCCCATCCCTAGCATAGCAGCGGGTACCACTACAGCTGGGGAAAGGGAGCAACCACAACCACATACGCATGAAACGGATTTATATTGTGACCTTTAACGTGATCAGGCAATCAGTGTATCATATTCACAATTAAAATCCTAATTCATGCTCCTAACATATTTATTAATCCGCATGTAAACCAATCATTAACATATAACATATGGTTCCATAGTTAACATATAATTGTGCACATAAGCACTCACTTTCTGTCTCCCACATTACGCTAAGAGAAATACTGGCCCGAAGGCAATTTCATGTACGAACCTGGTTGATCACACCAAGAACTATTTGACTCCAAGACATGCTTAGAGTAATAGTCGGCAACTTGTCTAACCTCAGTTTATACCAAGGTAATGGCCACTATGTGGCATACTTGCTGACGTCATAATCCTGTCTGTCCGATCAGGATGACCGACTCGATCTACCCGGACAACCTAAACAAACTCAACTAACATATTTAACCTTGAAAGACGCTGTATTTGTAACTAACTGAATATCATACGTGTTATTTAGTTAGGCCTAGATTTCCCCCGTTTCAATTATGCAACACTCTCACTCATTAATCATATACACGTAACTTAAATTCATTCCGATAGACATATTTCATATATCAATTTGCACAAAATAGAGCAAACCACATTTCCACGTAGTCATCCAACCCAATGGGGCAGGGATGGGAGAGCCGCTCACCTCGTTGGCCCTCCTGATCAGTGCTCGATGTGCATGGAGCTCCAATTACCCTGTGGTGCCCTATACACATATATATTTAAGAAATTTAGAACGCGTAACTAAGCATCTACCATGCACGTCTCATGCTAATGCTTATGCACCCTCTAGATAATTCCAAGAACTATTTATTTAGTTCATTACGTCGTCCTATTTGCTCTTTCTGAAAGTCCAGAATGTTCATATTCGACTTTCACACTTTCGAGCTATTTAGAACCTCTAAATGCTTAGGTTAGAGATTCTCATTTGTCTAAATTTCACTTCACGTGTTCATAAGGACTTCTAACTAATAAAAGAATTTCTTTATGGCTCGGAAGAGGCCTTAGCTCACCCATTCAACCGTTTCCCCTTATTTACCGAGTTAGAGTTCAATTATGACCTCTTTAATAATTATATATATATAAATATAATTGGGTATAAATAGAGCCTTGGGACCAATTTAGCGGGTCTTAGGTGTCCACCACGGACTAGACCAAGGTGTCCAACCCACCGCACAGCTCCTTACTGTACGGTGGCTTAGTATTTTGCCTCTTTTTCACCGGATTGGGTTCCGGTTGAAACGGTAAATACTCGGGCTTTATTCACTTGTATGTTTCCAGCAATTAGAACACCTATACTACTCCAATCCAAGCCTATACATGCATCCAACTAGCAATAATTCAATTTATAGGAATTTTCTAACTAAATTTTTCTAATTTCCATACCTGGTCAAATCCTACGGTTTAACTTCGATTTTGAACCTTATTAAGCTTTCAATAACATCCACTAAGCTCAACTTAAACCCCAGAATGCCCCGATTGGAAGAAATTGAAGAATTCCTAAAATACCCAAAGTTTGAGAAATTGGGGTTTGAGAGATTTGGGGCTTTCTTACTTGATTCCAATCGGGTAGAAGGTTTGGTGGTGTAGAGGATATGGTCCAGTCAACTTTTTCGGTCACTGGCGTCGCCGCTCCGACGTATTTCCGGCCAAAACCATGCTCCCCGTAGCTTTCTTCTTCCTCCCGTGAGCTTCACGCGTGCGTCTCTCTCTGCTTCCTTTTTTTCTGCTTTGCTTTTTATCCTCTTTTTTTTCCTTTAATGTGTGTTTCTATAATGAATTGCATGGGGGGGGGGGGTTCATGATTTGGCCCCCCCATTATTTTAATACATATTATATATATATATATATTTTCTTGTGTGTGTGTGTAAATGGGAGGGGGTCACGGTTGGCCCCCCTATATTTATTATTATTATTTTGTTTTAATTTAAAAGGGATGGGGGGTCACGGTTTGCCCCCCCCCCATTATTTTAATATATATATATATATATATATATATATATATATATATATATATATATATATTTTTTTGTTATATATATTTATATTATATATGTATTTTCTTATTAGAAATTATATATTTATATTATATATATATATATTTTTTATTTTATTAGAAAAACTTATTTACTTGTTATATCTTCTTTTTCCCTCATGCTTTTTAATCATCTTTTCTTTTAGGTCATCTTCTCAAAAGATAGAATTTCCTTTTTTTCTCTTCTTTATTTTATTTCAACTTTTTAATTTAATTTATTTTTCTTTCTCAAAGAAAAATAAATTAATAATAATGATAATAATAAAAATTAATATCTCGGATATTACAGTATGTGTGTGGTTGAATATATGTATGAATGGATACAGGACTTTTGCATGTGATTAGGATAGATCACCCGCACTGAAGCGCGTGATCAATATGTAAACTATATGTACGTGTGAGCGAATGTGTATATATATATAGACTGAAGCGGTGCTGAGCGAACCATGGATTGCAGACTACTTAGGTCACCTAAAATGATGGCCACCTATATATTGTATTTTGTTTGTATTAGAAAAGGGGTAGATATGAACATGTATAAATGTTAATCATAAATTAGAGGCTTACGAGACAGGAGAAATCCTACCTCCGGTGCCGGTCACGGACTTCGGAAACGGGGTCGTGACAACAGGGGTCCGATTTTGGGAAAAGCTAACATATATGTAACATTTTGCTCCCAAGATACTTAAGAAAAAGAAATTAATTAGATTACTTTTAGATGAGAGATGAGATTTTATGAATAGAATAAAATAAAACTTAAGTATAAAAAAATTTAATTTAAATAGGAAAGTTAGAAATTTTGAAATAAATAATTTAAAGAGAAAGATATAATTTATAAATTCCCTTATTTAGCAAAATTAAATACATATAAAACGGGGGGAATATAACTTTTAAATTAAAATAAGAAGACAAAATATAAAAATAAAATTTCAAAGGATGAAGATAAGGAAAACTCCTAAATAATAATTCTTAAGTAAGTCCAAATAAATAAATTAAATGGGGCAAGTGAAACAAAATATTTTTATGAGACCCATTCAGTGGAAGCAAGTTAAGAAGAGAATTTCTAAATTTATCCAACAAATAAAGTGTTGAATAAATAGACAGTCTTATTTGATAAAATAAGACTATTATATTCCACTTTTACTAATAAAATAATGGAAATAAGAAAATACTAATATAATAAATCTTCTATCCCTCTTAGTTACGTGTGAGTCTCACAATAAGCCTTGAAATGTGGTGGTTTAGTAGTGAAACCACACCTTACTTCTCATATACATATGGCCACTAAGAAGGAATCTTAGCCACACACATCCACCATTCTTACTCATTAAGTCTCAAATAATAATAATAATAAAATAAAACACACCCAAAACCCTTCTCCCGTTCTTCTACCCTAGCGTGCGATAAGAGAGGGAAAAGGAAAGAAAGAGAGGGAGGAAAGGAAAAGAGTGCAGAGGAAGCTGAGAGAGAGAGAAAGAGACAAGAGGGAGAATGAGTTCAAGTGAGAGATGAATATTTCGCCGAGACCGCCATCTTTCGTTGCCGGTGAGCACGCACCATTGCCGCCGGTCTTAAGTCTGTAAGCGAAAGAAGGGGATTCCCACACTACCCTATGTTTGTCATCCCTCTCCACTATTTTCTTTTTGATTTAAGCTGAGAAAGGTGAGCCTTTAAACCTAGTCATCCTTTCTTATTCTCTATTACAATTTCACTGATTCATGGTAGCTAGTGGGGTTTTTGGCTTCGCTATTCTATTTCGTGAGCCTCTGATTTGGTACTATATGCATATGTGACTCCGATGATTAATTGAACTTAGACTTAGTTTTTGAATTGTTAACTATTTTGGGTTCTCGGTGAGGATTTGGGAATTTTGGAGTTGAATAAGGAAATTAGTAACAATTGAATTCGCACAATGATTTCTCAAGCTACTCTCTGTTGACTATGTAAGGATAATGATTTAGAATTTGAAATAGTGTTCCTCTTGCAATCCTGAGATGCTTAGAGATTTTTACTTAAGCTTTAGCAGACAGACATTAAATTTGCACTTTCAGAATTTATTGTTGATTGAGTTCAAGCTATGTTTCGGTCTTGAGAACTTATTTGGGATTATGTGGGTTTGATTGTTTTCTTGGTTGAATATTCTCGTTTGTTTTAGTGTGAGAGTATCTCACTTTTAAATACAAATTTGAAATTTCCATTTATTAAAATAATAAAATCAATTAAATGCTATTTGGATACTGTTTTGGAGTAAAAACATTTAGTAGGCACACTCTTATAGTCCACCGAGAATGATACAAATGGGGGATGTTTCATATTTTTATGCACTTCAAGTTGATGTAGGAAATCTAAAGTTTTCATAGGTACTAAGACTATAACTTATTTTTAGTAGAATGGAAAGCAACACTTGAATTTACGCTCATGATTATGGTTGGTAAATTTTCACCTATGAGAATTTGGTTAGCTTAGGAAATGGAATTAAAGAAGATACGAAGTTTATGGATTGTAAAATGATTGGTGTGATTCCACATTTTAGGGACCAAAGAAACCTTGGAGAAAAGAGTACTTAAAGGCATAACCAAGAAAGTTGTCAAGGTGAGGGATACTCTCATCTTAGCCCCTAAAAGGGTTGATTGCTCGATGTGGATGATTGTGGTAGACGTGAAATTTGTGGATTTATTGTGGGTTTGTGTATGAACAAGAGTCTTGATAGAATAAATGGAATGACATTGTATTTCTCTTTTGATTTATTTTTCCGGTATCTTGGTGAACTTATGAAGGAATTGTGTTTTTCCTCGAATTGATCAATTTAGTGTGTTGTGAGGTGGTGTATGGGAAGGAACAAGGTTGAACCATGGGACTTAACCTTGTGTTAAGGTAATGGGAAGGAACGAGGTTGAACCATGTGCCGTTAATATTGTAAGAATGGAAAGGTGGTGGGAAGGAACCTAGTTGAACCACTTAACCAACCCATTTGCTAAGAACCCATAGGTAAGCAAGGGAGGAGGGAAGGAACCTAGTTGAACCTCACCCCTTGTTTGCTAGTGGGAAAGAATTTGCGTAAAAAGGTAATGTTCGTCACATAGTCATTTTCTTTTAAACCATGCGAACCCTCTTCTTTACACAATGTATTTCTTATCCTTTTTGAAAACCAAATTGGGGGGGGGGGGTGTCATGCTCTAGTATTGCTTGGTAAAAGTTTGGGCACCGGTTTTGCGAAAAAAATTTCCTTAAAACTAAATCTTTTCCAAAAACCTTCTTCCACCGCATAGTGCGTGCCCAAGGGAACTTAACCCTATGTGACCAACAACACCCTAAAGACTTGATTTCCTTTGGATTTGCTTCTTGAATGAACTAAGGCCTGTGATTTCTTTGAAATTGGTATATGGACATTACTTGTATTGGCTTTTGCCTTGAATGATTGAATGTGTCCCATGTGAATGGTATGAATGTGAAAAATGTGTGTGGTGAACAGTCTTCGTGAATTGAGAAAGTATGACATGTTGTTTATGTGATAATGATAATATGATTGCTTGTGATTGACATTCCCCTCCCCTTTGTGGTGGTACCCTTCTACCACGTCTAGGATGGGTTTGTCCCTCACTGAGTCGTTTGACTGACCCCTCGTGGTTTACATTTTTATAGACAAGTATAGATCAAGCATCCATGATGGCCCCGTGAAGGTGACGATTGGAGATTCTACACCTTGTTCAGGTGGGTGTAGTCTTTGATTGTAGTAAGGCCTAAGTAAGGCTCAACTGTATTTGTAGATTATTGTAAATAAAATTTTTTAAATATAGAATACTAAAGGCTGTGTTACTCTATGATTAAATTTAACGATGAGGTTTATTTTAGTTGACCAAAACTAATGTGCAAGTTAGAGAGAACTTTAAATAAAAGAAAATTTTAAATTATTTCAATGACCAAAGAGGCTTACAGGCTCGGGGGTCTTACCCTTAGTCTGTGCCGGTCACGTGTCCTCGGGTGGGTTTCGTGACAATATATATGTATGATTACATGAACTACTGCATGTGAGTAGGATAGATCGTACGCATTGAGGCGTACGGTCAATATGATATGGATATATATATATATATATTATGTGTGCTTGCTGCATGTGATAGGATAGATCGTACATAATGAGACGTGCGGTCAATATGATTTGAATATATATGTATGAGTGTTGACATATATCTATATACTGGGCTGAGCTGAGGCGGTATTGAGCGAACCGTGGATTGCAGGTTAATTAGGCTAACTTTGAGGTGTGGCCACTATTATATTATATAAATTGATTGTATAGCAGGGTAATTATATTTATGTTTTACAGGGTAAGGCTTACGGGTTTAGAGGTAAAAGCCTATTCTTGTGCCTGTCACGTACTCCCGAATTGGGGTCGTGATAAGCAATATCTTGTGATCTAATTAGTTAGAATCTTTTGGCTCTCGCTTGAATTCTCAGCAATCAAATGCCAAAATTTTTTTGAAATTATTTAATTATAAATAATTTAACTGTCCACGTGAATTTAAATAACATATATTGAAATCAGATCTATATGTAACTGATCGTAAGAAAATAATTTTTTTTTGTTGATTTTGGTTTCAAAATAATAAATGATATATATAATATGAAAAATATTTTAAAATTAGGTTTGAATTTGTAAATTTTTTTAATACAATTCTCGTAACAGAACTTGATTTTATTATTCAGATTGAATTTCAATCTAACGAGTAAATGTCATAGATAATGATAGTAGATCGTTATTTTAATTTTTTTAAATGAAAATATGCCTAACTAAACAAGTGGTACATCTTTCTTTATGTGATAAAGTAATTCTGGTAATTGTTTTTTATTATTTGTATTTACATTCGGATCTGATTAGTAAAATTTATTGATAACAGTAGGATATTGATATTTTAAGAAAATGTGATTAACCAAACAAGTTGTGAACCTTATTTTTAACTGCAAAAATAATTCTTGTATCCAAAAATGTTTTTATAATCATCTAGATTTGAATTTAGATTCCATGAGTAGAATTTCTAGATAACTATAGAATATGATATATGCCTACTCAAATAAGTCGTAAACAATTCTTGTATGCAAACATAATTTTTATTATCCCAATTTGAATCTAATGAATAAATTTAATAGGTAACTATAGAAAACAATATATGACTGACCAAACAAGTTATAAGCCTTCTTTTAATTTTTATGACCAAACATGTTGTAAGCCTTCTTAAGTGATAAAACAATTCAATTATCCAAACATATTTTCTATTATCCAGATTTGAATTTAATAAATAAATTTTATAGATAACAATAGAATATCATATATTCATAAACAAACAGGCTATAAACCTTCTTTTAATTCATGATAAAACAATTCTTGTACCCTAATATGTTTTTTATTATCCGGATTGAATTTAGATCTAATGAGTACATTTTTAGATAACACCAGAATACTAACATATGCTTAACCAAACAAACAACTTGTAAGCCTTCATTTACTTAGATGAAGGCTTACAAGTTGTTTGTTTGGTGATAAAACAACTATTGTATTCAAACATCTTTTGTATTATCCGGATCTGGATTCAAATCTAATAATGAGTAAGTTTTATAGATAATAGTAGAATATGATGTATGCAAACCAAACAAGTTCCAAAGTCTTCTGATAAGTGGTACAACAAAACCTGTATCCAAACATGTTTCTCTCTAATATGGATTTTGATGACAGACAACAGTTTTAATAATATTTCATGTGACTCCAGCATTCCTAAATTGATGATAATTTGACAACTATGAACCGCGTGGGACCTGTTAATACATCATCTTCCTCCTCTGCTTCATCTATAAATACCTCCTCCTTCTATTCACTCTTCACACACCAAAGGCTCCATCTACAATTTTGATATATTCTTCTTCTTTCTATTACTTCAATCCCTCGTTAAGTTTCATTTCCTCTGGAGAAGTTCTAGAATCTTCTCCTCATTACAAATTACAATTCTTAATGGTATGGAAATTCATTTATTAGTTAATTTGTCTTTCTATCCATTTTTTTACAAGTTCATGTATATATGTATGTCGCTTACACTTAAGAATGATTTTATATATATGGTGCAGGATGGGATTTATCTTGAATTTACATTCAAGAATATGAGAAGAACACCTTTGGTAATATTATACTGGAAGAGAATGGAAAAATATCACCCTCATAAAATTAAAAAAGAAATGCAACTTATTCAATGTCATGTGACATCAATATTTACTCATATTCCAAACATTATGACCATAGTTTACTCTCATTCCAAACATTACATCTCTAGTCCTTCACAATTTTTCAATCAGCTTATTGGAATTAATGGTATGAACAAATCTATATACATACGAACTAATTATTTTTTTTATTTAATTAATTTTCTTTATTTTATGTATATTATTAATTTCTTATTTAATTAACAACATGAGAGACTGATGTTAGAGAAATTTTTTTACAGTGAGGGAGACCTAATGCTTGGAAATGAGTAGAGAAACATGGGCCTCCAAAATAAAGGTATGTATACATTTATTTAATTTAAATAATCATTACAATATTATATTTATTATAATTATTTTAACATGTATGTGAAGACTTATATTATTATTTTCTTTCTTTAACTTAATTCAGCAAAGAGAGTATTTTGAAGGAGAAAGAAAGAGAAAGACATCAGAGGTCAAGTATTATCATCTCATTCAAAATGATTCAAGTGTGACTAAAGAGAATGGGATAATCATGCTCATGATGAACACACTGTGAAATTTGACAATATTTATAAGTCAAGTTTCACCTCCTCTTGCCATATATATATATATATATATCACTTTCTAGCATGTTTCCCTTAATCACTACATATACTTTTGCCTACTATATATTGGTGAGGAAGAGGATGAAAACCTTTTTCTATCAAAATCATCAGCATTTAGAAACTCATTAGACTCTAATCAGTCTCATTCGAGCTAGCTAAAATTTCATAATGGATTCAAGAGAAAACAAAGTACCTATCTCTTGGTTGAAGATCTATACCATTAATTAGAAGATTGTTTGAAGAATCCTGGTGAAACTACATAAAGTTAATTAATGTCAACTGATGGTTCAAATTTCTTGGAATGATGAAAATATATTGAAGAAAAATCAAGTTGAATTAATTTTTATTGTTAGATAATATCAATAATCCATTGTTGTATCAATTTTGTGCAAGTTATGCTGATTTTTCATATACTCTAGTTAACTTAAAGCTGTCCCCATCATTCATTCTGCATAAAAGTAAGTCTTGTTATCTGATTTAAAGAAGAAAAATTGATTTCTTCTTAGGTAGACATTAACATTAACATTGACTTTGTTCATTTATGTGACTACCTAGGTAGACACAGAGCAGTTTACTTCAATCCCTAGTAAAGTTTCAGTTTACAATGAAATTATATTGAAGAATAATTATGTTGAATTATTTTTTAATGTTAGATCATATGAATATCAATTGTTGTACCAATTTTGTGTAAGTTGTGCAATTTTATTGTAAAAGTATTATATAATGTTGCCAATATTATATTGTAATTTTTAATGTATCATTAATTATTACATTATTTAAATTTACACAAAGTGGCAAATATTTTGTTTGGTAGTTATTAATATATAATAGGAGACCTTATTATGATTGTAGAACTAACTAAGAAAATATTTCAAAATTTTGGAATGATAATTATACATATAGCTCCCAAACCTAGGTTTGAGCTCCCAAATCCTTAGCTATCAGAGGGTTTGGACATATAGCTCTCAAACTAGAGAATGCTCAAACTCAGGATTCATGAGTCATTCAACCAAACAAGGTTTCGTTAAACCCAATCCAATTCCCAAGTCTCTAAATCAAGAATCAATGATATTTTGTGTGACTCAAGCGTTTCAAAATGGATGCTACTTAATTTGACAGTTGTGACCGCGTGCATAGCTGTGAACTGCGTGGGATAGCTTTGCATGAGCAAGGTAAATGCTCATCAATATCTTTCTCTTCTGTGACTCATGCGTTTCAAAATGGATGTTAATTACTTTGACAGCTATGAACCGCGTATATAGCTGTGAATCGCATGGGATATGCTTTGCATAAGCATAATAAATTCCCATCATCCTTCTCTTTGTCACGACCCCAATTCGGATGTACGTGACCGGCACGGGAATAGACTTTTACCTCTAGACCCGTAAGCCTTACCCTGTAAAACATAAATATAACTACCCTACTATACAATCAATTTATATAATATAATAGTGGCCACACCTCACAGGTGGCCTAATTAACCTGCAATCCACGGTTCGCTCAATACCGCTTCAGCCCAGTATATAGAATCGTTTCAACACTAAAATATCTATCCATGTCATATTGACCGCACGTCTCAGTACGTACGATCTATCCTATTCACATGCAGAAAACACACATAATATATATATCCATATCATATTGACCGTACGTCTCAATACGTAGGATCTATCCTATTCACATGCATCAATTTATATAATCATAGATATATCCTAACTTTTCCCAAAACCCGAAGCCTGTCTTTAAGTACATGTGAAGCCGACATTTCTAGAGTGAGCGTACATCAAAAGCTGTAAATATTTACATAATACTTACAACCTTAGAATATGTACAACAAAAACAAAATATCACAAAAAGTGTCCACCCACGCGAACAAGTGCTTTAAGGTTGGTGAGATGTCCGTATCATTGTCCGGACGTCGATGCCTGCCCGATACCTGTATCTGAAACATTTCAATAGGGGGAGTGAGTCAAACGGACTCAGTGAAGAGCTTGCCATCCTCGGCATAGCGGCAGGTACCACTACGGCTAGGGAAAGGGAAACACCCACAATCAAATACGCATGAAAATCCAGTTTATCTAATGTTATATTACGATCAGACAATATTAATATAACATATAATCAATGATAAACCTAAGGATCATTTTTTTCTATCAAGCTTCTCATAAAATAAACAATCACTTTAAACATATTACCTGAAAACTATAAATCTAGTCTAGGTATTTCACACTTGACCATGGCCTCATCGGCTTCAATCAATCAACTGGTCCATGCATTTCACAATGGACAATGGCCTAAACGGGTAACTCTTTTAATTGACCCTAGTGTCAGACTAGGGCAATGACCTCCATGGGCAAACTGAACAACTGGCCCTAGAACAAGCTAGAGCAATGGCCCCCACGTGCGACTTTATCTGACTTGTTTTCCCTTCTGAGCTTTTAACTGGGATTCTGACTCCATCTACCCTTTCCTATCCTAAACTAACTTTATCTAAGTAGTATGAAATATCCCTAAGACTCACTAATCAATTATGAGGTCTTTTAAATCCTTAATTAGTACCCAAACCATAGATTAAATCATAACCTAACTCTAACGTTTTTCCTAAGTTCAGTTACCATATAACGTCGACGTTTATAACAAGTTCTTGCGATTTACTTAATGAGTTTCTAGCTAATAGTGTAAACCAAACCTTGGACTCAACCAATAACTTACCCCCTTGCTCGTACTATTCGGTATATCTCATGTCATCACATGAATACCCTTCAGTACCACTTTGCTTGTAAGCAATCACACATATACAAGTATTTTCATATAATAAAATTTAGGAACAACAATAGCATGTTAACCACTAAATTATTCTTACAAATAGGCAAGTAGGAAAACCACATATCCACATCCTCAATCAACCCTGTAGGGCAAGGATGAGAAACCCCTCACCTGGACAGCTTCCTTGTGCTTGTCCTAGAGTAACTCCCGGTCCGGGCGAATCGTGGTTTCTTCACGTGGTTAACATGCTCGACTATATGTAACTAATATGCATATGATATGCTCGTGCCTAAAAATGCACCTAAACGTCGCCAAGAACCGAGTTCTTGGTCTTATCCCTCTTCCCTCTCTTCTATGAGAGTCTCAAGTTGTAATATCCGAAATATTTATTTAAATTATTATCATTATTATTAATTTATTTTTGTTTGTGAAAGAAAAATAAATTAGATTAAAAGGTTGAAATAAAATGAAGAAGAGTAAAAAAATAGGAAATTAAAATTTTTCCTATTTTTCTAAATAAAGGACCTAAAAGAAAAGGAGAATTAAAAGGATGGGGGAAAAAGGGGTTTAACTACAAATAAATATACTTTAAGCCTATTTCTTTTTAATTTGGGGGCTAAAACCGTGTCTTCCCATTTCATTTGCAACAAAAAAAAGAAATAGAAGAGGGAGAGAGAAGCGGACCCGAGACGCAGGCGAGAGGAAGAAGAAGCAAGGAGTCGGAGGGGACCGGCCGGAATCACGCCGGAGAGTGTAACATCCGCCTCCCTCAATGATGTAATTGATTGTTTGCTAGATGAATTAAGGTTTTTGTATGTGTTTGATGCATCTAGAAGCATGTAAATTTGCATTAGAAATAGGTTAATTATGTTAGACGGACTTGAATGAAAAGAAAAGAAGGTTTAGATGGAAGAGGACTTAGGTGTTGGGAAAAGCTTTATGGGGAATGTAATTTATAATTTTAGCTTAGAGACATAGTGATCAACAGATTTTGAATATTTCCCGCCTGAGTGTCAAGGTAGAGTGATTAGCTCTATTTTTAAAGAAAGCAAAGAATTAAGTAGAACTAAGGACTTGAATGCAAGAAGATTTCGGGAAAGTGGTGAGTTACCACTCAGCCACTCTAAAGGGCTGAAACATAGCCACCACAACTCCACACACTCATCATTTTCACCAACTAGAGAGAGAGAGAGAGAGAAAGATAGAGAGAAGGAAGAGAAAAGCTTGAAGGAGAAGCTAAGAATTCGGACTAGGGCTTGATTCAGTTGGGGAAATTCATAGGATAGCATCTACACATCACAAGAAACATAATCTAGCTTGGATTTAAGGTAATCATGGCTTCCAACTCTCACTTTTTGAAATTGAAGATTTTGCTTGAAAATGGCCAATTTCCGATTTTCAACTTTTGGGCCGAAATAGAGAGTAAAAACCTGCATTTCTATGATTTTAGAACTCAGATGGATGCCTATTGTTGTTTGCATGTATCTCTGAATGCTAACAATGAAGGTTTAGAAATGGGTTTTGGCTATGGGTTTCGGTAGCATGTTCATAATTAAATCTAAGGAAGTTTAAGCATGTTTGGGCTAAGATTGTTCATGGGTTTTGTCATTTTTATGCTTGAGAATGTTTTCGACACCTTGCATGTATTTGGATGATGAATTTTGGGTTGGAATAAGTGATTTAAAGGTTTTGCGAAAACAGGGCAGAGGCACAACAGTCGACTGTTAGAGGCGTCGACTGTTAGCCTCTAACAGTCCACTGTCGTGCCCAAAAATTCAAAGAAATTTAAGACAGAGGCACAACAGTCGACTGATAGGCTTAGCAGTTGACTGTTGTGTTCTTAACTCATCATATTTTTCCAGATTTTCCAGAAATGCATATGGCAGTCGACTGCCATGCCCAATCAGTCGACTTCCATGTTCTTGATTCATGAAAAACCCAGATTCAACCCAGAAATTCGATTTGGTAAATATTTAATTGTCAAAGGATTCAAGAGTAAGCAACCGACTGCTATGCTTGGGACAGTCGACTGATGGAACACAGAGAGCTCCCAGTCGACTGTTAAGTTCTAGCAGTCAACTGATAAGCTACTGCCTCTTGTTATATATTTTTCAAAGAGTGAACAGTCGACTGATGTCTTGGGAGCAGTCGACTGATACAGGGTAGTTTATGAAAATGTTTTACATCTTATGAAACAAAGTTTTAAGAGCCCAATTACATACTTAAACTTAATTTTCAAGGATTAAAGGACAATATGGGACATAGTTTAAGGGAAATAACATAGTAAAATGAAAGCAGAACTAAGTATTTCATATACATCCTTTGTAGAAGAAGAAGTCCATAGTGGATTGACCAATTGTCGGTATGGGACGGCCGTTGGGATTTCCACGGTTGAGCAATAATATGGGATGGTAAAACATCCAATCGGTTGATGATGGAAGTTTACGAAATCACCATGTTGGTTGTTTAATTTTAAGCTAGTAGACTCTATATGGCCAAATCAAGAGTGACATGCTTAAAATTAGATTAACCATGATTAGGACTACTTCTTTACAATGTATGTACATGAGAATAGCATATCAAGGGATAAAATCGTGATCCTTTAGGAAAGATACCTTGTGTCTTATGGCAAAGAGAGGTCATGGACAAAATGGTGATCCTTTGGGAAAAGATGCGTTGTATCCTTTGAATGTATGGTTAAGGGTAAAAGTGTGACCCTTGAATGAATGTTAAAGGATAAAATTGTGACCCAAGAGGGGAGGATGCATTGTATCCTATGAATGAAATGGACAAAATTGTGACCCATAGGGGAAGACCAGTGTGTCAAATGAATGAAATGGATAGAGCTGTGACCCATAGGGGAAGATCAGTGTGTCAAAGGAATGAATGGATATGTGTTAGTAGTTGTTGGACAACTCTCCCGATGCTCAATGTTTTTATGAAAGATTAGGGTTAAATACCCATATGTTTTAAATGCTTGTTATTTCCATGTTTTATGAAATGATGATGAATGTTAATGAAATGTCCATATTGCTATGAAATGTTTAATTGTGAAGTATAATGATTGTACCATACCATACTATGCCAACCGTATGTATGTTTAACTGAAGCATTGATGACGATATATGCCATGATATGTTTTAAAGTTAATGATAATGGTGCATCCAGGAGTTTATGATATGAAATGCAATGAGAAATGCAGTGATTTCTGTATGGTGATACAATGGTACACATTAGCGGTTTTGGAAACAGGTTGCCATGATTATTGAGATTATAATCTCATGATTACGTTGATGTGTATCAAATGCCTAGGTACTTAGACACGCTGGAGGCTAAGCTGGAGTGGAGGCATGACCCAATACAGGGCTGAATCATAGTTATTAGTGATGTAGTAGTGCATGTAGTAACATATCTGACCCCTACTCAGCCTGTCTGACTTTATGATGGATGATTATATATGATTTTGGATTCTCCAATCCCTTGACATTGTGCCTTATATGTTTTTGGAAACACCATAGAGGTTACTAGATGGTATGTATGAACTAGAGTTCTTATCCACTAGTAGGTTAAGGATTAAGATCTTAAGATGCTTGCTATCTCTAGATCTTCTTCCTTCTTAGGACTCTAGTTGACTGTGACCTTTGATGGGTGTACATATATATATATATGCAAATATGTAATTATGTGTTAAAATTTTATGAAAGTACATATAAGTAGATATGGTTAATTGATTGTGTCTGTAGAGAATGTATTTTATGCTTCCGCTTAAGAGACGAGTGAGATACCCGAGAGATAGAACCTAAACCAACTCAATCTAATTAATCCATTTGGCAAAAGTTTTAATAAATTCGGGCAAGAAATGTAGTAACACACTAATTCAAGATAACTATATGCTAAAAATGGACGTAGGGAATTGGGGTGTTACAGAGAGGCTGCTTTGACGCTGGAGAGGGTGGCCAGAACTCTTCTTCAACACCTATCAAGCCTTCCATCCGATTGAAACAAGGGAAAAAGCCCCAAACTCTCAAAACCCCAAATTTCTTCCAATTTTAGGGATTTTAGGAAATCTTCATTCACCTCCATTTGGGATATTCCAGGGATAAATTCGAGCTTAGTAAGTGTTATTGAATGCTTAGGGAGGTTGAAAATCAAGGCCAAGTCGTAGAATTTGGCCGGTTGTAGAAATTATGGGAATTGGGTTAGGAATTTGTCTAAATTTTGAACTTTCTGGTTTGATGCATGAATAAGCTTGGATTGGAGTAGTATAAGTGTTATAATTGTTGGAAATATACAAGGGAATAAAGCTCGAGTAGTTACCGTCACAACCGGAGCCAAATTCGGTGAAAAAGAGGTAATATACCAAGCCACCGTACAGCAAGAAACTGTGTTGTGGGCTGGACACCTCGGCCTAGTCCGTGGTGGACACCTAAGACCGACTAAATTGGTTCCAAGGCTCTTCTTATAACCGATTATATTTTTTTATATATAATTAAAGAGGTAGTGGTTAAATTCTTACTCGACAAATAAGGGAAACGGTTGAACGAGTAAGCTAATGACTCTTTTGAGCCATAAATTTATTCCTTTATTAGTTAAAAGTTCTTATGAACACATGAAGTGGAGTTTAGATAAATTAAAATCTCTAACCCAAGCTTTCAGAGGTTCTAAATGGCTCGAATATGTGAAAGTCGAGTACAAAGACATTATAGACTTTCAAAAAGGGCAAATAAGACGACACAACGAACTAAGTATCTAGTTCTTGGAAATGTCTAGAGGGTACATGAGCATTAGCATGACATGTCCATGATAGTTTCATAGTTACACGTTGCTAATTGCTTGAATATATGTGTATAGGGCACCACAGGGTAATTGGAGCTTCAGGTACTCCGAGAACTGATCAGGAGGGCCAACGTGGTGAGGGGCTCTCCCATCCCTGCCCCACAGGGTTGTATGACTACTTGAATATGTGGTTTGCTCTATTTTATATAGTTATTATATGAAATATTGTTATCCGATGGAATTTGCGTTACGTGTGTATGGTTAGCAAGTAAGCAGTGAACATGAAAACTGTATATCTGTTTATCTGTTTAGGCTCAAGTGTATATGTGTTAATGTGGTTCACCGAGCCTTATATGTTACCGTGGGTAAGACTGAGTCAGAATTTCATATGTGAGGGTTCATTAATATTAGAAACCAATTAAATTGATCATCACTGTAAAGATTTTAACCGTATGACATGTTGAGGAAACTGGACATAGGTTCTCATGTGTGAATGAGAGTGTTGCATAATCTGAATTAGAGAAACTAGGCCTAACTAAGAAACAAGTATAATAATCAAGTAGTTATTCATATGGTATCCTTGAAGATTAAACATTTTAGTGGTGCATATCTGAGATAGTCCAGGTAGATCGAGTCGGTTATCTTGATCGGACAGACGGGATTATGTTGTTAGTAAGTATGCCACATAGTGGCCATTACCTTGGTTTAACCGAGGTCAGATAAGTCACCGGCTTTTACTCTAAGTGTGACTTGGAGTCAGAAAGTCCCTAGTGTGATCAACTAGGTTCAAACATGAGATTGCCTTCGGGCTAGTATTTCTCTTAGCATAAAGCGGGAGACAGAAATTGAATGCCTACGAGTATGGGTATGTGAATTTGTTTGATGTGATACTCATGGACACATGTGATATATAATTGTGAATGATTTACGTGCGGAGTAATAAGTATGTTAGAAGCATGAATTAGGATTATCGTTGTGTATATGATACATTGGCTGACTGATCATATAAAAAAAATTGCAATATAATCCGTTTCATGCTCATGTGGTTGTGATTTGGTCCCTTCCCCCAGCTGTAGTGGTACCCGCTGCTACGTCAGGGATGGGGGAGCACCTCACTGAGTCTGTTCGACTCACCCCCCTACGAGGCATAAACCGGTACCCGATCATACCTATGGCTTCATATAGTTTAAAGATAACCTGGCTTTGAACCAAGTTTGTCACGACCCCCTATCAGACGTCCGTGACCGGCACGGGAGGTAGGATTTCTCCTATCCGGCAAGCCTCTAATCCCTGATTGACATTTTCACATGTTTATAACTACTCATTTCTAATACAAACAATATGTAGTATTTATGGCCATCCATATCCGGTGGCCTAAGTAGCGTGCAATCCACGGCTCGCTCAACGCTGCTTCAGTCTATACATATACACATAATCACTCACACGTACATATAGTATACATATTGATCACGCGCTTCAGGGCGGGTGATCTATCCTATTTACATGCAGAAATCCTGTATACATTCATACATATATTCAATCACACGCTTGCATATAGTTTACATATAGATCACATGCTTCAATGCGTGTCATCTATCCTATTCACATGCGGAAGCCATATTTTCATACAATCATGTATTCAGTCACACATATATATATAATTTACATATTGATCACACCCCTCAAGGCGTGTGATCTATCCTAGTCGCATGCGGAAGTCATATATATATATATATGTACATGATATATGCTATATCATAGCCTAAAGTCTCAATACCAAGACCTAACTTTAATATATATGAAGCCGACAATGCTAGAATTCAAGTATGATATATATATATATACACAACAGATGTAAATGTACAAACGCTACGCCCAAAAAGGATTTATATATATATACATCACAACACATGTACATAACCAAACCAACTACCGACGCAGACAAAGCGTGCGGTCTTCAGAGTTGTTCGCCTCCTTGAGAAGAAGTGGACGCGTGCCCGACTCCTGAACCTCCTGTATCTGAAATGTTTAAATAAGAGGAGTGAGTCGAACAGTCTCAGTGAGAAACTCCCCCAGCCCTGGCGTAGCAGTGGGTACCATTACAGCTGGGGAAAGGGAGCAACCACAACCACATACGCATGAAACAGATTTATATTGTGACCATTAATGTGATCAGGCAATCAATGTATCATGTTCACAATTAAAGTCCAAATTCATGCTCCCAACATATTTATTAATCCGCATGTAATCCAATCATAAACATATATCATATGGTTCCATAATTAGTACATACGTATACACGGAGGTATTCAATTTCTGTCTCTCGCCTTATGCTGAGAGAAATACTGGCCCGAAGGCAATCTCTTGTTCGAACCTAGTTGATCACACTAGGAACTTTCTGACTCCAAGACAGGCTTAGAGTAATACCCGGCAACTTGTCTGACCTCAATTTAAACCAAGGTAATGGCCACTATGTGGCATACTTACTGACGTTATAATCCTGTTTGTCCGATCAGGATGACCGACTCGATCTACCCAGACAAACTAAACAAACTCAACTAACATATTTAACCTTGAAAGACGCCTTATTTGTAACTAACTGAATATCATACGTGTTCTTTAGTTAGACCTAGATTTCCCCCGTTTCAATTATCCAACACTCTCATTCACATTTAACAACCTAGGTTCATTTTCCTCAATGTACCATACGGTCAAAACCATTGCACGATGATCAATTTAAATGGGTTTCTAATATTAATGAACCCTCACATATGAAATTCCGACTCAATCCTACCCCCGGTATCATATAAGGCTCGGTGAGCCACAATATCGCATATTCACTTGAGAATGAACATATAAACATATAAACAGTTTGCACGTCCACAGTTTACTCACTAATCATATACGCGTAACATAAATACATTCAGATAGACATATTTCATATATCAACTATCACAAATTAGAGGAAACCACATTTCCACGTAGTCATCCAACCCTATGGGGCAGGGATGGGAGAGCCCCTCTTCTCGTTGGCCCTCCTGATCAGTCCTCGGAGTGCCTGAAGCTCCAATCACTTTGTGGTGCCTTATACACATTATATTTAAGAAATTTAGAACGCGTAACTAAGCATCTACCATGCACGTGTCATGCTAATGCTTATGCACCCTCTAGCTATTTTCCAAGAACTAATTATTTAGTTCGTTACGTCGTCTTATTTGCTCTTTCTGACAGTCCAGAATGCCCCATATTCGACTTTCACACTTTCGAGCCATTTAGAACCTCTAAATGCCTACGTTAGAGATTTCCATTTGTCCAATTTCACTTCATGTGTTCGTAAAGACTTCTAAGTAATAGAGGAATAAATTCACGGCCCAAATGAGGCCTTAGCTTATCCATTCCACCGCCTCCCCGCATTTACCGTGTAAGAGTTCAACTATGACCTCTTTAATTATATATATAAAATATAATTTGGTATAATTAGAGTCTTGGAACCAATTTAGCGGGTCTTAGGTGTCCATCACGGACTAGACCGAGGTGTTCAACCCACCGCACAACTCCTTACTGTATGGTGGCCTAGTATTTCGCCTCTTTTTCACAAAACAGTGTACATAATCCATCCGGGTAGCACTAAGATGTATCAGGATCTGAGAGAATTTTACTGGTAGCATGGTATGATGAAAGATGTAGCAGAATACATATCTAAATGTCTAGTGTGTCAGCAGGTTAAGGCTGAGCACCAAAAGCCCGCCGGAACACTTCAACAGATAGAAATTCCTGAATGGAAATGGGAGATAATTTTGATGGATTTTGTGTCAGGATTGCCACGATCACAAAGGGGATTCGATTCAGTTTGGGTAATCGTTGATCAGATGACCAAGTTCGCACATTTGCTACCAGTTAAGCCCACTTATGGAGTGGGTCAGTACGCCCAGTTGTACCTATCAGAGATAGTGAGGTTGCACGGGGTACCGGTGTCGATTATCTTTGACAAGGGGCCACAGTTTACCTCTCGATTTTGGAGAGCATTGCAGGAAGTGTCCGGGACGAGGGTTGATATGAGTACAATGTTTCATCCCCAGACAGACGGGCAGTCTGAGAGGACTATTCAGATTCTAGAGGACATGTTCAGGGCATGCATTATAGATTTCGGCGGAGGGTGGGAGAAATACCTGCCGTTAGCGGACTTTGCTTACAACAACAGTTACCAATCCAGTATTCAGATGGCACCCTTCGAGGCTTTGTACGGTCGGAAGTGAAGGTCCCCGATTGGGTGGTTCAAGGTCAGAGAGGCCAAGTTAGTTGGTCTAGAACTTGTTCAGGATGCTTTGGACAAGATAAAGTCCATTAGAGAGAGGCTTGTGACGGCTCAGAGTAGGCAGAAGTCGTATGTTGACAACCGAAGAAGAGACTTAGAATTTGCTGTGGGTGAGCAGGTTTTCTTGAAAATTTAACCAATGAGGGGCGTGATGAGATTTGGCATGAAAGGCAAGCTAAGTCCAAGATACATTGGACCGTTTGAGATTCTAGATTGCGTGGAAAATGTTGCCTACCGTATGGAATTGCCGGCGGAATTGGAAGGAGTTCATCTGGTGTTTCACGTGTCTATGCTTCGCAAGTACCTGTTAGACCCCTCTCATGTAAACCAACCCCAGGAAGTATAACAAGCTGAAGGTCTGACTTATGACGTGATGCTAGTGGAAATCTTAGATCGCCAGCTGAAGAAGCTGAGGTCAAAGGAGATACCATTGGTGAAAGTCCTGTGGCAAAATCATTCGGTTGAGGAAGCAACGTGGGAAGTTGAGGCAGAGATGCGCAGGACATATCCTCACATATTTCAAGACTGAGGTTAGTATGCTAATTGAAATTTGGGGACCGAATTTCTTAAGGGGGGAAGATTGTAATACCCGGGAAATTTTTTCGAAGTTTAAAATGAAATAAAAGGGAAAGAAAAAAAGTAGAAAATAATTTTTGGGATTTAATTCAGGACCTAACTTCCTTCAGCCATAGCATACTGCACAGTCGTGACCCATTCACGTGGTCATCTTCCTGTCGGTGTCATACCTCATGGCCCTGTTTATTCTTGTCTGTAAACTTTCCATTTCAATCGCCACATGGGCTTACTTTCTTTTCTACACGCCAAGGGTGTCTTTTCTTTCACTTTACAAACCATTCCTAGCCTAAACTACCATTCATTGCATATTCCTATTCTACTTGCATTCCATACTATAATCAAACAACTTGCGCCTATACCATAGCACACAATGCGCCGCTAACAGAGCAGACGCATCGTCTCAATTAACTCCTGCAAATCAATCACACATTGTAGCGCACTCCTGCCTACAATTCAACCAAATGTGTCTGTGTCTAGGTAGCATCCTCCATGGGTGTCTCCTTTCCATATTATGGCGTCCTAAGGTTCCCGGGGTCACTGCCACCCGACCTTACGCCTTAGTGCTCATCAGCACTTGTGTACTGTATAGGTTATATGCTTTGCATAGAATTTCACAAACAAATTCTATACCTAAAGCGATGACTCAAAAGAATTTATGACTCAACATCCTTGGTACTCCTACAAGTGCCTGTTTAATTCAACGTTGTGCCCGGGTTTCACAACGAAGCTTAAATCGACACCCGGTTATACCAATGGCTTCACATGACTTAAAGAATAACCAGGCTCTAATACCAAGTTTGTCACGACCCCAAATCGGGAGTGCGTGACCGGCACGAAAATAGATTTTTACCTCTACACCAGTAAGCCTTACCTTGTAAACATAGATATAGCTACCCTGCTATACAATCAATATATACATATCATAATAGTGGCCTAATTAACCTGCAATCCATGGTTCGCTCAATACCGCTTCAGCTTAGCCCAGTGTATAGATATATATATCATCACTCATAATATAAATATTCATATCATATTGACTGTACGTCTCAAAACGTACGATCTATCCTATTCACATGCAGCAAGCACACATAATATATATATATATATATATATATATATATATATATATATATATATATATATATATATATATATATATATATCCATATCATATTGACCGTACGCCTCAATGCGTACGATCTATCCTATTCACATGCAGCAGTTTATATACTCATACATATATCCTAGTTTATCCCTAAACTGGACCCTGTCTTTAAGTACAAGTGAAGCCGACAATTCTAGAGTGGACGTACATCAAAAGCTGTTAATATATACACAATATCTACAACTTAGAATATGTACAACATAATCAAAATATAACAAAATATCCACCCACGCGAACAAGTGCGTTAGGGTTGGTCTAATGGCCGTATCACTGTCCGAACGTCGATGTCTACTTGATACCTGTATCTAAAACATTGAAGTAGAGGGAGTGAGTCAAACACTCAATGAGAAGCTTCCTATCCTCGGCGTAGCGGCGGGTACCACAACAACTGGGGAAAGGGAAACACCCACAATCACATGCGCATGAAAATCCAGTTTATCAAATGTTATATTACGATAAGGCAATATTAATATAACATAAAGTCAAAGATAAACCTACGGATCATGCTATTCTATCATGCTTCTCATAAATAAGCAATCACTTTTAACATTTCATCTGAAAGCTATAAATCACTCAACTAGTCCATGTATCTCACAACGGACAATGGCCTCAACGGGCAAATCTTTTAATCTTTAATTGACCCTAGTGCCAGGCTAGGGCAATGGCCTCAACGGGCAATTTCTTTTAATCTTTAACTGACCCTAGTGCTAGGATAGGGCAATGGCCTCCATGGGCAATTTCTTTTAATCTTTAACTGACCCTAGTGTCAGGCTAAGCCAAATGGCCTCCATGGGAAATTAAATCAACTGGCCCTAGAACAAGCTAGAGCAATGGCCTTTACGGGTGACTTTGTCCGACTTATTTCTCCTCCCGAGCTTTCAGCTGGGATTCTGACTCTATCTACCCATTACTAACCTAAATTGACTTTACCTAGGTAGTGTGAACATCCCTATGACTCACTAATCAATTATGAGATCTTCTTAATCCTTATTTAATACCCAAACCCTTGATTAGATCATAACCTAGCTCTAAGGTCCTTCCTAAGTTCGATTACCAGAAAACGTCGATGTTTACAAACAAATTCTTAACAATTTCTTTAATGAGTTTCTAATTAATAGGGTAAACCAAACATTGGACTCTATCAATAACTTACTCACTTTCTTGTAGTGTTCGGTGTATCTCATATCATCACATGGATACCCTCCAGTACCTCTTTGCCTGTAATCAAACACACATATACATATACTTTCATATAATGCAGTTTAGGAACAACAATAGCATGTTAACCACTAAGTAATTCTTACAAATAGGCAAGTAGGCAAACCACATATCCACATCCTCAATCAACCCTGTAGGGCAAGGATGGGAAACCCCTCACCTGGACGGCTTCCTTGCGTTTGTCCTGGAGTAACTCCCGCTCCGGACAAATCGTGGTTTCCTAACAATTGCATTCACGTGGTTAACAATCCTAACTATATCCAACTCATATGAATATGGTAAGCTCGTGCCTAAAAATGCACCTAGACGTCGCCAAGAACCGAGTTCTTGGTCTTATCCGTCTTCCCTCTCTTCCATGAGAGTCTCAAGTGCTTCACACTTGGTTTCGTACAATTATCGCTCACCTTGAATTGATTGTGGAGCCTTGAATTCGAGTTACTAAACCTTAATATACTTTTAAATTATCCTACTTAAGGTTTCCTAATAATTACGAAGAAATAAAGTTGCCACTTTAAAATTTGGACTTTATTGTTCTGCAAGTTTTCATCCTTGAGAAACAAGAAAGTACCTAAAATAATTCTTGATGCTTGATAGCATATTTAGAATTATTCTAGGGTGTTTAAGATTGAAAAGAAGAGGTTTAAAACTCTCAACGTCACCCTTATACTGTATTTGGGCAACCCGAGCAGGGACCCGGCACGTTAACATCAAATGTTCAACCTTAAAAACCTCGGGCCAGCTCTTCACAGGTCTTGTTCAGCTAATATTTCAACAATATAATTTCAATAATACCAATCCAAGCCTATTTACTCAAATCCAAGCTCAATTCCTAATTATCAATAATTTCCCCAAATTAGGAATAATTAGAATTTCAACTCCAAATCCTTCCAAATTCGAAACCGGCTAAATTCGATGTTATAGCCACGATTTTTACCCCAACTAAGTGTTCAAGAACACTTTCTAGGTCTCAATCTGCCCTCGAAACAACTCAATCGAAGGTGAATCGAAGAAATCCCTAAAAATGGAGAAATTTAGGGTTTAAAATGAAATTGGGGTTACCAACCTTTAATTCGATTGTGGGAGGTGTGGGAGACAGTGTAACCGAGCTCCGATGACTTTTTCCGGCGTCGGCTAGCTCCCTCCGGCGAGATCCTCCCTCTTCTCCTTCTTCCTCCTTCACGCCTCCTCTCCCTCTCTCTCTTCTTTCTCTCTCTCGTTTCCTTTCTATTTCTTCCTCTCGTCCGTCTCTCTCTCTTTCTTTTTCTTTTCTTTTATATTCTTCTTCTTTCCTTTCTTATTTCTAAGCCCCACGCCCCAATAAAAATATAATTAAATATAATTATAATAAATAAATAAATACTTATAATTAAAATAAAAATAATTATAATAATTAAATAAATAAATACAAAATAAAAAATATAATTAATAATAAATTAATTAATAATTAAATAAATAATAACTAGTATGTATTTTTAATTTAATTCCTTTCCCTATTTAATTCAGGTTTCCAATTTCTTAAGTCCTGAATTAAATCCCAAAAATTATTTTCTACTTCTTTTCTTTCCCTTTTTTTTATTTTAAACTACGAAAAAATTTCCCGGGTATTACACATGTGTGCTACGGCCCAAAGGTTTGGACCCACTTTAATGGACCATTTATCAACTCTTATTTTTAATTAAAACAAAACAAAATTAATGTGAGCCCAATTTTCTAATATTCTTCCACTTGGGCCACATTCATTTAAAATTATGTAAAATAATTTAAAATAAAGAAAGAAAAGACTCTAGCGTTGATAGTACAAGTAAAAGACTCCTTTGTGCGCTCATTTTAGAAAACAATGGTCCAATCTCAGCACAACGTACCAATCCGGTCCAATATAATCAGTAATATGGGATCATGGCAATCAATATGTCTTGTATCAACATAAGACCAAACCATAGTCTTAAGACAAAGACTTTGTCCTAAATTCACAGATGATAATCATTCAATAAAATTAGTCATATGCATGCATAGATATAGAAATAAGATGAAAGTGCCATTAATTGCATAATATCTGGATAACATCCATAAGGTGATAACAATAAGGAAAAAACAAAAAAAAAAAAACAGCAAAACGCCCACTAACCCAGGACATCAAAAGATCCTATCACACCCATGTTCTGAGCATGTTCCTTAAACTGTATCGGCCTTAATCCCTTGGTCAGTGGGTCTGCAAATTTAATCCCCTTTGGGTAGATTAATTTTCCAAATCACATATGCTCATCAATATGCCTCATGCTATCCTGGAATTAATACACATAATAACCCCCTTCGTGTAGGAAATTATATGTACTAATTTAGTAACAAATTCTACCAACAAGGGATTTTATTATTTTATAAATTTTGATGACCAACCACTTTAGTGATAATGGTCGCAACAATTCATAAAAATTTTCCCAAACTAGAATTTACAAAAAATTGCCTCTCACTTCCCATCAACAAGGAATTTAATGATTTTATGAATTTTGATGAATAAATCACTTTAGTGATTAATATTCTCAACAACACATAAAACAAAATTTCCAGACTAGGAAGCACCATAAAACTTTCCATGCAACAACCACCAGCTTAATTAAAATTTTAACAATCCATGCAACTTTTTAAGCATTTAAATGAAAAATAATTAGTCTTAGGGTTTAGCTAGAGCGTATTTAATTTATGCATCTAGATAGGGAGAGTGAACACTGCCACTGGACTCAGGGGGTGGTTAAATAATTTTTCATAATTATTCCATGTCAAAAAATTATTTAAAAATATTTATTTTCAATTTTAAGACAGTATATTCTAAGAAATTCAAAATAAATATTTAAAGTTGTCCAAAAATAAAGAAAATTTATGAAAAAAACAATAAAATTATAAGAAGCAAAACGGCGTTGGAATCGCAGAGAATGGAGTTGGGGGTGGGCCTCACGCGCCACCCCCACTAAGCCCTGAGAATGGGCTTTGCTTGGGTGACCCAGATGGTCATCCCCTACCTCCAGCCGGGTTGCCCGTTTTGCAGAAAACAGGTCGCACGACCCAAAGGTTTGAACCCAATTTAATGGACCAATTATCAACCCTTATTTTTAATTACAACAAAACAAAATTAATGTGAGCCCAATTTTCTAATAATATATGCCTAAACAAACCAGCTAGTTATAGGCCTTTGATCTTTTAAGTGATAAAACAATTTTTATCTTTATAGATAACCATAAAATATAAATATATGCATGACCAAACATATTGTAAACCTTTTTCAGTGATAAAACAATTATAATATCCAAACATATTTTCTATATTATCTGGATTATTTGAATTTAATAAATTAAATAAATTATATAGATAACCATAGTATATGCCTAACCAAACAAGTTGTAAATCTTCCTTTCAAGTAAAGATAAAACAATTCTTGAACCCTATCTAATATGTTTTTTTATTATCCGGATTTGACCAACGGCATGAGAGACTGATGTTTGAGAAATTTTTTGACAGTGACGGAGACCTAATGTTTTGAAAATGAGTAGAGAAACATGGGCCTTCGAATTGGAGGTACGTGTACTTTATTTAATTTAATTAATAATAACAATATTGTATTTATTTATTTTGGACATGTGAAGCCTTATATTATTATTTTCTTTCATTAATTTAATGCAGCAAAAAGAGTATTTTGAACGAGAAAGAGAGGAAAAGAAAGACGTGGAGAGGTCATTAATGATCTCATTCCAAATGATTCAAGTGTGACCAAAGGACATTATTTATAAGTGAAGTTTCACCTCTTCTTGCCATATATATATATATATATATATATATATCACTTTCTATTATGTTTCCCTTAATCGCTACATATACTTTTGCCTAGTATAAGTTGGTGAGGAAGAGGATTAGAATTTTTTTGTATCAAAATCATCCGCATTCAAAAGGTTATTAGACTATAATTAGTCTTATTCGAGCTAGTTAAGATTTTCATAACGGAATAGAGCTTATCATCTCCCAACAAGGATTTTTTTATAGCACTTTCTATTATGTTTTTGTAATACCCCGGAAAATTTCGAGGATTAAAGAATGATTTATTTAAAAATTTTGGGAATTTAAGAATGATTTATTCCGGGGCTAGGAATTAAAATCCCAGAAAGAATATAGAAAACAGGTATGAAAGTTAAAAGAAACCGGAAAGGAAATTTTTTTTTCAAAGATTATAATACCGAGAAAATTTTTCGAGGGTTAAAATAAAATAAAAGATGAAAGAAAGAAGTAAAATATTTTTTTGAATTAATTCGGGTCCTAAGAAATTAAGAACCAAAAATCTAATTGGAAGGAGGAGGGATTAAGTTGGAGATATTTTTCAATCTTTTCTTTGGCATTATTATTATTATTAATAATTTATTTATTTATTATTATTACATTCAGATTTTTTTAATATGTTAATTAGTAGATACAAGAAAAGAAAAGAAAATAAAATAAAAGGGAGAGGGGAAAGCCACGGGGAAAGAGGGAACAGAGAACAAAGAAAGAGAAGGAAAGGAGAGAGAGGGAGAAGAAAGAGAGGGGGACCTAGGGCTTGGATGGGGGAGCAAATCTCGCCGGAATCCGGCGAGCCAGAGCTAGAGGATGAGCCACAGATCATCCTCATCATCTTCCTCGTCTAAATCTCTCGAGTTAAGGTTGGTACAACACCCGATTCTCTCCAAGTTCCCATTTTCTTCATTTTTCTTCATTTTTGGAATTGAGTTGAGAATCCGAGTTTGGGCAGATTCGAGGGTAGAATAATGTTTCTAAAGCGTTCTTGAACACTCATCGGGGTTTGGATTTGAGGCTAGATCGTTGAATTTGGCCAGATTCGAAGTTGGAAGAGTTTGGGGTTTATAAAACCCATTTTTCTCAATTTCGAATAATCAACGATTCGGCAACGAATCGGAGTTGGATTTGACTAGTAGGACATCCTAAATATAGTATATATGTAGGAGAACAAGACCCGTGAAAAGTGGAATCGAAGCCGGATCGGAAGATGGTCGAAAAGGCGGCCGAAACCAGCCACAGCACAGCGAAAAGGCGGCCAAAATATATGCAGCGCCCAAACTGGCGCTGCAGTGCCCACTTGCTGGTTGGCCAAGGGCCACCAAGGCAGCCCCTTGGCGCCGCAGCGCCCGGTCCCTGCCTGGCTTGCCCCAAGCCCATTTTTAGGGCGATTTAAGACCTCCAAACCTCCTCTTTTCAATCCTAAACACCCTAGAACACTCCTAAACGTGTTTTGAGAATTAATTCACTTTTGGAGGATTAAATCATTCTAAGTACCTTCTTGTTTCTCAAGGATGGAAACTTGCGGATCAAATTAGGTCTAACTTTGTGAATTACAACCTTATCCCTTCACAACCTTTAGGAAACCTTAAGTTGGATAAATTAGAGGTATGTTGAGGTTTAGAAACTAGATTTCTTAGAACCCAAGTAAGAACACAAGTTGATTTAAAATGTTTAAACCTTCCTAAAATTAGGATTCCTTCCAATTAAGCTAGATAAGCTTCCTTAGATGCGAATACAAGTTAGATAGAGGTCTAATACTCAAATCCAAGTATGTGAAACACTCAAGTAGAGTGTTATATGCGAGTAAGTCAAGTGTCTAAGGATGGATACACATAAGTCGGGATAGAGAAGTCCAATAAGACCAAGAGCTTGACTTTGTGGCAACCATGGACTACACGTGAGAGTAATGGAGAGATAAATAACAAGTTAAGCTAAGTAATAACCTTAATGAAGTAAATGTTGTTCTTATATGAACAAAGACACACGATTGAGTGCAACAGGAACTCCGAGGAGACTTAAGTTACAGGAGAGGATTGCATGGAATTCCATCTCTGCTCCTAGGGTTGTATGCTTATGTGGATTACATGAGTATGTATATCTTTACTTGTCTAGTATGTGTTAGCTAGAGATATTGAATGCTAAAAGAATGAAAGAACTAGAAAATAGGTTGTGGAAGATAGCTTGGATAGGAAGACATAGGAGTTGAGTATAATTGTTTGCTATGATTGGTGTGCTACAAATCCAACTCATACACTCTGGAGGCATGATGAGTATTTTATTAAATCTTTTCCACGACGGTGGCAAGAGTCCTTGTACAGAAGGGCTAAACTTTATTTTGAAAACTCGTCACGACGGTGACTTAAATTAAAATCATGCAAAGGGAGTTATTGGTGGGTTTCGGATTTGGTTATGCTAGCGATGTGAGACATCGACTAGAACAATGTCAGATGGCACTTGAGACCTCAGTTTTTATAATCACCATGACGATGGTCATTGCCCTATCCTGGCAATAGGGTCAGAAAAGTTTTATATTGCTATGACGATAGTTTGAGGCTCAGAGAGTGCATCTGGACGGGTATATGAGTTATATCCTGTTGACGATACTTGTACATATTAATAAGGAGAAGAATTGTTGATCCTTCGGGAAATATACAAAGAATCCTATTAATATGTGAGACTAAGGTAAGGAGACACGGGAGGAACCTACGGGTGAACCGTGAGCCTAACCTAGTAAAAGAGAAACCATCCTATGGAGTTGGTCCAGGGTGTGTCAGTGGTCATGTGGCCTGGTTGGGTAATGGACGAGTGGGCTAAAGCTATTGCCACGCAGCAAGGGGTCAGGACGTGCCACATGGTGGCTATGCGTCAGCTGTTTGATAGATAGAAGTTGATTGTGTTTGATTAACAGAATTGTCACGAGGTGAGCAGTACCCAAGTGAATGGGTTAAGTATGTTTTGCCACGTGGTGGCCAGCAACCCGAGTGCATGGGTTCGAAGTGGGAAAGCCACGTAGTGGCAAGTAGATACCCCAGAGTTGGGGAGATTAAGGAGATGTATGTTTAGCATCTGTGTGTATGTAAAAATTGCTTGTGTTTGCATATAATTGCTGATTGTGCAGCGTAGTGGTAACGTACTGGATTACGTCACCACATGTCTTGTTTGATTCAGACATGTTGAAACGTGAGAAGACCGGTAAGTAACAGCCAATACTATATGTTACATGTTTACTTGCTGATTGATGACGGGGAATAAACTGCTGCATGTTTACAGTTATTAAATGCATGTGAGTGTTTGGGTGAAATTTCTGTTATTGTGTGATCACCAAGAATGCATGCTAATTAACAGTAACCAGTTGTTTTGCATGTGGTTGCGTATGACTCCCAATCCCAGCACCATGGTACCCGCCTTGCGCCGGGGATGGGAGAGTTCTCACTGAGTCGCGTGGTTAATACTCACACCTCATTTTTACTACACTGAGACAGGTTAAGTACAGGTGGAAGAAGTCTTGGTGGAGCGAGGGTTGAGCAACATTTTCCAAGACCCACAATTATGCCTGTAATACCCTTATGCCTGTAAGCCTTATCACCTAATTGACAGAATATCAAATATCTATTATTGAAAATACATTAACATGCATTATAATATCATGGCTACACCAAAATGGTGGCCTATCCTAGGCAAGCAAATTCACGGCCAGTGCCGCTTCAGGATATAGATATAGGAAAACACACATAATATATAACCTGTGTACTGGCTACACATCCGAAGATGCTGCCTATCCTATCCACATGCAACAGATATGTGTATTTATATATATTTTGAAAACAAGTTTTTTCCTGCATCGTAATCTAACGGATCCTGATCTTTAAGGTATGTAAAGCTGACAGTTCTAGATTTAGTAATACAGTCTAATTGGGTACGTCTACCCTATACTTTATGATACAATGATAAAGTAAATTAAATTACATATTACACTTTATTCACCCACATGAACAAGTTGTGGGTCTTAGAAAATGTTGCTCAACCCTCGCTCCACCGAGACTTCTTTCACATGTACTTAACCTGTCTCTGTGTACTAAAAATGAGGTGTGAGTCTTAACCACGCGACTCAGTGAGGACTCTCCCATCCCCGGCGCAAGGCGGGTACCTTACCGCTAGGACTGGGAGTCATACGCAACCACATGCACAAACAATTAGTTATTGTGAGTTAGCATGCGTTCTTGGTGATCACACAATAACAGAAATTTTCACCCAAACACTCACATGCATTTAACAGATATAAGCATGCAGCAGTTTATTCCACGTCATCAATCAGCAAGTAACATGTAACACATATTGCCGGCTTTTACCTACCGGTCTTCTCACGTTCAGCATGTTTGAATCAACAAGACACGTGGTGACATAGTCCTGTACGTTACCACTACGCTGCACAATCAACAGTTATATGCAACCACAGACAATTTATACATGCACACAGATGCTAAACATACATCTACTTAATCTCCCCAACCCTGGGGTATCTACTAGTCACTACTTGGCTTTTCTACTTCAAACCCGTGCGCTCGGGCTACTGGCCACCACGTGGCAAAACATACTTAACCCATTCACTTGGGTACTAGTCACCTCGTGACCATTCTATTAATCAAACAGAATCAACTTCTATCTATCAAACCACTGACGCATAGCCACCACGTGGCACGTCCTGACCCCTTGCTGCGGGGCAATAGCTTGAGCCCACTCATCCATTACCCAACCAGGCCACATGGCGGGCACAACACAACGTCTCGAAGCATGGCCACTGACACACCCTGGACCAACTCCACAGGATGGTTTCTCTTTCACTAGGTTAGGCTCACGGTTCACCCGTAAGTTCCTCCCGTGTCTCCTTACCTTAGTCTCACATATCAATAGGATTCTTTGTATCTTTCCCGAAGTATCAACAATTCTTCTCCTTATTAATATGTACAAGTATCCTCAACATGATATAACTCATATACCCGTCCAGATGCACTCTCTGAGCCTCAAGCTATCGTCATAGCATTATAAAACCTCTCTGACCCTATTGCCAAGATAGGGCAATGGCCATCGTCATGGTGATTATAAAATTGAGGTCTCTAGTGCCATCTAACGTTGTTCTAGTCGATGTCTCACATCGCTAGCATAATCAAATCCGAAACCCACCAATAACTCCCTCTGCATGATTATAATTTAAGTCACCGTCGTGACGAGTTATCAAAATAAAGTTTAGCCCTTCCGTACATGGACTCTTGCCACCGTCGTGGAAAAGATTTAATAAAATACTCATCATGCCTCCGGAGTGTATGAGTTGGATTTGTAACACACCAATCATAGCAAACGATTACTCTCTACCCCTATGTCTTCCTATCTAAGCTACTTTCCACAAACTATTTTCTAATTCCTTTATTCTTTTAACATTCTATACCTCTAGCTAACACATACCAGACAAGCAGAGAATATACATACTCATGTAATCCACATAAGCATAGAACCCTAGGAGCAGAGATTAAAGAACCCTCACATTGGCCAACCTTCCATGCAATCCTCTCCTGTAACTTAAGTCTCCTCGGAGTTCCTGTTGCACTCAATCGTGTGTCGTTGTTCCTATAAGAACAACATTTACTTCATTAAGGTTATTACTTAGCTTAACTTGTTATTTATCTCTCCACTACTCTCACGTATAGTCCATGGTTGCCACAGAGTCAAGCTCTTGGTCTTATTGGACTTCTCTATCCCGACTTATGCGTATCCTTCCTCGGATACTTGACTTACTCGCATATAACACTCTACTTGAGTGTTTCACATACTTGGATTTGAGTATTAGACCTCTATCTAACTTTATTCGCATCTAAGGAAGCTTATCTAGCTTAATTGGAAGGAGTCCTAATTTTAGGAACGTTTAAACATTTTGATTCAACTTGTGTTCCTACTTGGGTTTTAGAAATCTAATTTCTAAACCTCAATATACCTCCACTATATCCTACTTGGGTTCCAAGAAATCTAGTTTCTAAACCTCAACATACCTCCAATTTATCCAACTTAAGGTTTCCTAAAGGTTGTGAAGGGATAAGGTTGCAATTCACAAAGTTAGACCTAATTTGTTCCGCAAGTTTCCAACCTTGAGAAATAAGAGGGTACTTGGAGTGATTTAATCCTCAAAAAGTGAATTAATTCTTAAAAACATGTTTAGGAGTGTTCTAAGGTGTTTAGGATTGAAGAGAGGGGGTTTGGAGGTCTCAATTCACCCTAAAAATGGGCTTGGGGCAAGCCAAGCAGGGACTGGGCGCTGCGGCGCCAAGGTGCTGCGTTGGTAGCCCTTGGCCAACCAGCAAGTGGGCGCTGCAGCGCCAGCTCGCAGCACAGCAGCGTTTTGCTGTGCTATGGCTAGTTTCGGCCGCCTTTTCGGCCATCTTCCGATCCGGCTTCGATTCCACATTTCACGAGTCTTGTCCTCCTACATATATACTATATTTAGGAAGTCCTACAACTCAAATCCAACTCCGATTCGTCGCCGAATCGTTGATTGTTCGAAATTGAGAAAAATGGGTTTTATAAACCCCAAACTCTTCCAACTTCGAATCTGGCCAAATTCAACGATCTAGCCTCAAATCCTAACCCCGATGAGTGTTCAAGAACACTTCAGAAACATTATTCTACCCTCAAATCCGCCCAAACTCGGATTCTCAACTCAATTCCAAAAATGAAGAAAAATGAAGAAAATGAGAACTTGGAGAAAATCGGGCGTTGTACCAACCTTAACTCGAGAGATTGAGACGAGGAAGATGACAAGGATGATCTCCGGCTCCTCCTCCAACTCCGGCGAGATTCCCGCCGGATCTCCTCCCACCTCCAAGCCCTAGCTCTCCCTCTCTCTCCTTTCCTTATCTTTTTCTTCCTTCCCTGCTTCTTTCCCCGTAACACTCCCCCTCTCTCTTTTTCCCTTTTTATTTTTTTCCTTTATTTTATTTAATAATTAATATATATTAATAAAAATAATAAAATCTGAAAATTGTATAAAATAAATAAATAGATTAATTAAAAATTAAATAAACAATAACTAATAATATTTTAATTTAGTTCCCCCTCCAATTTATTTTAGGTTTCTAATTTCTTAGGTCCCGAATTAATTCAAAAAATATTTTACTTCTTTCTTTCATCTTTTATTTTATTTTAACCCTCGAAAAATTTTCTCAGTATTATAATCTTTGAAAAAAAATCCCTTTCCGGTTTCTTTTATCTTCCATACCTTTTTTTCTATATTCTTTCTGGGGTTTTAATTCCTAGCCCCGGAATAAATCATTCATAAATCCCCAAAATTTTTGAATAAATCATTCTTTAATCCTCAAAATTTTTTCGGGGTATTACACATAAGATGTATTTTGATTGGTGAGAATATATATGAGAAGACAAAAAATATATTATGTTTAAGAAAAATAAAAAAATCTTCACTTTGTTAAAAAATATTTTATATTTGGGCTCACATTATAGTTTAAAATAATTTAATTTATTTTATAATAAATCGGGTTTATAGGTGGTCCAATATAAAAGAAGTTCAAAGTATAAAGTAATCACAGTTGAGCTAATTAATAGCACACATTTTATTAAAATTTGATCGGGCTACAAAGTGTAGGCCGGGGTACTTATTGGGCTCGTGATGGGAAGGCCTAATAAGGTCCACTAAGAAACATTTTATAAAGAAAGCTAGGTCATCCTCTCTATGACCCCAAGACCTTCAAGACAACTTAATGGAATGGCATACATCTATCTTCGTTAGATATATGAATCAAAATAGTCATCCTACTATCACAAAGCTATTAGAAACCATTCAAAACTATTTATAAACTATAGATCAATGGAACTAAACATATGAAATTTATTTTGCCTAGTTAAACAAGTTGTAACCCTTCCTACAAGTGATAAAGAAAATCTTGTACATTTTTAGAGAACATGATATATGCCTAGTCAAATAAGTGTCCTATTATTGGTAATTCAATTTAACGAATAAATTTTATACATATTTGTAGAATACAATATATGCCTAACCAAACATGTTGTAAGCCTTCCTTAGTTCTTTTAAGTGATAAAATAATTCTTGTATCCAAACATATTTTTTATTATCCCGATTTGAATTTAATGAATAAATTTTTATATATAACTGTAGAATATGATGTATGCCTAACCAAACAAGTTGTAAGCAAATCATTAACTAATAAAACAATTCCCGTATCCAAACATGATTTATTATCCCGGATTTGAACGACAGACAATAGTATTGTGTTGTACTTGTTTGAATGATGTTTCACGTGACTCAAGCGTTTCAAAACGGATGCTACTTAATTTGACAGTTGTGACCGCGTGCACAGTTGTGAACCGCGTGGGATAGCTTTGCATGAACAAGATAAGTTCTCATCAATATCTTTCTCTTTTGTGACTCAAGCATTTCAAAAAGCATGCTAATTAATTTGACAGTTGTGAACCACGTGCATAGCTCTGAATCGCATGGGATATGTTTTGCATCAACAAGATAAATGCTCGTCATCCTTCTGTTCTTCATACATGCGACTCAAGAGTTATGTTTCAAAATGGATGCTAATTAATTTGACAGTTGTGAACCACGTGCACAGCTGTGAAACCGTGTGGGATAGCTTTGCATGAGCAAGATAAATGTTCATCTTCCTTTTCTTCTGACCATGTGACTCAAGTGTCTCAGAAAGGAAGCTAATTTGACAGTTGTGAACCGCGTGAGATAATATGCTTGGCTTAAGCAAGATAAATGCACATCTTCCTTCTCTTCTTCATATATAAATACCTCCTCCTTCTATTCATTCTTCACACAATCATGTATACTTACCAAAAACTTCATCTACAACTTTCATACATTATTCTTATCACTTGAATCCCGTATTAGGTTTCATTTCCTCTTGAGAAGTTCTAGCATCTTCTATTAATTACACATTCCAATTCTTCATGGTATGTCATTCTATTTATTAGTTAATATGTTTTTTCTCCCTATGCTTCACAAATTCATATATCTATATATAAGTCACTTGTATAGGCTTAAAAATTTATATACATATGGTGCAGGATGGATTAGAAGGTGCATTATATTCTTAATTTATATTCAAGAATATGAGGAAATCACGATCGGTAATATTGTATTGGAAGCAAAAAGAGAAATATCATCCTCCCAAAATAAAAAATATATATAACTTATTCATTGTCATGTCATTAATATTTACTCACATTCCAAACATTACATATCCATCCCTCCATCATAACTAAGCCAATAATGGTGTTTGAAGAAATTGTGTCATTTAGTCTTCCTCAAGATTTTGAAGTTTCAAGTGTTAAAGATGATGAAGGCATGAGTAAAGTACAAGAAAGGCTTGGCAATGGAGGATCCAATGAAGTAAACGTAACTCAAAGATGACGGACTTGGTAATTAATTACGTAATCAAATATGTATATACTATAAATTTTTTTCAATTAATATGAAAAAATTTAATTGAGTCAAGACAGAATAAGTTGGTGTATGATTGTTTTGTTGTATCATTTTTCAGTACTACTCTCATCTTAGCTCGAGGCATACTTTTCGATCAATTCCGGAGGTTGTGGACTTTGGATAGCTACTGGGTCTTGTCCCAAGGTGCTCCCAAAGAAATATAATGTCACGACCCCCTATCGGACGTCTGTGACCGGCACGGGAAGTAGGATTTCTCCTATCCCGTAAGCCTCTAATCCCTGATTGACATTTTCACATGTTTATAACTACTCATTTCTAATACAAACAATATATAGTATTTATGGCCATCCATATCCGGTGACCTAAGTAGCGTGCAATCCACGGCTCGCTCAACGCCGCTTCAGTCTATATATATACACATAATCATTCACACGTACATATAGTATACATATTGATCACGCGCTTCAGGGCGAGTGATCTATCCTATTCACATGCAGAAATCCTGTGTACAGTCATACATATATTCAATCACACGCTTGCATATAGTTTACATATTGATCACTCGCCTCAATGCGTGTGATCTATCCTATTCACATGCGGAAGCCGTATTTTCATACAATCAGGTATTCAGTCACACATATATATAATTTACTTATTGATCACACGCCTCAATGCGTGTGATCTATCATATTCATATGCGGAAGTCATATATATATACACACACATGATATATATCATATCGTAGCCTATGTTCCCATCACCAAGACCTAACTTTAATCTATATGAAGCCGACAATACTAGAGTTTAACATATATACAATAGTTGTATATGTACAAAAGCTACATCCAAAAAGGAGTCATATATAAATATATATATCCTGATTTATTTACATAAACCAAAATACACTACCCACGCGGACTATGCGTGTGGTCTTCAGAGTTGTCCACCTCCTTGTGAAGAAGTGGATGCGTTCCCGATGCCTGAACCACCTGTATCTGAAACATGTAAACAGGGGGGTGAGTCGAACAGACTCAGTGAGAAGCTCCCCCATCCCTGGTGTAGCAGCGGGTACCACTACAGCTGGGGAAAGGGAGCAACCACAACCACATGCGCATGAAACAGATTCATATTATGATCTTTAACATGATCAGGCAATCAGTAGATCATATTCACAATTTAAAATCCTATTTCATGCTTCTAACATATTTATTAATCCGCATGTAAATCAATCATAAACATATAACATATGGTTCCATGGTTAACATATACTTGTGCACATAGGCACTCACTTTCTCTCTCCCGCATTACGCTAAGAGAAATACTGGCCCGAAGGCAAATTCATGTACGAACCTGGTTGATCACACCAGGAACTTTCTGACTCCAAGGCATGCTTAGAGTAATAGCCGGCAACTTGTCTGGCCTCAGTTTAAACCAAGGTAATGGCCACTATGTGGCATACTTGCTGACGTCATAATCCTGTCTGTCCGATCAGGACGACTGACTCGATCTACCCGGACAACCTAAACAAACTCAACTAACATATTTAACCTTGAAAGACGCCCTATGACAACTAGTTGACTATTATACGTGATTACTAGTTAGGCCTAGTTTCCCCCCTTTTCAATTATGCATCACTCTCACTCACACTTAACAACCTAGGTTCATTTTCCTCAATGTACCATACGGTCAAAACCTTTGCACGATGATCAATTTAAGTGGGTTCCTAATATTAATAAACTCTCACATATGAAATTCCGACTCAATCCTACCCACGGTATCATATAAGGCTCGGTGAGCCACAATATTCCATATTCACTTGAGAATGAACATATAAACATATAAACAGTTTGCACGTCTACTGTTTACTCACTAATCATATACGCATAACATAAATTTATTCATATAAATATATTCCATATATCAATTTGCACAAAATAGAGCAAACCACATTTTCCACGTAGTCATCCAACCCTGTGGGGCAGGAATGGGAGAGCCCCTCACATCGTTGGCCCTCCTGATCAATCCTCGGAGTGCCTGAAACTCCAATTACCCTGTGGTGCCCTATACACATATATATTTAAGAAATTTAGAATGCATAACTAAGCATCTACCATGCACGTGTCATGCTAATGCTTATGTATCCTTTAGCTATTTTCCAAGAACTATTTATTTAGTTCGTTACGTCGTCTTACTTGTTCTTTTTGAAAGTCAATATTGTCTCATATTTGTCTTTCACATTTTCGAGCCATTTAGACCCTCTAATTGCTTAGGTTAGAGATTCACACTTGTCTAAATTTTCCTTCATGTGTTCATATGGGTATTTAACTAATAAAAGAATTAAATTCACGATTCAAAAGAGGCTCTAGCTTGCTCATTCCACCGCCTCCCTTATTCGCTGAGTAAAAGCTTAATTACTACCTCTTTAATTATATATAAAAATATAATTGGGTATAATTAGAGCCTTGGAACCAATTTAGCAGGTCTTAGGTGTCCACCACGGACTAGACCGAGGTGTTCAACCCACCGCACAACTCCTTATGAACGGTGACTTAGTATTTCGCCTCTTTTTCACCGGATTGGGTTCCGGTTGAGATGGTAAATACTCGGGCTTTATGAATAGCGGGAATTCATAATTCGATCATAAGACCTCATCATCTTAGCGGATCTCATCCTAGTACACTTTACTAGGGCGACTTATCAATTCTCAGTGGTGTTTTCTTGTCCAACACCCGGCGCTTTTCAGCTGCCTCTCGATATTCACACCATATCCCATTTCGGTGTTCAAGGAAAAAGCACCCAAGTCTCATCTTGGCCCACACAACCTGCGTGTCCAAGGCAGTTGCTCATGTGAGAGAGCCAACTTCCAAAGCCTGTACGACATACTTTATATGTTGTGTAATAAGTACTTCTATTTCTTGATCCACACAAAATAAAGGTAAGCCTAGGCATTACACTTTACTTATGATCAAGAAACAAAGCTTTCACAAAGCTTGTCCTCATGACATAAACTATGTTAAATCACCCTGGTTCTGAGCAATCCTGTGTATCTAAAACACTAGTTTTACGACTTGTATCTCTATACAGCCAACCCACTACTGCGGGTCCGTGAGGGTATAGAGCCAATGCTCTATTATAGGTCATATTCTGAGGACCCTCTCTCCGGTCACATGATGCTTAGACTGATAAAACAGGGTAGTTAACTACTGTGTAACGATGTCTGTTGCGTTATGTTGTGGTACTTAGGCTTTCTTTGTTGTAAACCATAGCTGTTTGACTTGATAAGATCAATGTCACTAGGTCAACAGGTCTGTTTGTGATCTATAAGTTACTTTAGATCTTCCAATCCAAACTGCCCTGTACTGCTGATTATCATGCAATGAACTCCATGTCCCTAGTGGACAGAGAAATGCATAATCCTTACTTGCCTCTTTGCAAGATGGTTCCAGTGCTTAGCAAAGCACACCAAGACGTGGATGTCCTCTCATCCAAGTCTCTTACCCAATCGACATCAATGTGTGGCCCGCCGTTTGCGAGTTACTAATATGATGAAAACAACCGATTTTCAGCAGCGCCCTGCAAGTACCTCAAAACACTCTAAACAATGTGTTTGACCTAGGTTTGACTGATAACAGCTCATAAAGCCGACTACAAAAAGCATGTTGGAGCGAGTATAATCCTCATTATACTTCGAGCTACCAACTACATGTATGAAAATTCTATCCAATGACTCCATCTCTGACTTAGTCTAAACTCTAAAGACGTCTAGCAAGACTCAAATTCTTGCCTCTTGCTACTAGCACATTACTCGGGTTCAAGTCCCCTCAAATGGAATCCGCCAAGAATCTCTTCTTCATAGGATTCTTGTGATAGAGTGAGTCAATTTTTGGAGCATTCTCCATGAATCTTGACTCCCACTGCCTGACCCAATTCCTTCATCTTAATAGATGAAAGGATAGCCATCCTTAATTGGCTAAAGCGGCTTTTGTGTCATTTCTAGCTAGCCATATGTCTTCTACATATAGCGTGAGGGTAATGAAATACTCTCAGCTTTCTTGAAATGGACTAAGTGGTCAATTACCACGAGTCTAGATGAATATGTGAGATCTTGACAGATCCTCGGAGACGGCATACTCTGCGCTCCTGGCCTTTTTCCATGAGACTTATGTGCTTGTGCACGTAAATCCCTTCACCTAGTTTGCCATTCAATAAAGTGGTCTTGACATCTTAATCGATGTACCCCCAGACTTAAACCGGTAACCAAAGCTAGAATTAGACTTTGATCACACAACAAACGAGAAGATTTCGTCACAGTCGATGCTTTCTTATTGTGTGTACTTCTTTACTACTTAATGTACCTAGTAGTGGTTGATTAACCCATCTGCCTCCCTTAACTTTTGAGAGCATACTTGTTCTCAAAATGCCTTGTGACGCGGGGCAGAGCCACCAAGTCTTATACTTGGTATGTCTTTATAGACTTCGTCTTTTCTTCTTCCATCGTCTTAGTCCACCTTTCACTAGTAGGGTCGGAGAGAGCCTTTTGAACTATCAAAGGCTCTACTTGATAATATAGTACTCCTCTAGTACTGCTCTTGAATTGTGCTTCGTGGAAGACATGCTCCTCATAAGCAATACTCCCACTGGACTCAGCAACTGGAAATGCATCTATACGCTCCTCCTGACGTGTTGTAGGTCCACCTCCTTTCAATAAAGGTGCACATTCCAAAATCCGTCTCCCTTGCTCTAGAAAAGTTTGTCTTAAGGACCATTACATCCTTAGACTTAAATTATGTGACTAGAATGTCTTCATTCTCGCTAATGAAGACGCATCCTTTTGAGTGACCAAGCTATCTTACTAAGACACGCTACATGCCACTAGGGTCAAGCTTCCCATACTCATTGGAAGGATCAAGTGTGTTGTATACCCTCATGGTCTCAACATACTCTAATCAAATCTTTTACCTAACTAGGACTCATAAGGAATCACTCACATAATTTGTAGGGCATATGGTTAAGTACAAAAGTGACTGTTGGCAAAGCATCTCCACAATGGGAATGTTCACCTAAGTCATTATCAACTTAACCAACTCCAGGAGCAACTCATTTTGCTGTGGACTGTGTGGAATAGTTAGTTGTTTAACTATTCCAATTTCATCACATAACTATGAGAAAATACTAGGCCGCTTGCCTTGCCCTTACGCTTATTGGACCGTTGATGTCCGAGTAGACTAATTTGATGAAAGCGGATTTTCTGATTTCATGAATGAATGGTTCTCATGTTGCTTTGTCTGTAAGGCAACGTTTACAAACTAGCATTGGAAATTTGTCCTCACAAATTCTCCTTTGCTAATACGTAATTGCGTCCCATACGCACTTGCCAAATAGGTGTATCAACCACAGGGGAAGACACAACAAAGCAACTAGTTGAATTACGGGAATGTAATTCAAAGTGTATCACAACACAACCATTGTCATAAATCAGAACTAACACTAAGTAGTCATGATAAACATGTAGATCATATTATATCTTAAGTTCTCTCACGGAAAAACAACTAATAATGAGTTCCGTTCAGTATCTAGAACACAAAACATATATAAAGTAAAGAATGGCCACTACGCAACTTCGTTTTTGTAGTTGCCCAACCTCTTAACTTTAATAATGCTTTGTTCCCACGAGGATACTTCTGCTCTCATTGGGCAGAGGACGGAACTCCATGAACCAATGTTCATGGGTGTGAGGAAAATGATTGCTGCAAACAATTTTTGCGCATAGTGTCGTATGGAATGGCACAAGAAACATTTGACCTTGGCCAAAATCTCTTTTCCTCTCTTGTATTTCCTTTGAACTGAGGCTACTTACCTTACACTTACCCTTTCTCTTCCTAGCACCACATCTCTTGGACCCATTGTCCTTGTTCTTGGAGCCTAGAGCTCTAAGTAACTTAGCCACTTAGGCTACGTGCTTGATAGATTTTGCAGCCTTATGCCACCAATCTTTGAGCACTAGGTGGTGTTTAATATCATCAAGAAACTTGATGGTATTAGTGAAGGTCGGAATGACCTATATGCACTCCCAATAGGAGGAAAGAAATCTGACAACAGTTTGAACTCATTGTTTACCAGTGGGGAGTGTTCAGGCTTACTCACACTCCCAAATTATGTTTGATTTCTCCCTTAGATGCGTCTTCATGCTCTTGTCAGAGCGCATCTTAGAGGAATCAAACTTGATTGTAAGCTGCCTCAGTTTGGTGGCCACAGTGTCACCAAAGTGATTTCTCTAATGTGATCTACATTCACAAGTTTTGTAGTTATACTATCAGTCAATCCTAGACGCTAACACTAATTACACAGCTCCTTATTACACAACACACAACTCTTGAAAATTGTAATCAACGCAAGACGAGTGTAGATATAGTCAGTCTCTACATTCGAGAAGTGGGGTCAACCACTCTCATCACACAGAGAGCCTATATATGTACACATTTCTCTGCTTGACTCAACAATTTTCATAGAATAGTCACATACTATTCAAAATCCCTTGACCACGTGACTCAGTGAGGACTCTCCCATCCCCGGCGCAAGGTGGGTACCATAGCGCTAGGTTTGGGAGTCATACACAACCACATGCAAAAACAACTAGTTACCGTTGTTAGCATACATTCTTGGTGATCACACAACAACCGAAATTTCACCCAAACACTCACATGCATTTAATAACTGCAAACATGCAGTAGTTTTTTCCACGTCATCAATCAACAATTAAACACGTAACATATAGTGCCGGCTTCTACTTACCGATATTCTCACGTTCAGCATATCTGAATCAAACAAGATGTTGTGATGACGTAATCCTGTACGTCACCACTCCGCTACACAATCAGCAATAATATGCAAACGCAAACAATTCTTTAAGTACACGCAGATACTATAACATACATCTACTTAACTTCCCCCACTCTGGGGTATTTACTAGCCACTACATGGCTTTTCTACCTCGAACCCGTGCACTCGGGTTGCTGGCCACCACGTGGCAAAGCATACTTAACCCATTCACTTGGGTACTGGTCACCTCGTGACAATTCTGTTAATCAAACAATACTTAACCCCTTCACTTGGGTACTAGTCACCTTGTGACAATTCTATTAATCAAACACAATCAACTTCTATCTATCACAGAACTGATACGTAGCCACCATGTGGCACGTCCTGATCCCTTGCTGCGGGGCAATAGCTTGAGCGCACTCGTCCATTACCCAACCAGGCCACATGACGGGCACGACACGACGTCTCGATGCATGGCCACTGACACACCCTAGACCAACTCCACAGGATGATTTCTCTTTTACTAGGCTAGGCTCACGGTTCACCCGTAGGTTCCTCCCGTGTCTCCTTACCTTAGTCACACATATTAAGAGGATTCTTTGTATCTTTCCCGAAGGATCAACAATTCTTCTCCTTATTAATATGTACAAGTATTCTCAATAGGATATAACTCATATACCTGTCCAGATGCACTCTCTGAGCCTCAAGCTATCGTCATAGCAATATAAATCCTTTCTGACACTATTGCCAGGATAGGGCAATGACCATCGTCATGGTGATTATAAAACTGAGGTCTCAAGTGCCATCTAACGTTGTTCTAGTCGATGTCTCACATCGCTAGCATAACCAAATCCGAAACCCACCAATAACTCCCTTTTCATGATTTTTATTTAAGTCACCGTCGTGACGAGTTTTCAAAATAAAGTTTAGCCCTTCCGTACAAGGACTCTTGCCACCGTCGTGGAAAATATTTAATAAAATACTCATCATGCCTCTGGAGTGTATGAGTTAGATTTGTAACACACCAATCATAACAAACAATTATACTCTACTCCTATGTCTTCCTATCCAAGCTACTTTCCACAACCTATTTTCTAGTTCTTTCATTCTTTTAGCATTCTATACCTCTAGCTAACACATGTCCGACAAGCAGAGAATATGCATACTCATGTGATCCACATAAGCATACAACCCTAGGAGCAGAGATGAAAGAGCCCTCACCTTGGTCACTTTACTTAACATTCCCTTTGAGCACTCTTGTCTCCAAGGAAGTACCTGAATCCTATCACATACAACCAATTCAATCCATATCAATTTTCATACATCAACTTCTATTTCACCACATAAGTCCTATCACATATAATCCTTTCCACCATATTCTAAATTCATAATTACATAGCGACTTAAAACTACATTCAAGGCTAACCTAAAACCCCTTATTAAGCTAAGGTCATCATTTAGAGTTCTTTTTAAGTTAAAAAGAATTTATGCTTAAGTAAACAAGTCTTGCCACTTGCTCACTCTCCAAGCTCCTTCAATGAAGGATTTTGCCAAATATGGAAACTCCTCATTTTCACCATGGGTCCACACAAAAAAAAAAATCCAACCATTGGGCAATCTCTCATTTTATTTAAAAAGTATAAGCAATTCATTTGGAACCCAAACAAACCAACAATTTTTTTTATCTAGGATTTTCTTTGATCTTTGAAATGACACTTAAAAGTTGGTTAAACTCATTTTAGTTTAAGGAAAAGGAATCATTCAAATTAAGGACGAAATAATAACTTTTCAAAAACTAGAAACTTGGTAGTGTGTAAAACAGAACCGCTAACTTTCGAGAAACTTCCCAGAAAATCTAACCGTTGGACTTTTTAGTAAAAATACAACTTAGAAAGCTTAGGATGTTAGCTTTCATATGGCTTTGGAATCACTCAAATCAGTTAAGTAACGAATTCAGAAAACACATTTAAACAGAGCAAGATCAGATTCAAAACAGCATGCAACATTTGGCAAGCTTCATTGAAATGGTCATATCTCCTTCCATACTTGACGAAATTATTTGATTCTTCTTTCTAAATCAAGCTTAGAGATAAAATATTCTAATTATAAATTCATTACAGAAAGGATTTGAGCCATTTAAGAGCAGTAATTTAAAAACCGTAGCCAATCATACAAAAATTCCGCATCAGTTTAGAAAACAGAACCGCTGACTTTGGATGCAATGTTCAGAAGATCTAACCGTTGGAATATTTTGAACAAATACAATTTAGAAAGCTTAGGATGTTATCTTTCAAATGGATTTGGAATCATGCAAATCCATCAAGAAACGAATTCAGAAAACACGTTTAAACAGAGCAAGGTCAGATTCAAAAACTCAGTTTTTGACAAAAACATGTTCCACGAATTTCTTGTGTCTTATATCATCAAAGATTGTTTTTTTTAGAACAACATGATGAACAAACTCAAACCCTAAACTCAAATCTCTAACCCAGCAAAATCTAAGCACAACCAAGAATTAAAATATCCAATAGAAATGTTTATAACATCAAGAATGCAAAGTTTGAGCCTCCATTGTTCATAAAATCAAGAAATGGTGAGGATGAGAAAAATTATAGATGGAGGAGATTACTAAACCTACCTCAAGAGAGTAAAACAAGATGAAGAGAAGGTTGGGGGCGGTTCCGAATCCTTGCTCTGGCTCGCCGGATTTGCTCCCTCATCCAAGCTCTAGCTCCCCCTCTCTCTCCTTTCCTTTCTTTTTCTTTTCTGATTGTGTGGGTGAGTGGCGTGGAAGGGGTGTAAGTGGGGAGAAACAAGTTTTCTCTTCACTTTAGTCCCTCCATCCTCCAACTCGACGTTTTCCTTCGTTTTAGTCCCCGGTTCCTTTCAACTTTCATACTTTTTTTTCTATATATATATATATATATATATATATATATTTTAAGTTTTAAATTCCTAGCCCCAGAATAAATCCTTCTTTAATCCTCAAAAAAAAAATTTAAAATAAATCAATATTAAATCCTCAAAATTTTTCGGGGTATTACAATAAATACTAATTTTATTTTTTTACCATTGGTAATTCATTCATTCGTTTTGATAGCACCAACTTCAAGCTTCTTCCAATGACATCGTCATTATCATCTTTATCATCTTGATGCACCATGATACTAACTACGTTCATTATAAAGATACAAAATATATTTGCTCTAGGGAAAGAGACTTATTACCAGATTGGTTTGTGGCTATTTGCACTACAACATTTTTACCTTTTTACAACGCACAAAAACCGTTCTCTATAATACCAGATTGGTTTTTGGCCGTACTATATTTGACCGTTACCTATTGTATAAGGCAACGGTTTTTTGTTCCTATGCCAACAAATGTAAAAAACCGTTCCCTATACTTTATCAATAGGGAACGGTTTTCAAGTTTAGAATTGGCAACATTTGTTAACGTTGCTTCTTTAAGCAACAAAGATTAGCCGTTGCTTATTGAATATGGCCACAGCATAAAACCGTTGCTTAATGTTTCAACATTAGGCAACGGCTTTCTAGATTCTGCAAATGTTATTTGAAACAACATTTAAAAATCGTTCTCTAAAAGAATAAGGTACAATTTCTTTTTTTTCTATTATTTTTAGAAATAATTTTTAAACAAATATATGCAAATGAATGATATAATAATTTCCTAATATCAAACACCAACATTAAACTCATTTTACATTCAATAAAATATATATTTAGATCTAGATGTCATCATAGAAAAGTAATATAACAATACAATTCATCAAAATGCTCCCAAGATTCAAGTATGCATGATACATATCCAACAAAAAGTAATATCATAGAAAAGTTTAATAAAAGTTCACAAGATTAACAAGTATCCAAAATATATAGTAAAGGTCTTCAAATCAATGAGCTTCATAAAAACTTGCATCTTTTTCACCAAGTTGTCCCTACATAAAAAAGATAACACATTATTAGAAAATTAAAATGTAATAAGAATGAAACATCTTATTTTTTAAAAAAATATTACATATAATTAAAGAAACTCACATTTTCTTTGGACAATATAAATGTGAAGTAAAAGCATAAGAAAGTAAAATATACCCTATCAGGATTTGAAGCATGTGTTGTAGAATGCTCACTACATTGTCCCTCATCATTTTGTGCATTTTAGCTTCACTTGGAAAAGACCTGAAAAAAACATCTATATTCTCCATATTCATCCCTGAATTGTTTTGTTGCATCCAAACTTTTATAAAACATTGCATTCCAAGCATTTGTTGTTTCACATCTTGCAGCTCACTTTTCAAAGAATTCACCTCCTTAGCATGCTCTTTGTCACGACCCCCGTTTAGAGAACCATAACTGGCACAGACACAGGGAATATCCCTGTGCTTGTAAGCCTTATCACCTAATTGATAGAATATCTATTATTGAAAATACATCCACATGCAGTATAATACCATGGCTACACCGAAATGGTGGCCTATCCTAGGCGAGCAAATCCACGGCCAGTGCCGCTTCAGGATATAGATATAGGAAAACACACATAATATATATAACCTGTGTACTGGCTACACATCCGAAGATGCTGCCTATCCTATTCACATGCAACAGATATATGTATATATATACATTTTGAAAACAAATTTTCCCTGTATCGCAGTAAAATAAATCCTGATCTTTAAGGTGTGTGAAGCTGACAGTTCTAGATTTAGTAATACAATCTAATTGGGTACGTCTACCCTTTACTTTATGATACAATAATAAAGTAAATTAAATTACAATTACACTTTATTCACCCACAAGAACAAGTTGTGGGTCTTGGAAAGTGTTGCTCAACCCTCGTTCCACCGAGACTTCTTCCACCTGTACTTAACCTGTCTCTGTGTAGTAAAAATGAGGTGTGAGTCTTAACCACGCGACTCAGTGAGGACTCTCCCATCCCCGGCGCAAGTCGGGTACCTTACCGCTGGGACTGGGAGTCATACACAACCACATGCACAAACAACTAGTTACTGTGAGTTAGCATGCATTCTTGGTGATCACACAATAACAGAAATTTCACCCAAACACTCACATGCATTTAGCAGATATAAGCATGCAGCAGTTTAATTCACATCATCACTCAACAAGTAAACATATAACATATAATGCCGGCTTTTACTTACCGGTCTTCTCACGTTCAACATGTTTGAATCAACCAAGACGTTGTGGTGATGTAATCCTGCACGTCACTACTACGCTGCACAATCAGAAATCATACACAAACACAGACAATTTGTATATACAGGCAGATACTATAAGATACATCTACTTAATCTCTCCAACTCTGGGGTTTCTACTAGCCACTACGTGGTTTTCCCACTTTGAACCCGTGCACTCGGGTTACTGGCCACCACGTGGCAAATATACTTAACCCGTTCACTCGGGTACTGGTCACCTCGTGACAATTCTGTTAATCAAACAATACTTAACCCATTCACTTGGGTACTAGTCACCTCGGGACAATTCTATTAATCAAACACAATCAACTTCTATCTATCAAACAACTGATACGTAGCCACCACGTGGCACGTCCTGACCCCTTTACTGCGGGGCAATAGCTTGAGCCCACTCGTCCATTACCCAACCAGGCCACATGGCGGGCACGGCACGACGTCTCGAAGCATGACCACTGACACACCCTGGACGAACTCCACAGGGTGATTTCTCTTCTGCAAGATCAGGCTCACGGTTCACCCGTAGGTTCCTCCCATGTCTCCTTATCTTGGTCTCACATATTAATAGGATTCTTTGTATCTTTCCCGAAGGATCAACAATTCCTCTCCGTATTAATATGTACAAGTATCCTTAACAGGACATAACTCATATACCCGTCCAGATGTACTCTCTGAGCCTCAAGCTATCGTCATAGCAATATAAATCCTTTCTGACCCTATTACCAGGATAGGGCAATGACCATCGTCATGGTGATTATAAAACTGAGGTCTCAAGTGCCATCTGACGTTGTTCTAGTCGATGTCTCACACCGCTAGCATAATCAAATCCGAAACCCACCAACAACTCCCTTTTTGCGTGATTATAATTTAAGTCACCGTCGTGATGAGTTTTCAAAATAAAAGCTTAGTCCTTCCGTACAAGGACTCTTGCCACCGTCGTGGGAAAAGATTTAATAAAATACTCATCATGCCTCCGGAGTGTATGAGTTGGATTTGTAACACACCAACCATAGCAAACAATTACACTCTACTCCTATGTCTTCCTATCCAAGCTATTTTCCACAACCTATTTTCTAGTTGCTTTATTCTTTTAGCATTCTATACCTTTAGCTAACACATACCAGACAAGCAGAGAATATACATACTCATGTAATCCACATAAGCATACAACCCTAGGAGCAGAGATGGAAGAACCCTCACCTTGGCCAACCTTCCATGTAATCATCTCTTGTAACTTTAGTCTCCTCGGAGTCCCTGTTCCACTTTATTGCGCGTCGTTGTCCTTATAAGAACAACATTTACTTCAATAAAGTTATTATTTAGCTTAACTTGTTATTTATCTCTCAATTACTCTCACGTGTAGTCCATAGTTGCCACACAGTCAAGCTCTTGGTCTTATTGGACTTCTCTATCCCGACTTATGTGTATCCTTCCTCGGACACTTGACTTACTCGCGTATAACACTCTACTTGAGTGATTCACATACTTGGATTTGAGTATTAGACCTCTATCTATCTTGTATTCACATCTAAGGAAGCTTATCTAGCTTGGTTAGAAGGAATCCTAATTTTAGGAAGGTCTAAGCATTTTGATTCAACTTGTGTTCCTACTTGGGTTCTAAGAAATCTAGTTTCTAAACCTCAATATACCTCCAATTTATCCTATTTAAGGTTTCCTAAATATTTATGAGGGAAGAAGGTTGAAATTTAGAAATTGGATTTCAGTGTTCTGCAAGCTTCCATTCTTGGGAAACAAGAAAGTATCTAAATTAATTCTTGAGGCTAGATAGCATATTTAGATTTATTCTAGGGTGTTTAAGATTGAAAAGATGAAGTTTAAAACTCCCAACATCACCCTTAAAGTGTATTTGGGCAACCCGAGTAGGGACCCGGTACGTTAACGTCGAGGTTCAACCTTAGTAACCTCGGGCTAGCTCTTCACGGGTCTTGTTCAACTAATATTTCAACCATGTAATTTTAATAATACCAATTCAAGCCTATTTACTCAAATCCAAGCTCAATCCTAATTATCACAATTTCCCAATTTGAAAATAATTATAATTTCAACCCCAAATCCTTCCAAATTCGAATTTGGGCAAATCTGAAAATATAATCTCGATTCCTACCCCAACTAAGTGTTCAAGAACACTTTCTAGGTCTCAATCTACCCTCGAAACAACTCAATCGAAGTGAATCGAAGAAATCCCTAAAAATGAAGAAATTGGGGGTTTCGAATGAAATTGGGGTTACCAACCTTTGATTCGATTGGTGGGAAGTGTGGAAGATGTTAGAGTCGAGCTCCGGTGGTCGTGGCTGGCTTCGAACGGCTCTCTCCAGCGATTTTTCCGGCGAGTTCCCCTTCTTCCTCCCTCACCTCTCCACCCTCTCTCTCTCTTCTTCGTTTTCTTTCTCTCCCATTCTTCTCGACTCATCTCTCTCTCCTTCTTTCTTCTCTATTTATTCTTTAATTAACCCACTCTCTCCTTTCCTTTTTTTTTTCTTTTTCTCACTAACCCACGGCACCCCTTTCCCTTTTAAATTAATAAAAATGATTTTTAATAATTAAATAAATATATAATAATAATAATTAACAAAAAGTAATATAATTAATTAATAAAATAATTAATAATTAAATAATCAATAACAAATATATATATTTTTTAATTTAATCCCTTTCCCAATTAAATTCAGGTTTCCAATTTCTTAGGTCCTGAATTAATCCCAAAAATTATTTTCTACTTCTTTTCTTTCCCTTTTATTTTATTTTAAACTTCGAGAAAAATTTCTCGACTATTACAATCTTCGAAAAAAGAAAAATTCCTTTCCAGTTTATTTTAACTTTCATATTTTTTTCTATATTCTTTTTTTTTAGTTTTAATTCCTAGCCCCGAAATAAATCATTCTTTAATCCTCAAAATTTTTCAGGGTATTACATTCTTCCCCCCTTAAGAAATTCGGTCCCCAAATTTCATCTCCTTCGTGGGTTTGTTGGGTTGTAGCCATCCCTTGGCTTAATTTCATCTATGGCTTCCCTCAATGTGGAAGTTTTACCGTTTTACCCTACGGTTCATCTTTCTTTCCTAGAGACTCAATGTCTCTATCTGGTCTCTACATCTTCTTCCTGTGATCACTTGTATTCCTAGTTTCATAGTTAATCACCCCTCTGCGAGGTGTTAACTGATAGACTCCATCTATCGTCGTATCCTTCCCCGAGGATACCTAACTTTCTTAGTTTCAATTCACATTGTGATACTAATATTGCAATGGAGTGTCTGGCACGTACCACATGCCATGCTCCAATTTAGTTCTACGAGGAGTTAACTATTGCCTTCTCTAGTGAGGCTTACCTTGACTCAATCTGCTTGTCCGACTAGCTACCTTCGTAGTGACTTCTTATATTCGTCTTGGAACACGCCAAGACACTAGCTATTTGCATAGCACACTAGGCTCTATTTCTATAAAGTACTCCCCTACCTCGGAGTCCCCGTAATTCAGTATCCTCTACTACCAAGCAGCTACCCTTCTGCCGGTATTCCCCTGATATATTCTTGCAAACGACTTCTCCAGAAAAGTCCATATACATCTTACTACACACTCTAGTCTACATTTAGACTTACCGCTTACACGGCTTACACCATATGTAGGTGTTTATACTTTGTGCCGTCAGTGTACCCAACCCTTCCGAGGTTGTTACACTCACTACTGACTCGGTTTACCCTACTCGTGTCCTAACGAGCTACATGCCATGACACTAGCACAACTATGTATTACACTTACTGTTTCTCCACCAAACGATAAAGGATCTTTCATTTATGACTCGTGTTTCGCTTTCTTTTCCGGACTTCTACACTTACCCTTAGTGGTTTCCGTAACCACTTCAGGTTACTCCCTGTGAATATCCTATGTCTGACTAACTTAGACTCTTCTCTGACTACTACTTGTAGACATTTCTATTTATAATGCAAACTCACTCGTCTCCTTCTTACCATCATACTCATTACTCTGCCTCAGGCTCAGTTCGTTCTTCACATCTGAAGACCTCGCTTAACACGACTATGACTGTGGATCTATACCATCCTCAGGTTAGTCCACTTAGAGTTGCACATCCTATGCCAACTCTGCTCATTGGGTTTCCGTTGGCTTTTACCCCAACTTGGCCCACTCGGACTCCTCAACTCACTTAGATCCTGTATTCCTACTTGGAATATTTAATCTGTTAACTCCAGCATGAACCTTTCCGGACATGCTCTACTCCCCTTGACCAAACGGGATCTGCTCCCACGGTTTAACTCTTTCCTTTCTTACGGTGTGGCATAATTAATAATTAAATAATCAATAACAAATATATATATTTTTAATTTAATCCCTTTCCCAATTAAATTCAGGTTTCCAATTTCTTAGGTCCTGAATTAATCCCAAAAATTATTTTCTACTTCTTTTCTTTCCCTTTTATTTTATTTTAAACTTCGAGAAAAATTTCTCGAGTATTACAATTTTCGAAAAAAGAAAAATTCCTTTCCAGTTTCTTTTAACTTTCATATTTTTTTCTATATTCTATTTTTTATAGTTTTAATTCCTAGCCCCGAAATAAATCATTCTTTAATCCTCAAAATTTTCCAGGGTATTACACTCTTGCTTCATAAAATCCATAATTTGGTTTTGCTTTTCCTTTTGCTTTAAAGCAGTTGGTGTGACATTTCTACCATAGCAACGAACTCTACCAGCTTTTTCCTTTCCAAACACTTCTTTGAAGGCTTCGGTATGATTTTGCTCAGGGTTTTGGGTCAAATGATCTTTAAGTTGTGACTGCAAAACAAATTGTTATGTCGTTTTAAACACACGTAAACTACATATATTGCATAAGTAAGTTATATTCTAAGTATCATAAACCAAATTTTAGAAAGAAAAAAAAGCTCTTACTAAATTTCATATTAAAAGTACTTGAATGTTTTATTACATCAATACATACACTATATATATCATCATAAACTAGAAATGAATTAAACAAGTCTATAAATCATTAAACCTAGCATCCATATGAAACAAACAAGTCTTTCAAATAACAACTTACTATCACATCTTGTGTCTCAAGATCCACTTGCTTGCCTTTAACACTTTGACGTGTTTCAATAAACACTTCTATTTTGGTAGGCTCCTCACCATTCTTTTCAATCTACAATAAATAATAATTTTAAACTTGAAGTAAATAACTTCATATAAATACATGATGATTGAAAACATAGAAAGTAAATAGTTTTGTTTGTGTATGCTACGTCAAATAAGAAATTAAAACTAGATGCAAGTACTAGTTTTTGAAATATGTTACCATTCTTTGACGAACTAGAGCAAAACTTGTAGGCCCCATTCGATGCCTCCACTTTTGTGTAGCCCTATTTTTCTTGTTTGATTTACTAATTTTCTACATACAAAACAAATATATATATATATATATATACATATCAATAAATGCAAAGAACATATTTGTGATGAATTTAATCAACAGATAAATATATACTTGTCTTACTTTCACATTTTCATTACTCCAATATAAACACAGCTTCTTAAAGTGTGATTCTGGTATAGTTGCAGGACGATGCTTGAGCCTTTCAGTCATGTTAGCAAACTTTTCAAAGTGTAATCTCTTAATTTTGCATTTATATCGTCTCCAAGCATCTTGAATGGTAGACTCTACCCACTTTTTCCCTTCATCTGGCACATTGAATTTTGCCTATAACATAAAAGGCATGAAATGAAAATCAGTAAAAGAAGTTGCATGATTTTGTAAATTTACAAAGGAACATAACTTAGGCAAATTTAATTAACCAATACTTACATTGATATATTTCCACATATGGTCTTTAAGGTCACTTGGCATAGCCTTCCAATTAGTGTAAGTCAAGGGACAAAATGTTGAATTTCTAGCTATTGTACCCAAGAGAAGACTCAAGTCCTTCACTGTTTTCTCACGAGGTCCTATTGGTTGTGCATCATCATTTAAGATTACTTCTTCTCGCTCTTCAAATGATCTAGCATGAATATTCTTGCATGATGTTTGCCCTCTAGTTCTTTTCTTTGATGTCCCTATGTCAAATTCATTTCACAGTATAAGAGAAATTAGATATAAGGTAGGTTAGGGAACATAATTTTTGTAAATTAAATTTGAAAATTCAAATGATATTACCTTTTGTTATATCACCGTTATTTTCTTCCTCAACTTCATTATGATGGTTGTTGTCTTCTTCATTGTGTTCAATTTCATTTTGTTCAACTTCTTTATTCATCATAATTTCTTCATTATCACTTTCAACATTACCAAGAAAGTCATCCATTGATAATGGTGGACACATTGGCTTTCTTTTCAACTTCTTAGGAACATGTGGTGCTTCGTTGCTCTCTTGAACTTCAGCTACATTTTGATTGGGTTTCTTGGTAATGTCAACCTTATTATATTGTCTTTGGTCTCCTTGAACTCTTTGGGATTCAACTTGAGTTGAAGTTTTAGGTAAATGAGGCTTCTTTTGACATTGTCTTTGATGACATCCACCTTTTGACTCTTTCAATTTGCTCTCCAACAAACTTTCTTGCATATTGTGAACTTTTTCACGCTTAACTTTATTGAATTGTCTAAGCAAATCAGTGCTTGATTTAGCTTGGAGATCAAAATTGAAACCATTTCTAATGCTAGGACTTTCAGCCTTTTTGTCAGAAGCCAACACTTTTTCTTTAAAAGTTTCTCCCTTCTTCATTTTCTTTTTCAGTAATCAAAACTGAAATGGTAAAAACAACCTAGATTATGTTTCATGTCAATAATATAAGAAGAAGAAGAAGAATTAACACCAAATATATGATTTGTATATAAATTTAGAAGCTTCATTGTAAGCACAAAGTAGGATTTAAAGTGGGCTACCTTCTTTTCCTTTCCTTTTAGTATTTTCTAATTTCAACCAATGACCAACAAAGATGCCCTTCACATACCATAATAAATTAAACTTGAATCAATAAAGTAACTCAATACTTCATAAAATTGTAACACCAAGGTACACCACTATCTTCTAGAATCTACATACCTGCACCAAAGTAAAGAAAAATCACATTACAACATGCATAATATGTATTTTAAACCCAATACTTTATAAAATATGTGTGGGAGTAAAGAACAACAACCTAATAAAGTATTCAAAATAGTATTACTAGATTAACACACATGTTTGGGATAGAAAAAGACATATTATTAAGAAAGCTAGATTAACACATATTACATGACTTTAGGAAAAGCTACTCCATATAGTCCCAATCACTGTCATCAAAGTTAGAATCCTCTTCATAATCTATTTCATGTGGTTGGTCATCAAGTGATGGTAAAGGTTGATCAATGATTGTAGCTGGTACATCCGTCCTAACTAAATCAACTTAACCATCATCAACTAGTAGGATAGGATTTGATGAAGAATCAGATGGCTCGCCCCAATGAAATTCTTGGCCACCATCTGATTGATCTCCCATATTGCATAAATCTCTAGGGACTCTCTTCATGTCATAATATCTATTTTCTTCCAAATGACCCCTAACATAAAAACACTGATGTACTTGAGTTGCTAGCACAAAAGGATCTTCTTGGTAGCATCTCTTATCAAAGTGCACAAATTTCATTCCATAATTATCTTCTTTAACTTCAAACCAATCACATTTAAATAACACATATTTGCAAAGTTCATAAAAGTTTAACTCAATTATATCAGTAATCGCTCCATAGTATGTTAAACTATCTTTTCTTGGTCTTTCATCCTTGGAGCTTGCAAAGCTTCGAGTTATTGCCTTCACGATCACTCAACTGTTTTGGGTTTTGCATCTCCCATCACGCATCCTGGTGTGGAACCTATATCCATTAATAACATATCCAGAAAACTTCTTTGCAACAGTATTTGGTCCTCTGGATAGTCCCTTAACAAAGTCTGATATATCATCATTCATCGCACGAGTTTCAAACCATTCAATGAAACCATTGCTATGACTTTTGGCTTTACTCCACTTTCTTTTCCCAGTATGAATATTAACAATATCCTCATGCTCTCTACAATAAGAAAGTATAACCATTCATTAATGCTTTGTATATAAACAATATTGATAAAGAATTGTTAAAAAGATTAGCAATAAGAAAATACCTAATGTATTGTTGGACATCATCACAATTGAACAATATGTATCTATGAGCTTGCTTCAATGACTTCTGGTCTAAAGATATCAATTTTTTTGCTCCGATAGGATGGCCAACAGAAGAGGCATCAGCTTGACTGAAATTTGATTTATCACTATTCCTTCCCATTCTATTTGACCTTTTATCCACACCACTATGTAAATACCTTGAGCTAAATGTTAAACACTCTTCAACTAAATATGATTCTGCGATAGATCCTTCTGGGCGAGACTTATTGCGAACATAAGACTTCAACTTACACATATATCTTTTTGGTGGAAACATGTAGCGACTTTGAACCGGGCCACCTAATCTCACTTCATTCGCTAGGTGAATAGGTAAATGAACCATTATGTCAAAGAAAGAAGGAGGGAAAATTCTTTCTAGCTGGCAAAGTTTCTGCAATCTCTGCTTCCAAATGGATTAAGTCTTCAACCTGTATAACCTTTTGACATAAACAACAAAAGAAGGAACAAAGACGAATCAAAGGAATAGCAACATGGTCAGGCAATAAGCCTTTTATTGCTACTGGTAACAAGTAATGCAACATGAAATGGGCATTGTGACTTTTATAACCCGATACTTTTCTTTCAGCAACTTGCACACATCGTGAAATATTTGATGCACACCCATCTGGTAATTTTGCTGACTTTAAAACACTACAAAAACTGTATTTCTCTGTTGCAGTCATAGAATAGCATGCTCTAGGCAATATAAATTTTTTCCCACCATCCATCTCCCTTGGTTGAAGATTCTTTCTTATTCCCATATCCTGTAAGTCAAGACGAGCTTTTGCATGATCCTTTGTCTTCCTTGGGATTTCTAAGAGAGTGCCAATTATATTATCACATATATTTTTCTCAATGTGCATTACATCAAGGTTGTGCCGCAATGTGTTATGCTCCCAATATGGCAACTCAAAGAAAATAGATCTCTTCTTCAAAGGATATTTGTCGTTTTTCTTTTGTGTTTTCCCAAAGACATGGTTTATCTTGTCCAAGTCTTGTAAAAGTTCTTCTCTTCTTAACAATGGAGGTGGAGACCTATGTTCTGTTTTTCCATTGAAAGACCTTGAATGAGATCTCCATGGGTGATTCATAGGCAAAAAAACACGATGATCGATATAACACATCTTTTTACTGTGCTTTAAATATTTGGAAGAAGTCCCATAGTTGCAGCAAGGACATGCATACTTTCCTTTCGTGCTCCAACCAGACAACATAGCATATGCAGGAAAGTCATTAATAGTCCAAAGAAGGCATGCACGCATTTGAAAGGTTTCATTTTTTGAAACATCATAAGTTTCTATGTCTATGTCCCACAGTAATTTTAACTCCTCAATCAACGGTTCTAGATACACATCAATGTCATTTCCAGGTGAATGTGGCCCAGGAATTAATAAGGACAACATATAAAATTCTGGCTTCATACACATCCAGGGTGGTAGGTTATAAGTCATCAACACAATAGGCCAGGTACTATGAGATATGCTCATTGTCCTAAATGGATTAAATCCATCACTAAACAACCCAAGTCTTACATTACGAGAATCGTGAGCAAAATCAGGATGTAGTTTATCAAAATCTTTCCATGCTTGGCCATCAGCAGGATGTCTCAGCGCACATAAAAAGTCTTTTAAGTCGTGGAACCAAGGGAAAGTGTCTAAGAATTTTAGCAGGCACTTTATAGGCTTTCTTGGACTCCCCAGATTCACAATCCACTTGAGGAATTTCATTCCATCTTGAAGCTCCACATATATGGCAAGAGGTATCGTTTACATGCTCTTTCCGATATAGCATGCAATCATTTGGGCATGCATCAATTTTTTTGTAGTCAAGACCCAAGTCTCTAATCATTCCCTTTCTTTGATTTAAGGATTGAGGAATGTTCAAATGAGGCATAGCCTCCCTCATTAATTCTAATAGGGCTGTAAATGATGCATTACTCCATCCATGAAGACATTTTAATAGATAGAGTGATAGTTTTGAGAAATTTTTACATCCTGGATACAATTCTTCTTTTGCTTCTTCAATCAAATTATAGAATTTTCTAGCATCTTCATTAGGGCCTTCATAAATTCCCTTCGCTTCTGCTACATCTCTAAATGTGTCATATAATAAGCCATCAATGTCATCATATGAGTCCATTTCATCATCTAAATCATCATTATAATCTATAAAAGAAATTCCCTCACCATGGTAAACCCATTCTTTATAGCCCTGTACAAATCCTTTACATACTAAGTGATCCAACACTACATGTCTCTTTTGCCAATTAAGATTGCGGCACATAACACAAGGGCATAAAATTTCTCCTCCTCGTGGTCTTCCTTTAGTGAAAGCAAAGTCTAAAAATGATTCTACGCCATTGATGTAATCATTGCTATACCTTGGCAAATTAATCCAACCCTTGTCCATATTTTAGCTTTATTGTAGATTGAAAAATTCCTAAAGAATTTTTGAGTAATAGATTTTATTACAATAGAGATAAATATTTAACATTGATGGAAAAAAGACTTTAAGATTTTTAATAAGGATTTTATAAGGTAACTAATATTATAAAACAACACAGTATGAATATTGTTCTTGTCACGACCCCAAATCGGGAGTACGTGACCGGCACGGGAATAGATTTTTACCTCTAAACCCGTAAGCCTTATCCTGTAAACATGTTTATAACTACCCTGCTATACAATCAATATATATATATATATATATATATATATATATATATATATATATATATATATATATACTAGTGGCCACACCTCACTGGTGGCCTAATTAACTTGCAATTCACGGTTCGCTCAATACCGCTTCAGCTCAATCCAGTGTATAGATATATTTATCAGCACTCATAATGTAAATATTAATATCATATTGACCGTACGTCTCAATACGTACGATCTATCCTATTCACATCCAGGAAGCACATATAATATATATCCATATCATATTGACCGTACGCCTCAATGCGTATGATCTATCCTATTCACATGCAGAAGTTTATATACTCAAACATATATCCTAGTCTTCCCCAAACTGGACCCTATCTTTAAGTACTTGTGAAGCCGACAATTCTAGAGTAGGTACATATCAAAAGCTGTAAATATATATATACAACTCTTACAACGTTAAAATATGTACAGCAAGTGAAATCAAAATAACCAAAAGGTCTCCACCCACGCGAACAAGTGCGTAAGGATGGTCTGATGTCTGTATCACTGCCCGGTCGTCGATGCCTGCCCGACCCCTGTATCTGAAACATTGAAGCAGAGGGAGTGAGTCAAACAGACTCAGTGAGAAGCTTCCCATCCTCGGCTTAGCGGTGGGTACCACTACGGCTCGGGAAAGGGAAACACCCACAATCACATACGCATGAAAGTCCAGTTGATCAATTGTTATATTACGATCAGGCACTATTAATATAACATTAAAATCAAAGATAAACCTACAAATCATGCTTCTCATAATCAAACAATCAAAATTAACATATCATATAAAAACTGTAAATCACTCAACTGACCCTACTACCAGGCTAGGGCAATGGCCTCAACGGGCAATTTCTCTTAATCTTTAACTGACCCTAGTGCCAGGCTAGGGCAATGGCCTCAACGGGCAAATCTTTTAGTCTTTTACTGACCCTAGTACCAGGCTAGGGCAATGGCCTCAACGGGCAAATGCTTTATTACTCTTTAACTGACCCTAGTGCCAGGCTAGGGCAATGGCCTCAACGGGCAATTGTTTTAACTTGTTTCTCTTCCCAAGCTTTCAGTTGAGATCTTGACTCTATCTACCCATTACGATCCTAAACTGACTTTACCTAGGTAGTGTGGACATCCATACGACTCTCTAATCAATTAAGAGATCGTATAAATCATCATATTGTTCCCAAACCCTTGGTTTAGATCATAACCTAGCTCTAAGGTCTTTCCTAAGTTCAATTACCATAAAACGTCGACGTTAGCAACACTTCCTTTATGATTTCTTAGGTGAGTTTCTAATTAATATGGTAAACCAAACCTTGGACTCAATCAACAACTTACCACCTTGCTTGTACTGTTCAGCGTATCTCATGTCACCACATGGATGCCCTCCAGTACGTCTTTACCTGTAGTCAAACACACATATACAGATACTTTCATATATAATAGTTTAGGAACAACAATAGCATGTTAACCACTAAATAATTCTTACAAATAGGCAAGTAGGCAAACCACATATCCACATCCTTAATCAACCCTGTAGGGCAAGGATCGGAAACCCCTCACCTGGACGACTTCCCTGCTCTAGTCCTGGAGTAACTCCCGCTCCGGACGAGTCGTGGTTTCCTAACGAATGCATTCATGTAGTTAACATCTCAAAATATATGGAATTCATATGCATATGACATGCTCGTACCTAAAAATGCATCTAGACGTCGCCAAGAACCGACTTCTTGGTCTTATCCGTCTTCCCTCTCTTCCATGAGAGTCTCTAGTGCTACATACTTGGTTTCGTATAATTATCGCTCACCTTGAATTAATTTTAGAGCCTTGGATTTGAGTTACTAAACCTCGATATGCTTCTAAATTATCCTACTTAAGGTTTTCTAATAATTACGAAGGAATTAAATTGCCATTTTAAATTTTGGACTTTATTGTTCCGCAAGTGTCCATCCTTGAGAAACAAGAAAGTACCTAAAATAATTCTTGATGCTTGATAACATTTTTAGAATTATTCTAGGGTGTTTAAGATTGAAAAGAAGAGGTTTGGAGCCCTCAATATCACCCTTAAAGTGTAATTGGACAATCCGAGCAGGGACCCGGCACGTTAACGTCAAGGTTCAACCTTAGTAACCTCGGGCCAGCTCATCACGGGTCGTGTTCAGCTAATATTTCAGAAATATACTTCCAGTAATTCCAATACAAGCCTATTTACTCAAATCCAAGCTCAATCCTAATTTTCAACAATTTCCCCAAATTAGGAATAATTATAATTTCAACCCCAAATCCTTTCAAATTCAAATTCGGCTAAATCCGAGGATATAATCTCGATTCTTACCTCAACTAGGTGTTCAAGAACACCTCCTAGGTCTCAATCTACCCTTGAAACGACCCAATCGAAGGTGGATCGAAGAAATCCCTAAAAATGAAGAAATTGGGGTTTTCGAATGAAATTGGGGTTACCAACCTTTGATTCGATTGGTGGAAGTGTATGAGACATCGTACCCGAACCCCGGTGACTTTTCCGGCATCGGCTAGCTCTCCCCAGTCACTTTTTCCGGCGCACCCCAACTCTCCTTCTTCTTCTCCTTCCACGCCTCTTCTTCTCTCCTTTTCGTTTTTCTTTTCTATCTTTCTCTGTTTACTTCTCTCTCTCTTTCTCTCTTTTTAATTCTTCTTTACTTTCTTCTTTATTTTCTTTCTTTTAAAACAAACCAAACCCACGGCATTCCCCCACCCCAATTTATTAAATTAATCAAATAACTAATTAATTAATAAAAGTAATATAATTAATTAAAAAATAATTAATAATTAAATAAAATAATTAATAATTTACTAAATATAATTAAAACATATTTTCGTTTAATTTCCTACTTCTTTCCTCTTTCTTTTTATTTTCTTTTATTTTCTAATATATACTAATAATAATATTAAATAAGTAAGGCAGAAAAATAAATTCCAATTTTATCCTAAAATTCATTTTCTACTTCTTTTCTTTCCCTTTCATTTCATTTTAAACTTTGAAAAAATTTCCCGGGTATTACAGTTCTACCTAGATATTCTTAAATACAAGCAATATTGGAAAACAACACAATATATGAATAAAATGCGACAAACAAGAAACCTTTCTTTCAGCTTCCTTTTGTTGATGGAACACTGTCTTTGTGTAAGCTGGAGAATTAAGAGATATTGTTGAAGTAGATCTCAACCTTCCTGAACCTGTAGCAGTCAGTAGCAATAATTAATATATTAGTAGGAAAAAAAGTGTGTAGTTAAAGATGACAATAATTATATAAAAATTTAATCATTTTATTTTGACAATAATTAATATATTAGTAGGAAAAAAAAGTGTGTAGTTAAAGATGACAATAATTACATAAAAATAAAACAATCAACGAAGTTAATCCTTCAAATGTCATATTATTTTGACAATGTGCATAATTAAGTTAAGAATAAAATATATAAAGGTTAATAGATATTTTAGAATATTTAAAACTTTAAAGAAGCAATTTGAAGTTTTCACTTTTAAGTGATTGATTTGTTTTTTTAATGTAAAAGAATGTTATTCATTCCTAAAATTTGGGGTCTATTTTTATTTTTGTAAATGCGTCCCTAAAATTTGATTTATGTCTCATCAATTTCATCATAAATATTTACAAAGATAAAAATTTAGAATGAATTTAACTAATCTGTGAAACACTCAAACTCCAAACAAATGATTAGATTATTATTGAAAAAAAATTAACTAAGTGGATACATGTTTTGACAATAGTACACAAGAATTAGCAGAGTTGATGTTGGAATATTTTTAAATTGAAGAGATGTGTTAATTGAAGAGTGTTTATTTATTTGGAGAGTTGTATTATAAATTAATTAATTAATTTATATGAAAAGGTGTGTAGGGAGTTACAAATTTAAAAGACAAGACTCTTCATTTAAATTAATAGTTGTGACTCTTAATTGAAGAGATATTATACCAAAAGGTATCTCTTCAAAGGCATCACTTCATGGTCTATATAAACCCCTCACCATTTCATAATTCAAAATATCAAATTCATTGCCTTTGTCTTTGAGTGCACACAAAGATTAAGACAAATTATCACTTTGTAAATATTATTGTTGTCTTGGCTTGAGTATTGGAAGTGCTATTCATACTCAAAGGTCTTCATTGTATCCTAAAGGAAATTTGCCGGTCTACCCAACTAGCACCCTATATAAAATAGGAATAGGTGGGGGCAAATTAAGCCTAAAGGAAAGTGTTGTCCACGCCTTGAAGACATTGTGCATCACTTTCTTTTCTTCATCTTCTTTATTTCATCTTATTATATTCTTCAAAGAGTCAATCCCTCCAACAGCTGAAAGGCATAACTTATGAAGAGAAAACTGATGGAAGTATGTTATTCTTTACGCATAAATGAGTTGCAAAACTGAGTGCAGAATTAGGACAGTTTAACCACATAATTGACAAATCACATTTTTCATTAAAATTATGACAGAATTAATTAGAGGAAAAATAAAAATTACTAAAATATGAAAAAATTAAAATTGAGAGAAGAAAATTAGAGGTGGAGAAGTGGAGAAGAGAGGCGTCCAGGGTGGATTAGAATTGCTGGAGAAATATAGAAAGTGGAGAGAAGAAGAAGGAGAGAATCACGTGAGGACTCTATCTCATATAAAGTTAGAACTGGTCGGCACCAATAAGTAATTGGTTAGAGTAATAGGTACTTTATTTCTCTTAACTACGTTCTCAAGTTCGAGTCTTGTGTATAAAAAAATTCTACTGAGAGAGCTCTATCCCCATTATGGGACATTAGCTCGAATAGGATTGCTCCAATAGGAAAATACATGTGGGAAAAAAATTGGCAAAATATTACATTTGACATGAAATTTAATTATTCATAAAATAAAAAAACCAAAAATAATGTATAAAATAATTTTAGTTGAGGATAAATACCAATATTTCAGCAGGATTAGAGAAGACCTCCCAACATCTTTAAAAAATTACGAAAAATTTACATATTACTTACTAATAAGGCATTTTCATTGATTAAAAGGTTTGAATCCTTACCTTTATAAAGTATACAAAAATTAATCAATGTGTCATTCCTCTCTCGTAACTAGATGTGTCAATAATGAACTAAGCCCTACGGGCCGATCCGTTTGACCCTATAAAATATATAGGGCCAAGTGAGAGAATTTTTTTACCTTAATTAAAAATGGATATCAACGTGTCAAACTCTAAAAAGAATTGGGCCAAATTGGGTCAGGCTATCCTTTTTTATTTTAATTTATCTCATTACTTTAATTCATATTTTTATAATATATCTTATTATTTAAAATTTTAAATGAAAATAAATATTATAATAAATTATTTTATAATTATTTAATAATTGAAAAATATGTTTTTTGAAAAAAAAAAGAACAAACCAATCCATCGCTACCCTAAGACCTAACAGAATCAAGCTGGACCGGAGAAATCCCATCCCTAATTAAAAATGGCCAACCCAACTCAACTCTTATTAGTATAACTTGAGAGGAGAACTTTGCTGATTAATATTACACTTAATTACGGAAAAAAAGGGAGAAGTTTTGGGTTTTTAGGGCATGTTATTTACTCAGAAATATAGAGAGGGAAAGGGAATAGGAACGAGAATGCATTTGCTGTGTTTGATTGTAAAAATTGGGAATGAAAATGGAACACGAATGTATTAAAATTACCACTTTGCCCCTTATATTAATATAATAAAAAAAAATTATGATTGTGTTAAATCAAAGGGTATGATAGACATTTTGTATTTTGTATTTTTTTTAAAGTTATTGAAAATAAAAACAGTGAAAAAATAAGTGAAACCTAGTGGACCTCACCCATTCCTTCCACATTTCCTTCCTCAATTCTTTACAAAGAACATTATCTTAGTTTTCTCACTTTTCGTACGGACCAAAAAAATCATGGATGGACATAATTATCTCTAACAACCTAACCTTCCTGAAAAAGGTTGAAAAGTAAGGTGAGAGACATTTCTCAAACAAACCCACGCAGTGAGATATCAAAAGAATATAAGTAAGGCTATTATATACTTATATCTATCTCTTTCGTCTCTTATTTTTCTTGTAGTATAAAATTTAATTAAAAAATGTGCGAAAAAAAGAGAGAAACCAAGGAAATAAAATCTTTTTATAAGGTCAAACATTCCATATATAGTCTCACCCAAAAACAAAAAGAAATTTAAGTTTGTGCCGTGTATATCTTGCATGCAAAAAGAGAATTAGCTACCACTAGTCAGAACTCAAAAGGTTGTCTACTTGACTAGCTTTAACTACTTGCAATTTATTGTTTTTAATATATATATATATATATATATATATATATATATATATATATATATATAAAGATTCATCTCAAATTAAACAACGTAACCAAGTCTTACAAGGGAGTTGAAGAGAAAATGTTACTTTTTTTTTAATTTTTCTTTGATAAAAAAAAAAGAACTTAGTTTAGTTATATAATAGAGAAAAATTAGACAATATTAATTAAGCTTCTAATAGCTTAATATCCTAAATTTTGCATCCTATATATTAAAATATCTCCTTAATATTCTGTGTTCTCCTTTCAATTTCTTCAACCATAATGTAGAACGTAAATTACTTTTCTTCAATTATCTCACAATTTCAAATAAACAAAAACAAAAGCAAAAACGAAAAAGAAATATATAATATACATATATATTCACGCTTGGTATAAATGCACAAATGTAAAGTATTGTAAAGTACTGTAGAATAAAAGAAAGTACTGTAGAGAAAAGTGAGGAGAGAGATAGAGAGAAAAATTAAGAGAGAGAAAAAGTATGATAAAAAGTGTGTTTGGTATGTATAAAATATGATGTAAATTTTTTTTGGGAATCGTGAGATTACATGTAATGTACTGTTTGGTAATCATACCAAGCATGCCCTAAAACTATATAAAAGTCTTAAAGTCAAGGAAAAATTAGTTCTTTAGGGAAAAAAAATTAGATATCACTTTATTAGAGAAACATACACAATTACCAACTCTTTGCAATTATTGGAATGAAATGATGAAAATAAATTACTTACAATTGAATGAATATGAATTGAAACTGTCACGACCCTAAATCGGGAGTACGTGACCGGCACGGGAATAGATTTTTACCTCTAAACCCGTAAGCCTTATCTTATAAAAATGACTATAACTACCTTGCTATACAGTCAATATATATCATACTAGTGACCACACCTCACTGGTGGCCTAATTAACCTGCAATCTACGGTTTGCTCAATACCGCTTCAGCTCAATCCAGTTTATAGATATATTTATCAGCACTCATAATGTAAATATTAATATCATATTGATCGTACATCTCAATACGTACGATCTATCCTATTCACATGCAGCAAGCACACATAATATATATCCATATTATATTGATCGTACGCCTCAATGCGTATGATCTATCCTATTCACATGCAGAAGTTTATATATACTCACACATATATCCTAGTTTATCCCCAACTGGACCCTGTCTTTAAGTACATGTGAAGCCGACAATTCTAGAGCAAGTACATATCAAAAGCTGTAAATATATGTATACAACTCTTACAACTTTAAAATATATACAACAAGTGAAATCAAAATAACCAAAAGGTGTCCACCCACGCGAACAAGTGCGTAAGGATGGTCTGATGTCCGTATCACTGCCCGGACGTCGATGCCTGCCCGATCCCTGTATCTGAAACATTGAAGCAGAGGGAGTCAGTTAAACAAACTCAGTGAGAAGCTTCCCATCCTCGGCGTAGCGGCGGGTACCACTACAGCTGGGGAAGGGGAAACGCCCACAATCACATGCGCATGAAAGTCCAGTTTATCAAATGTTATATTACGATCTGGCAATATTTATATAACATTAAAATCAAAGATAAACCTACGGATCATGCTTTTCTATTATGCTTCTCATAATCAAACAGTCATAATTAACATATCATATGAAAACTGTAAATGAATGAACTGATCCTAGTGCCAGGCTAGGGCAATGGCCTCAATGGGCAATTTCTCTTAATCTTTAACTGACCCTAGTGCCAGGCTAGGGCAATGGCCTCAACGGGCAAATCTTTTAGTCTTTTACTGACCCTAGTACCAGGCTAGGGCAATGGCCTCAACGGGCAAATGCTTTACTCTTTAACTGACCCTAGTGCCAGGCTAGGGCAATGGCCTCAACGGACAAATTATTTTAAATCTTTAACTGACCCTAGTGCCAAGCTGGGGCAATGGCCTCAACGGGCAATCTTATCTGATTTGTTTCTCTTCCCGAGCCTTCAGTTGGGATTTTGACTCTATCTACCCATTACTATTCTAGACTGACTTTACCTAGGTAGTGTGAACCTCCCTATGACTCACTAATCAATTTATGAGATCGTTTTAATCCTTATGTAATACCCATACCCTTGATTAGATGAATTACCGTAAAATGTCGACGTTCATTAGCAACTTATATACGATTTCTTTAATGAGTTTCTAATTAATAGGGTAAACTGAACCTTGGACTCAATCAAAAACTTGCCCCTTTGCTTGTACTGTTCGGCGTATCTCATGTCACCACATGGATACCCTCTAGTACCTCTTTACCTGTAGTCAAACACACATATACAGATACTTTCATATATAACAGTTTAGGAACAACAATAGCATGTTAACTACTAAATACTTCTTACAAATAGGCAAGTAGGCAAACCACATATCCACATCCTCAATCAACCCTGTAGGGCAAGGATGGGAAACCCCTCACTTGGATGGCTTCCTTGCGCTTGTCCCGGCGTAACTCCCGCTCCGGACGACTCGTGGTTTCCTAACGAATGCATTCAAGTGGTTAACATCTCATCTACATGCAATTCATATGCATACTACATGCTCATGCCTAGAATGCATCTAGACGTTGCCAAGAACCGAGCCCTTGGTCTTATCCGTATTCCCTCTCTTGTATGAGAGTCTCAAGTGCCTTGCACTTGGTTTCATACAACCATCGTTCTCCTTGAGTTGCATTTGGGGCCTTGGATTTGAGTTACTAAACCTCAACGTGCTTCTAAGCCACCCTACTTAAGGTTACCTAATGACGGTGAACAGGGAATTTGGAATTTCCAGAAGTTGGGCGTAGCTTATTCCGTAAGTTTCTATTCTTGAGGGATAAGAAGACATTTGAAATGGTTTTGATCCTTAAAAACATGGTTGGGAGTGTCTTAAGATGTTTCGGATTGAAAATAGGAGGTTCGGACGCCCCGGATTGGCAAAAAAATGACTTTTGAGCATGTTGGACAGGGGCCTGGCGCTATAGCACCAAGCTGCTGCCCAGCAGCTTTTGGTGAACCAAAGAAATGGCGCTATAGCGCCGGTTTGCAACACAGCAATTCGTTTGCTGTGCTGTGGGCCGGTTTGAGCCCGTTCCGGCCCCGGCTTCGACTCCGCACCTCACAGGTTTTGTTCCCCTACAATCCAACGACATAAATCCAACCCTAACTAATCAAATCCAAGCCCAATTCCAAGTTTATCAACGAGTCCCCAAATTGGGAATATTTAGAATTTTAAACCCCAAACCCTTTCAAATTCGAATTCGGCTAAACCCGAGGGTATAGCCTTAATTATTACTCTAACTAAGTGTTCAAGAACACTTCCTAGGTCTCAATCTACCCTCGAAACAACCCAATCAAAGGTGGATCGAAGAAATCCCTAAAAATGAAGAAATTTGGGGTTTTCGAATGAAATTGGGGTTACCAACCTTTGATTCGATTGGTGGAAGGTGTAGGAGACGTCGTACCCGAGCTCCGGTGACTTTTCCGGCGTCGGCTAGCTCTCCCCGGTTACCTTTCCGGCGAACCCCAACCTCTTCTCCTTCTTCTCCTTCCTCACTCCACTCCTCCTTCTCTCTCTTCTTTCTCTCTCTTTCTTTCTTTCTTTTTCTCTTCTTATGTGTGGCTACCTTCCTCCTCCTTTTCTCTTATTTTATTTTTTTTTTCTCTTAGCACCTTTTCTCACGCACCCCACCGTTTTTTTTAAAAAAACAAAATAAATAAAATAATTAATTAAATAACTAAATAATAATAACAACAATAATTATTATAATAAAGATTAGGTGGAAAATATCTCCAATTAAATCCTCCTCTTTCCAATTAAAATTTTCATTTCCTCTCATATCCCAAATTAAATACCCAAAAATATTCCCTACTCTCTTTTCCCCATTTAATTCAGGTTTCCAATTCCTTAGGTACTGAATTAAATCCAAAAATTATTTTCTACTTATTTTCTTTCCCTTTGATTTCATTTTAAACTTCGAAAAAATTTTCCCGGGTATTACAGAAACTATGAGTACAAGAGCATCCAAATCCACAAGACAAAGAATGCCCTTAAATTATTACAAATGAAAACTTGAAATTGTGAATTACCAAATATACATTTGAGACATTGCATGAAAATTATTGAAATAATTAATTTATAGCACTACAAATCCTTCTTATTATTCCAGTAGACCCAAGTAAAGGTTCGATATCTCCCATCTTAATCATGGCAGAAGCAAAGTCGGAAAAATTATTTTCTACTTATTTTCTTTCCCTTTGATTTCATTTTAAACTTCGAAAAAATTTTCCCGGGTATTACAATCTTCCCCCCTTAAGAAATTCGGTCCCTGAATTTCAATTAACATACTAACCTTAGTCTTGAAATAGGTGAGGATGTGTCCTGCGCATCTCCGCCTCAACTTCCCACGTTGCTTCCTCAACCGAATGGTTTCGCCACAGGACTTTCACCAAGGGTATCTCCTTTGATCTCAGCTTCTTCAACTGGCGATCTAGGATTTCCACTGGCATATCCTCATAAGTTAGACTCTCAGCTAGTTGTACTTCCTGGGGTTGGATTACATGAGAGGGATCTAGCAGGTACTTGCGAAGCATAGACACGTGAAACACCAGATGAACTCCTTCCAACTCCGCTGGCAATTCTAGACGGTAGGCAACATTTCCCACGCGTTCTAGAATCTCAAACGGTCTGATGTATCTTGGACTTAGCTTGCCTTTCTTGCCAAATCTCATCACGCCCTTCATCGGTGAAATTTTTAAGAACACCTGCTCACCCACAGCAAACTCTAACTCTCTTCTCCGGTTGTCAGCATACGACTTCTGCCTACTCTGAGCTGTGGAAAGCCTTTCTCTAATGGACTTTATCTTGTCCAAAGCATTCTGCACAAGTTCTGGACCAACCAACTTGGCCTCTCCGACCTCGGACCACCCAATCGGGGACCTGCACTTTCGACTGTACAAAGCCTCGAAGGGTGCCATCTGAATACTGGATTGGTAACTGTTGTTGTAAGCAACCTCCGCTTATGGCAGGTATTTCTCCCACCCTCCGCCAAAATCCATAACACATGCTCTAAGCATGTCCTCTAAAATTTGAATGGACCTCTCAGATTGCCCGTCTGTCTGGGGATGAAATGCTGTACTCAGATCAACCCTTGTCCCCAATGCCTTCTGCAATGCTCTCCAGAATCGAGAGGTAAACTGTGGCCCCCTGTCAGAGATAATCGACACTGGTACTCCGTGCAACCTCACTATCTCTGATAGGTACAACTGGGCATACTGACCCAGTCCGAAAGTGGTCTTAACTGGTAGGAAATGGGTGGACTTGGTCATCCGATCAACGATTACCCAAACTGAATCGAATCCCCTCTGTGATCTCGCCAATCCTGTCATAAAATCCATAGTAATTCTCTCCCACTTCCATTCAGGAATTTCTATATGTTGAAGTGTTCCGGTGGGCTTTTGGTGTTCAGCCTTAACCTGCTGACACACTAGACATCTAAACACGTAGTCTGCCTCATCCTTCTTCATACCATTCCACCAGTATAACTCTTTCAGATCTTGATACATTTTCTTACTACCCGGATGGATGGTGTACACTGTCTTGTGTGCCTCATCAAGAATTCTTTCTTTCAAACCATCCGCCATAGGTACACACAGTCGTCCCTCCAACCGGAGTATGCCATTGTCATCTATGGAGAATCGGACGTCGTCCTTCTCCCCCTTAACCACTGTATCTTTGATCTGTTTGAGGTCGGCGTCTTGCTCTTGTTTGGATTTAACCTCTTCGATTAGAGCTGACTTAGCTTGGATGTGGCCTAGAAACAAGTTGGAATTTCCAATTTCAAACTGAGTTCCAGACAGTTCCAGCTCATGTATTTCCTGGATTAACGGCCTTCGCACTTCACTGATATGGGCTAAGCTACCCATTGACTTTCGGCTCAAAGCGTCTGCCTCCACATTCGCCTTACCAGGATGGTACAAAATCGTGCAGTCATAGTCTTTCAACAACTCCATCCACCTGCGTTGTCTCAGATTTAGATCTTTCTGCTTGAAAATTTACTTAAGGGTCTTATGGTCTGTGTACACCTCACATGTTTCGCCATAAAGGTAGTGCCTCCAAATCTTCAAGGCAAATACCACCGCTGCCATTTCAAGATCGTGAGTTGGGTAGTTCTTTTCGTGCTTCCGGAGTTGCCTAGACGCATAAGCAATCACCTTTCCATGTTGCATAAGAACACACCCTAACCCAACCCGTGAAGCATCACAGTAAACCACATATCCTCCGGTGCCCTCAAGAAGAGCCAATACAGGTGCTGTGGTGAGACTTTCCTTCAGCTTCTGAAAACTCTCTTCACACTTGTCATCCCATACAAACTTTACCCCTTTCTGAGTTAACTTTGTAAGAGGTGCAGCAACTCTCGAAAAGTCCTGCACAAACCTTCTATAGTATCCAGCCAAACCTAGAAAACTGCGGATCTCCGTGACTGAGGTAGGCTGGGACCAATTCTTCACGGCTTCCACCTTGCTCGGATCAACATGGATTCCCTCTGAAGATACCACGTGATCGAGAAATGCAACCTTATCAAGCCAAAAGTCGCATTTTGAAAACTTAGCATACAATTTCTCTTCTCTCAGCTTCTATAATGCCAGTCTCAAATGCTCTGCGAGCTCCTCAGCATTCTTGGAATAAACTAGAATTGCATCTATGAATACAATGACAAACCGGTTTAGAAATGGCTTGAAAACCCGATTCATCATGTCCATAAAAGTTGTCGGTGCATTAGTTAGCCCGAACGACATGACTAGAAACTCATAATGGCCGTATCGGGTTCGAAAAGCAGTCTTGGGCACATCTTCTTTTCTAATCTTCCACTGATGATACCCTGATCGTGGATCGATCTTTGAAAACCTCTTAGCACCTTGCAACTGGTCGAACAAATCATCGATTCTTGGAAGTGGATATTGATTGCGAACCGTTACCTTATTCAACTTCGGTAATCGATACACAATCTTAAAGATCCATCCTTCTTCTTCACGAATAGAACCGGTGCACCCCAAGGTGAAAAACTGGGTCTGATGAAACCCTTATCAAGAAATTCTAGTAATTGCGTGTGTAGCTCCTTCAACTCCTTCGGAGCCATTCTGTAAGGTGGTGTGGAAATCGGCTAAGTACCTGGTAAAAGCTCGATCTCAAATTCAATCTCTCGATCAGGCGGCAAACCAGGTAAATCGTTAGGAAATACATCAAGAAATTCCCGAACCACCGGTACCTGATTCGCAGGAAGTACTTCTTTCGTAGTATCCCTCACAAAAGCCAGATATCCTTTACACCCTTTCTCGAGTAGCTTGGAAGCTTTCTTTGCTGAAATTAGACTCGAATATGGTGCAGCACCATCACCCCGCACCACAAATGGCTCTTCATCCGGCATGTTGAATTTCAAACACTTCGCCCTGCAATCAACTATTGGATGACAAGATGCCAACCAATCTATACCCAGAATGACATCCAGGTCTACCATGTATAGTAGTCGTAGGTCCACAATTGTTTCATGACCCTCGACCACAACCACACATGACTCATAAACGTACTTGACTTGTACTGATTCACCCATCGAAGTAGAGACCATTTCTGTCTCCTTCAACCTAGTCGGGCTTTTCTCAACATTCCGTGCAAATGCATGTAAGATGTAGAATTGTGTTGAACCAGAATCAAATGATACAAGGGCCTGGAGAGAGCATACTGAAAGTGTACCTGTCACTACTGCATTTGAGGCATGTGCATCCTATCGAGACAAAGCAAACACCCATGCGTGTCCTCCCCCTGGTGCACCTGGACCTCTACCTCCTGCTCCTGCTCCTCTACCTCTGCCCGCACCTGAAGTGTTAACCTGGGGTGGTACAATTCTAACTGGTGGGGCTACAATTGGAGTACTACCTGGAGTAGGACTGCTCTTGACACTCGTATTACTCTTCCTCTGCGGATATTCCTTAGCCATATGCTCGATCTGACCACAGTTGTAACAACCTGCCTTTGTGACTCTACACTCTCCAAAATAGAACCTCCCACATGTTCCACACTGTGGTTTCTGGTTACCGCCATGGCTACTGCCTTGGAACCTCGACCCACCTTGGGTGTTACCCCTCCCAGAACTTGTGGTGGTAATAACAGACTGCCCACCAACTTGCCCTGCATAATTTGGAACAATACCAGAATTACCAGCTGTCTTTTGCTTCTTCTTCCATCCCTGTCCATCACTACCTGTCAGTAACTTATTCTTGGGATTCGCCGACGTCCAAAACTTCTTCCTATTTTCAATTACCCTGGCACAATCAGCAGCCTGTGCTAGAGTTTCAAACTGACCACATTGCGGCAGTAGAACTACAAACTATGGCTCTACCAACCTGTGGATAAACCTCTTAATCAACTCCCTCTCATCGGGAACCAATTCTGGAGCATATTGAGCTAGCTCCGTGAAATGCAGCTCAAACTCAGTCACTGACATATTCGGCGTCATCCAAAAATCTTCAAATTGTTGACGCTTGGCATACCTCATTCCTTCAGATAGAAACCGACCCAGGAATTCCCTTTGAAAATCTTCCCAGGTCATAGGAGCAACTCTTCTTGCATATCTCTTCTGTACTGATTCAAACCAAGCCCGTGCAGCGCCTCTTAACTGAAACGAGGCAAGTTCCACCATCTCTCCTCCTGGACACCTCAGTAACTGCCCAATTCTGATTATATCACGGAGGAAATGTTGAGGGTCCTCCTTGGTTTCGGTTCCGCAAAAGGTAGGCGGATTCAATTTTAGAAATTTAGTGATCGACAATTCCCTCGAAACTCGCCTTGGTCCCAGGGGCTCGTCCCTTTGTTCCCATTCCCTTCTTGGTTCATCCTCCCTTTCCTCAACCATTTCAGTTTCCTGTTCAGCAGATATCACTTGCTCTTCTCCCTCGATGACAATTAAACGGCAGACTTCTTGTTGAATTTGGCGGGTTATTACAGCTCTCAACTTCTGAAATCTCGCAGTCAGCATCTCAGCCACTAACAGAGCACCCGTCTAAACCCGTGGCTCTGGAGTTTGTTGACTATGGACTTCTCTTTCTTGTGTCCTACCCCGACCGTGAGCACGGCCTCTAGCACGACCTCTAGCTCAGCCTCTAGCTCGACCCCTGGGAGGCATTCTCTCCTCCCGAACGGACTCCTCATCTGTACGTGCAGGGACTCTACCGCCCCTCCTAGCCTGCCTGGTAGTCAGCGGCATCCCTATACTGCACAAAAATGTCCCCTGATAAGCATTTGCATAATCTATCATAGATTAAGAAGGAATGAAAGAAAGGTTGACTCAAATTATCCTGGGTACTCCCACAAGTGCCTGTTTAATGCAACGTTGTGCCCGGGTTTCACAACGAAGCTTAAACGGACACCCGGTTATACCAATGGCTTCACATGACTTAAAGAATAACCTGGCTCTGATACCAAGTTTGTCACGACCCCAAACCGGGAGTACGTGACCGGCACGGGAATAGATTTTTACCTATAAACCCGTAAGCCTTATCTTATAAAAATGACTATAACTACCCTGCTATACAGTCAATATATATATATCATACTAGTGGCCACACCTCACTGGTGGCCTAATTAACCTGTAATCCGCGGTTCGCTCAATACCGCTTCAGTTCAATCCAGTATATAGATATATTTATCAGCACTCATAATGTAAATATTAATGTCATATTGACCGTACGTCTCAATACGTACGATCTATCCTATTCACATGCAGCAAACACACATAATATATATCCATATCATATGGACCGTACGCCTCAATGCGTACAATCTATCCTATTCACATGCAGAAGATTATATATACTCAAACATATATCCTAGTTTATCCCCAACTGGACCCTGTCTTTAAGTACATGTGAAGCCGACAATTCTAGAGCAAGTACATATCAAAAGCTGAAAATATATGTATACAACTCTTACAACTTTAAAATATATACAACAAGTGAAATCAAAATAACCAAAAGGTGTCCACCCACGCGAACAAGTGCGTAAGGATGGTCCGATGTCCGTATCACTGCCCGGACGTCGATGCCTACCCGATCCCTGTATCTGAAACATTGAAGCAGAGGGAGTGAGTCAAACAGACTCAGTGAGAAGCTACCCATCCTCAGCGTAGCGGCGGATACCACTACAGCTAGGGAAGGGGAAACACCCACAATCACATGCGCATGAAAGTCCAATTTATCAAATGTTATATTAGGATCAGGCAATATTAATATAACATTAAAATCAAAGATAAACCTACGGATCATGCTTTTCTATCATGCTTCTCATAATCAAACAGTCATAATTAACATATCATATGAAAACTGTAAATCAATCAACTGACCCTAGTGCCAAGCTAGGGCAATGGCCTCAACGGGCAATTTCTCTTAATCTTTAACTGACCCTTGTGCCAGGCTAGGGCAATGGCCTCAACGGGAAAATTATTTTAAATCTTTAACTGACCCTAGTGCCAAGCTAGGGCAATGGCCTCAACGGGCAATCTTTTCTGACTTGTTTCTCTTCCCGAGCCTTCAGCTGGGATTCTGACTCTATCTACCCATCTATTCTAGACTGACTTTACCTAGGTAGTGTGAACCTCCCTATGACTCACCAATTTATGAGATCGTTTTAATCTTTATGTAATATCCATACCCTTGATTAGATCATAACCTAGCTCTAAGGCATTTCCTAAGTTCAATTACCATAAAACGTCAACGTTCAATAACAACTTATATACAATTTCTTTAATGAGTTTCTAATTAATAGGGTAAACCGAACCTTGGACTCAATCAGCAACTTACCCCTGTGCTTGTACTGTTCGGCGTATCTCATGTCACCACATGGATACCCTCCAGTACCTCTTTACCTGTAGTCAAACACACATATACAGATACTTTCATATATAACAGTTTAGGAACAACAATAGCATGTTAATTACTAAATACTTCTTACAAATAGGCAAGTAGGCAAACCACATATCCACTTCCTCAATCAACCCTGTAGGGCAAGGATGGGAAACCCCTCACTTGGACAGCTTCCTTGCGCTTGTCCAGGAGTAACCCCCGCTCCGGTCGAGTCGTGGTTTCCTAACGAATGCATTCAAGTGGTTAACATCTCATCTACATGCAATTCATGTGCATACTACATGCTCATGCCTAGAATGCATCTAGAGGTTGCCAAGAACCGAGCCCTTGGTCTTATTCGTCTTCCCTCTCTTCTATGAGAGTCTCAAGTGCCTTGCACTTGGTTTCATACAACCATCGTTCTCCTTGAGTTACTTTTGGGGCCTTGGATTTGAGTTACTAAACCTCAACGTGCTTCTAAGCCACCCAACTTAAGGTTACCTAATGACGGTGTACAAGGAATTTAGAATTTCAAGAAGTTGGGCATAGCTTATTCCGTAAGTTTATATTCTTGAGGGATAAGAAGACATTTGAAATGGTTTTGATCCTTAAGAACATGGTTGGGAGTGTCCTAAGATGTTTCGGATTGAAAATAGGAGGTTCGGACGCCCCGGGTTGGGAAAAAAATGACTTTTGAGCATGTTGGACAGGTGCCGAGCAGCTTTTGGTGAACCATTCCGGCGCTATAGCGCCGGTTCACAGCACAGCAATTCGTTTGCTGTGCTGTGGGCCGGTTTGAGCCCGTTTCGGCCGCCTTTCGACCCCGGCTTCGACTCCGCACCTCACGGGTTTTGTTCCCCTACAATCCAATGACATAAATCCAACCCTAACTACTCAAATCCAAGCCCGATTCCAAGTTTATCAACGAGTCCCCAAATTGGGAATATTTAGAATTTTAAACCCCAAACCCTTTCAAATTCGAATTCGGCTAAACCCGAGGGTATAGCCTCGATTATTACTCCAAATAAGTGTTCAAGAACACTTCCTAGGTCTCAATCTACCCTCAAAACAACCCAATCGAAGGTGGATCGAAGAAATCTCCCATCTTAATCATGGCAGAAGCAAAGTCGGATTTGAAAGTTGTTGAATTTTTACTTTATTCTAACAGAACATTATCTGTGGATCCTCCATTGTAAAGGACTTGATCTGATGGAAGAAGGCCCTTCTTTTGAATCAAGTTCTTGAAGTAATTGTTGTCAAATGAGTTAGGTGTTACTTAGTCAAGAGGAGCCAACTTCTCGTCATTAGTAGGGTTACTTGCCAATGGACAAGTTCCTTGGCGTTTGGTAGCAAATCCAACATCTATGTTACTGTTATTATTGTTGTATATCCTATCACGAAATGTGAAACATTGGGCTTGCCCTATTGTGTGAGAACCTGCAATATAGTTATTAATAAATTAAAATATATTTTGTTTCAAGATATTTATTAATTAAATAAAAAATTTTAAGTTCAAGGGAGTTAATTAATAATTACCAGATAGAGCAACTGTGTCTCTAGGGCTAAGTCCTTTAGTGCCGAAACAAGAGATAAGTACTTGAAGACTATCTCTGAAACTTGGAAGGTCACTATTTGCAATATCCTTGTATGCTGAAACAGAATCTCTACGTCCTAGCTTCACAGTCCATGATGGACCACCCACCTAATTATTTCGTTATTCAAGTTACAAAATTAATATTATGCGTGCATGTTAAAAATTGTTATATATATAATTGTAATACCCCGGAAAATTTTGAGGATTAAAGAATGATTTATTTAAAATTTCGCGGATTAAAGAATGATTTATTTAGGGGCTAGGAATTTAAAACTTTATAAAGAATATAGAAAAAATATGAAAGTTAAAAAAAACCGGAAAGGAATTTTTTTTTCGAAGTTTAAAATAAAATAAAAGAGAAAGAAAAGAAGTAGAAAATAATTTTTAGGATTTAATTCAGGACCTAAAAAAATGGAAACATGAAGTTAATAGGAAAAGAGATTAAATTAAAAATACATATTAATTATTATTTATTTAATTATTAGGTTTTTTATTAATTAATTATTTTCATTTAATTATATTTATTTATTTATTTATTTTTAGTTAATTGGGGTGGGGTGTTGTGTGTATTTTTTTAAGAAAGGAAAAAAGAGTGAGAGGGAGCCACGGGACCAAGAGAAAACGAAAAGAGGAAGAAAACGGAAGAAGAGGGAGAGAGAGGAGCTGAACAGAGAAGGAAGAAGGACGGAGGAGGTCCGCCGGAGCGGTGGCCGGAGGGAGCCGACGCCGTGAGTGAGTGCACCGGGAAGAGGAAGGAAGAAAGAGAAATCGAGAGGTAGAGAGAGAAAGTGACGCCAAGAAGAGAAGGAGAGGGGGGAAGGAGGAAGCTCGCCGGAAAACTCGCCGGAGGAGAGCGGTCTGACGCCGGCCACAACCACTGGAGCTCGACTCCAACATCTTCCACACCTCCCACCATTCGAATCAAGGTTGGTAACCCCAATTTCATTCGAAACCCTCAATTTCTCCATTTTTAGGGATTTCTTCGATTCACCTTCGATTGAGTTGTTTCGAGGGTAGATTGAAACCTAGAAAGTGTTCTTGAACACTTAATTGGGGTAGGAATTAAGATGATATTCTCGGATATGCCTAAATTCGAATTTGGACAGATTTAAGGTTGAAATTCTAATTTTTCCTAAATTGGGGAAAATTGTTGATAATTAGAATTGAGCTTGGATTTCAGTAAATAGGCTTGGATTGGTACTATTGAAATTACATTGTTGGAATATTAGCTGTGTCACGACCCCAAATCGAGAGTACGTGACCGGCACGGGAATAGACTTTTACCTCTAAACCCGTAAGCCTTACCATGTAAACATATCTATAACTACCCTGCTATACAATCAATTTATATATCATAATAGTGGCAACACCTCACTGGTGGCCTAACTAACCTGCAATTCGCGGTTCGCTCAATACCGCTTCAGCTCAACTCAGTGTATAGATATATATATCAACACTCATAAGGTAAATATTCATATCATATTGACCGTACATCTCAATACGTACGATCTATCCTATTCACATGCAGCAAGCACACATAATATATATATATCCATATCATATTGACCGTACGCCTTAATGCGTACGATCTATCCTATTCACATGCAGATGTTTATATACTCATACGTATATCCTAGTTTATCCCAAACTGCACCCTGTCTTTAAATTCATGTGAAGCCGACAATTCTAGAGTAGGTACATATCAAAAGCTTTAAATATATATATACAACTCTTACAACTTGAAAATATGTACAACAAGAGAAATCAAAATAACCAAAGGAGTACACCCACGCGAACAAGAGTGTAAGGTTGGTCTGATGTCCGTATCACTGTCCAGACGTCGATGCCTGCTCGATCCCTGCATCTGAAACATTGAAGTAGAGGGAGTGAGTCAAACAGACTCAGTGAGGAGCTTCCCATCCTCGGCGTAGCGGCGGGTACCATTACAGTTGGGGAAAGGGAAACACCCACAATCACATGCGCATGAAAGTCCAGCTTATCAAATGTTATATTATGATCAGACAATATTAATATAACATTAAAATCACAGATAAACCTACGGATCATGCTTTTCTATCATGCTTCTCGTAAACAAGCAATCAAATTTTAACATATAATATGAAAACTGTAAATCACTTAACTGACCCTAGTGTCAAGCTAGGGCAATGGCCTCAACGGGCAATTTCTTTTAAATCTTTAACTGACCCTAGTGCCAGGCTAGGGCAATGGCCTCAACGGGCAAATCGTTTTGTCTTTTACTGACCCTAGTACCAGGCTAGGGCAATGGCCTCCACGGGAAAATCTTTTAGTCTTTTACTGACCCTAGTGCCAGGCTAGGGCAATGGCCTCAACGGGCAAATCTTTTATGTCTTTTACTGACCCTAGTACCAGGCTACGGCAATGGCCTCAACGGGCAAATACTTTACTCTTTAACTGACCCGAGTGCCAGGCTAGGGCAATGGCCTCAACGGGCAATCTTTCTGACTTGTTTCTCTTCCCGAGCCTTCAACTGGGATTCTGACTCTATCTACCCATTACTATCCTTGACTGACTCTACCTAGGTAGTGTGGACCTCCCTATAACTCACTAATCAATTGATGAGATCGTTTTAATCCTTATTTAATACCCAAACCCTAGATTAGATCGTAACCTAGCTCTAAGGTCTTTCATAAGTTCAATTACCATAAAACGTCGACGTTTACAAACAACTTCGATAAAATTTCTTTAATGAGTTTCTAATTAATAGGGTAAACTAAACCTTGGACTCAATCAACAACTTACCCCCTTGCTTGTACTGTTCGGCGTATCTCATGTCATCACATGGATACCCTCCAGTACCTCTTTACCTATAATCAAACACACATTTACAAATACTTTCATGTATAACAGTTTAGGAACAACAATAGCATGTTAACCACTAAATTATTCTTACAAATAGGCAAGTAGGCAAACCACATATCCACATCCTCAATCAACCCTGTAGGGCAAGGATGGGAAACCCCTCACCTGGACGGCTTCCTTGTGCTTGTCCTGGAGTAACTCCTGCTCCGGACGAATCGTGGTTTCCTAACAATCGCATTCACGTGGTTAACAATCTTAACTATATGCAACTCATATGCGTATGAAATGCTCGTGCTTAAAAATGCATTTAAACGTCGCCAAGAACCGAGTTCTTGGTCTTATCCGTCTTCCCACTCTTCCATGAGAGTCTCAAGTGCTACACACTTGGTTTCGTATAATGATCGCTCACCTTGAATTGATTTTGGAGCCTTGGATTTGAGTTACTAAACCTCGATATGCTTCTAAATTATCCTATTTAAGGTTTCCTAATAGTTACGAAGGAATTAAATTGCCATTTTAAAATTTGGACTTTATTGTTCCGCAAGTTTCCATCCTTGAGAAACACGAAAGTACCTAAAATAATTCTTGATGCTTGATAGCATATTTAGAATTATTCTAGGGTGTTTAAGATTGAAAAGAAGAGGTTTGGAGCCCTCAACATCACCCTTAAAGTGTATTTGGGCAATCCGAGCAGGGACCCGACACGTTATGTCAAGGTTCAACCTTAGTAACCTCGGGCCAGCTCTTCACGGGTCTTGTTCAGCTAATATTTCAACAATAAAAATTCAATAATACCAATCCAAGCCTATTTACTCAAATCCAAGCTCAATCCTAAATTTCAACAATTTACCTAAATTAGGAATAATTATAATTTCAACCCCAAATCCTTCCAAATTCGAATTTGGGCAAATCCGAGAATATAATCTCGATTCCTACCCCAACTAAGTGTTCAAGAACACTTCCTAGGTCTCAATCTACCCTCGAAACAATCCAATCGAAGGTGGATCGAAGAAATCCCTAAAAATTGAGAAATTGAGGGTTTCGAATGAAATTGGGGTTACCAACATTCGATTCGATTGGGGGAAGGTGTGGGAGACGTTGTACCCGAGCTCCGGTGACTTTTTCCAGCGTCGGCTAGCTCCCTCCGGCCACTTTTCCGACGAAATCCCCCTCCTTCCCCTTCTTCTTCTTCTCGTCTCCACCCTCTCTCTCTCTACCACTCGACTTCTCTCTGTCTCTTCTCTTTCTTTTTCTCTTCTTTCTCTTCTTCTTTTCTTTTAAAACCCACGGCTCCCCCACCCCAAATTTAATAAAATAAATAAATAAATAAATAATTATAATAATTAAATAATTAGAAAATAATTAAATAAATAAATAAATAAATAAAATTAAAAAATAATTAATTAATAAAAATAATAACTAATATGTTTTTTTATTTAATTCCTTCCCCTATTTATTTCAGGTTTCCAATTTCTTAGGTCCTGAATTAAATCCTAAAAATTATTACCTACTTCTTTTCTTACTCTTTTAATTTTCTTTTATTTTCTAATATATAATAATAATATTAAATAAGTAAGGCTGAAAAATTTTTCCAATTTAATCCCTCCTCCTATAAAATTTAAGTTTCTACTCCCCTAGGTCCCAATTTATATACTGAAAATTTTCTACCCCTTTTCTTTTTAAACTTCGAAAATCTCTTAGGTATTACAAGCTGCGCAAGACCCGTGAAGAGCTGGCCCGAGGTTACTAAGGCCGGACCTTGGCATTAACATGCCGGGTCCCTGCTCGGTTTGCCCAATTATGCCTTAAGGGTGATGTTGAGACTCCTAAACTTCCTCTTTTCGATCTCAAACACCCGAGAATAATTCTAAATATGCTATCAAGCATCAAGAATTATTTTCGGTGCCTTCTTGCTTCTCAAGGATGAAAACTTGCGGAACAATGAAGTCCAAATTCTAAAATGGTAAATTTATTCCTTCATAATTATTAGGAAGCCTTAAGTGGGATGAATTAGAGGTGTATTGAGGTTTAGAAACTAGATTTCTTAGAACCCGAGAAAGAACACAAGTTGAATCAAAATACTTAGACCATCCTAAAATTAGGATTCCTTCCAATCAAATTAGATAAGCTTCCTTAGATGTGAATACAAGTTAGATAGAGGTCTAATACTCAAATCCAAGTATGTGAAACACTCAAGTAGAGTGTTATATTCGAGTAAGTCAAGTGTCCGAGGAAGGATACGCATAAGTCGGGATAGAGAAGTCCAATAAGACCAAGAGCTTGACTCTATGGCAACCGTGGACTACATGTGAGAGTAATGGAGAGATAAATAACAAGTTAAGCTAAGTAATAACGTTAATGAAGTAAATGTTGTTCTTATAGGAACAACGGCACGCAATAGAGTGCAACAAGAATGTAATGCCCGGGAAAATTTTTCAATGTTCAAAATGAAATGAAAGGGAAAGAAAAGAAGTAGAAAATAATTTTTGGAATTAATTCAGGACCTAAGGAATTGGAAACCTGAATTAAATGAGGAAAAGAGAGTAGGAAATATTTTTAGGTATTTAGATTGGGACATAAAAGAATAAGATTTTATTGGAAAGAGGAGGGATTTAATTGGGGATATTTTTCCACCTCTTCTTTATTTTAATTATTGTTATTAGTATTTAGTTATTTAATATTTTATTTTAATTCTAATTAATTATTTAATTATTAATGATTTTATTTATTATTTATTTAATTATTTATTTTAGTTAATTAAGGGGGTAGGTGCCGTATGTTTTAAAAAGAAAAGAAAAGAAAGGAAGTAAGTAAAAGAAATAAAAGGAAAAAGAAAGGAAAGATGGAAGAAAGAATAAAAGAGAGAGAGACGGATAGAAAGAAAGAAAGAAGGGGAAAACGAGAGAGAGAAAGTAGAGAGAGGGAGACGAGGCGTGGAAGGAGAAAAGGAAGAAGATGTGGGTTCGCCGGAAAAGTGGTCGGGGAGAGCTAGCCGATGCTGGAAAAGTCACCGGAGCTCGGGTACGACGTCTCCTACACCTTCCACCAATCAAATCAAAGGTTGGTAACCCCAATTTCATTCGAAAACCCCAATTTCTTCATTTTTAGAGATTTCTTTGATCCAGCTTCGATTGGGTTGTTTCGAGGGTAGATTGAGACCTAGGAAGTGTTCTTGAACACTTAGTTGGGGTAAGAATCAAAGCTATACCCTCGGGTTTAGCCGAATTCGAATTTGAAAGAGTTTGGGGTTGAAAATTCTAAATATTCATAAATTGGGGAAATTATTGATAATTAGTATTGAGCTTGGATTTGAGTAAATAGGCTTGGATTGGAATTATTGAAATTATATTGTTGAATTATTAGCTTAACAAGACACGTGAAGAGCTGGCCCGAGGTTACAAAGGTTGAACCTTAACGTTAACGTGTCGGGTCCCTGCTCGGATTGCCCAAATACACTTTAAGGGTGATGTTGAGGGCTCCAAACTTCTTCTTTTCAATCTTAAAAACCCTAGAATAATTCTAAATATGCTATCAAGCATCAAGAATTATTTTAGGTACTTTCTTGTTTCTCAAGGATGGAAACTTGCGGAACAATAAAGTCCAAAATTTAAAATGGCAATTTAATTCCTTCGTAATTATTAGGAAACCTTAAGTATGATAATTTAGAAGCATATCGAGGTTTAGTAACTCAAATCCAAGGCTCCAAAATCAATTCAAGGTGAGCAATAGTTATACGAAACCAAGTGTGTAGCACTTGAGACTCTCATGGAAGAGAGGGAAGACGGATAAGACCAAGAACTCAGTTCTTGGCGACGTTTAGGTGCATTTTAGGCACGAGCATTCCATATGCATATGAGTTGCATATAGTTAAGATTGTTAACCATGTGAATGAAATTGTTAGGAAACCACGAATCGTCTGGAGCGGGAGTTACTCCAGGACAAGCACAAGGAAGCCGTCCAGGTGAGGGGTTTCCCATCCTTGCCCTACAGGGTTGATTGAGGATGTGGATATGTGGTTTGCCTACTTGCCTGTTTGTAAGAATTATTTAGTGGTTAACATGCTATTGTTGTTCCTAAATTGTTATATATGGAAGTATTTGTATGTGTGTTTGACTATAGGTAAACAGGTACTGAAGGGTATCCATGTGATGACATGAGATACACCGAACAGTACAAGCAAGGGGGTAAGTTGTAGATTGAGTCCAAGGTTTGATTTACCCTATTAATTAGAAACTCACTAAAGAAATCGTATCGGAGTTGTTAGTAAACGTCGACGTTTTATGGTAATTGAACTTAGTAAATGCCTTAGAGCTAGGTTATGATCTAATCAAGGGTTTGGGTATTACATAAGGATTAAAACGATTTCATAAATTGATTAGTGAGTCGTAGGGAGGTTCTCACTACCTAGGTATAGTCAGTCTAGGATAGTAATGGGTAGATAGAGTTAGAGTCCCAGCTGAAGGCTCGGGAAGAGAAACAAGTCAGAAAAGATTACTCGTTGAGGCCATTGCCCTAGCCTGGCACTAGGGTCAGTTAAAGATTAAAATATTTGCCCGTTGAGGCCATTTCCCTAGCCTGACACTAGGGTCCGTTAAAGATTTAAAAAAATTTGTCCGTTGAGGCCATTGCCCTAGCCTGGCACTAGGGTCAGTTAAAGAGTAAAGTATTTTCCCGTTGAGGCCATTGCCCTAGCCTGGTACTAGGGTCAGTAAAACACATAAAAGATTTGCCCGTTGAGGCCATTGCCCTAGCCTGGCACTAGAGTCAGTTAAAGATTTAAAAGAAATTGTTCGTTGAGGCCATTGCCCTAGCCTGGTACTAGGGTCAATTAAGTGATTTACAGTTTTCAAATTATTTGTTAAAATGTGATTGCTTGTTTACGAGAAGCATGGTAGAAAAGCATGATCCGTAGGTTTATTTGTAATTTTAATTGGCGAAAACTGATTAACAAGAAAATCAAGTTTTCGAAACACTCATTGGTGAAAACAGATGAATATCTAGTTTTCGAAACACTCACCGGCGAAAACTGATGAATATCAAGTTTTCGAATTGAAACAATCATCGGCGAAAACGGATTAACAAGAAAATCAAGTTTTCGAAACACTCATTGGCAAAAACTGATGAATATCATGTTTTCGAAACACTCACCGGCCAAAACTGATGAATATCAAGCATTCGAAACACATCGGCGAAAACTGATTAAAAAGAAAATCAAGTTTTCGAAACACTCACCGGCGAAAACTGATGAATATCAAGTTTTCGAAACACTCACTTGCAAAAACTGACGAATATCAAGTTTCCAAAACACTCACCGGCGAAAACTGATGAATGTCATGTTTTCGAAACACTCACCGGTGAAAACTGATTAACAAGAAAATCAAGTTTTCGAAACACTCATTGGCAAAAACTGATGAATATCAAGTTTTCGAAACACTCACCGGCGAAATCTGATTAACAAGAAAATCAAGTTTTCGAAACACTCATTGGCAAAAACTGATGAATATCAAGTTTTCAAAACACTCACCGGCGAAAACTGATGAATATCAAGTTTTCGAAACACTCACCGGTGAAAACTGATTAACGAGAAAATCAAGTTTTCGAAACACTCACCGGCGAAAACTGATGAATCTCAAGTTTTTGAAACACTCATCTGCGAAAACTGATTAACAAGAAAATCAAGTTTTTAAAACACTTACCAGCGAAAACTGATCAATATCAAGTTTTCGAAACACTCATTGGCGAAAACTAATTAATATCAAGTTTTTGAAACACTCATTGGCGAAAACTGATTAACAAGAAAATCAAGTTTTCAAAACACACATTTGTGAAAACTAATGAATATCTAGTTTCTGAAACACTAATCAGCGAAAATTGATGAATATCAAGTTGTAGAAACACTTATCGGCGAAAACTGATTAACAAGAAAATCAAGTTTTCGAACCACTCATCGGCGAAAACTGATGAATATCAAGTTTTCGAAACACTCTCAAACGAAAACTGATGAATATCAAGTTTTCGAAACACTTATCGGTGAAAACTGATTAACAAGAAAATCAAGTTTTTGAAATACTCATTGGTGAAAACTGATGAATATCTAGTTTTCGAAACACTCACCGCGAAAACTGATGAACATCAAGTTTTCGAAACACTCATCGGCGAAAACTGATTAACAAGAAAATCAAGTTTTCGAAACACTCATTGGGGAAAACTGATGAATGTCATGTTTTCGAAACCCTCACCGACCAAAACTGATGAATATCAAGCTTTCGAAACACTTATCGGCGAAAACTGATTAACAAGAAAATCAGGTTTTCAAAACACTCAACGGCGAAAACTGATGAATATCAAGGTTTCGAAACACTCATCGGCCAAAACTAATTAACAAGAAAATCAAGTTTTCGAAACACTCATTGGCGAAACTGATGAGTATCAATTTCGAAACACTCACCGGCGAAAACTGATTAACAAAAAATCAAG